>OZ010787.1:379510190-380047129 GCA_963932465.1 Maratus speciosus
GAAACCCTCTGTGCGATTTGTGATCCACACTTTCCCACTTGATTTTTTCTCTTATGCTTTATCATCTGCACCTATAGAGAGAAAGTGGGGTGTTGTTGTAATGAAAAATTCTACATTATAAATTATGCAAGTTCGCGTTTTCTTTGAATAAATTTAAATTAGGGTTGCTAACATTTTTTATATTCTTCATATTTTAAAAAATGAAAATTGTATTGCCGAAAAGATGGCAGAGCCGATAGTTGGAACAGTACTTAAAGTAAATGAAGCACATTTCATGGTCGTAAGTTTGAGACTTATTTTCAATTAGAAGGACAGTTAAAGATTTTTAAGATGTTTAAAGTAAGGATCGACCGAAACAGAAACAGAATTTCGGTAATCTTTCTATTTTCGGCCGAAAACGAAAATGTCCAATTTTTTAAATTAATACACACATAAATATACATAATTATTAATTTATTATTAATTACGCGTGGTCCAAGTTGGTTCTTTGCCTCTGACGATAATTAATTCGTCAACTACACAAAATGATTTCCTAATTATACGAATTTCACCTAATTAAAAAATGTTTTAGGAGTACATACCTCGATATATCTTTTATGATTATTTTTGTAAAATGATCATCTGTTATACTAGAACTTTTTCAAACACTTTCGAAACACTTCTGTGATTTCAAACTAAACATTTTCTATTACTGTTAAGTCTGCAGCTTTTAATGAGCATGTAAAAAGCGTCTTCAATGTTAGTCATATATGCATTTCTTGCTTTATAATTTGCATTCACGTCTTGAGTCAGTCATACCTGATAATTATAAACAGCAATAATAAAGGGTGACGTCTCATTTGAGCCAATACAGTTCAAATCAATGAGTAATGTTGAAAATTCCCGAAGGAAGAAACGAGATTTTTGGAATCCAATACAGATAATTTCGTTCCGGCCGAATTTTTCGGCAACATTTTTACCGCAAACGAATTTCCAGCGAAACTCAAGATTTTGGACCGAAACCGAATTTTCGGTCGATCTCTAGTTTAAGGGAATAACGGAATTATTTACATTAAATAAGTCTTATTTACGTAGCTTTTTCCTTTTTCGTTCTGTATTTTTCTGAAAACTAAAAAATATTGTTTTTGCCCTGTTTATAAAGAGCCCATCTAAAAAGTTTTGTAAAATATATATTTATTATTATTTTATTTTATTGTGTGTGTGTTTAAAAGACAGGTATTTATTTGGTTACTCTCAATATTTTCCCATGAAAAATTCAATGAATGCTTATATTTTTTTAAAAAAGCGCATTTTTTCACGCCCATTGCATTTGCCATGGTATACACTTTGAAGAGCGAAAAATACTTAAGTAAATTCAGAATACATTTCAAAGTTTACTATTTTACTTTTTTTAAACTGTTCTAAATTTCCTTTAAATATGTTAAAAGGACCAGAAAGGATTGAAATGACGAAAATTGACGAAAGTTTGATTGTGGGTTACGAAGCCTGTAATTTACACTATTACTTCTTTTTTAATTTATTTGTGCTTTATAGAAATAAAAAATACTTGTTAAATTATAGAAAAGAATAAAGTTTTAATGTTGTACCACAAAATTAAATCTTGCAAAACTGTTTTTGCCACGGTTGTGAAGCCGGGTTGCATATTTTTTAATAGTTATCACTGCTTATTACGTTTTCTCCATTAAACATGAATAAAAAAGAAAAGTAAAAAATAAATATAGGTGTCCACTCTCAACTGTGTCTAATGGCTTATTTCTAAACAGTCATAGACATATAGTTCCAATCACAAAAATGTTTTAAATGAGGTAAAATATTTTAACAGTCGTTTTGATCAATAAAAATATTTCTTAGAAAGTTACGAAATTTATTAGTTTTATACGGTCCCGGTCCTATAAGTGATATTTAGTAAAATGACCCTATTGTCTTACAAGTAATTAAAAGGGTACCATTCATGTAAACACTAAAATTGACCGACTTATGAAACTTTGAATTGCATGACTTATGTCAGTTTTCTGCATCTGAACACAGATGAGTTGGACCTTGCTTCGAGGGATCGTACATAAAGTGTTTAAAGTATTAGAAGGATTTGTTTCGCGTGTACATTTGTGCATTGCAGCCAGGGTTGCCGGCTTTTAGCCAGGCCAAAAAAAGCCAGCCGACTTTTTTTGGTTTTAACCACTTAAAAAAAGCCGGCTTTTATTTTTCGAAAAGGTGGTTTATAGATAATTTATATAAAATTTGGATTAATTTATTTTTAATACACTTATAAATATTTTCGGTACTTTTCGGTTAGCCGGGCGCCAGTATTATATATACATATAAATATACATACATATACACATCTATATATATACATATATTGCATATATATACACACACACACATATATATATATATATATATATATATATAAACTGGCGCCCGGCTAACCGAAAAGTACCATATTTTCCACTAAAAAAAAAAATAAACTTCTATTAAACTGCTAAAATGCAACTGTGAAGGCATTATGTCTGAAAATATATATATATATTCAGAAGAATAAATTAAATTAGACTCTAAAATATTGGTTTGGAATTATTTATTATAGCTCTACACATACCACACATTTTAAAGATTATATGAAAGAATAAGAAAATGTCACACATTAAAATAGAAGCATTCTTACGTATACTGATATTTACTTTTAAAATTGATTAAAACTAAATAGCTTATCTGTATTTAATAACTGAAATTATCTTATATAATACTTGAGAACACCCAGTAATTAGCTATCGATATTCTGATAACTTATAAAGCTGATATAGGTAAAAAGTTTTTCTGCAACTAAGCTCTTATGTAACTTATTCCAGATATGTCCATACGGACAGATTAAAATCGTAGGATGAACATTGCTGAAAGAGAAATTAGGAAGGATATAACATTTGAGGAAATTTTAGTACATGGAAGTGCATAAAATAAAGAGAACAATTAAAAAAAAAAAAATTCTCCAAATAAAACTTGTGGAATTAGAATTTTTAAAAGCTAGTTGCTATTTAAAATAGTGCATATTCATGCAGAAATTAATGCATATGCTATTCATAATACTGTTTTAATAGAGAGAAATGATGTTTTTATTAAATGACTTTGTGTGATTTTAAATAAGTGTTTATGAGAAATAAAATAAGACTGGTATTATTAATATCCCTTAAAATTGGTTAATAAAATATATAAATAAGCAACCATTGTCCTTTTTAATTATATAAAGCAGTAAAAAAAAAAGTGTTAAGGTCAGTGTAAACCAGAGAAAACAATTGGTATGACTTTTTATTCCAATATCAATGTCTTCATTATTGATAAATTGTGTTATATTGATTTCTACCTCAATTAAATATCTTTAAAACTAATTAAAAAGCACATAAAAATGTGTCATTTATAATTAAAATGCTTCACTGTATAAAAGCCAATTTTGGCCAAAAAAAAAACCCGGTTAAAACCAATAAAAGCCACCGGCGTGGCTTTTTTTAATTTTAGCCGGTTTTTTGCAACTCTGATTGCAGCCGAAGGGAATTACTTCGAGCAAGTTTTAAGCCAACTTTATTTTTAATAATTAAGTTCTTAGATTAGATAATCTAATAGCATTTAAAAATATGTACACTGTAAATTGAAATGTCTGAAATTCAGACACATAAGTGTCTGAAACGGAGTGTTCAATTTTCAGACATTTTAAAGTGTCTAAATTTTTAAGACGCTTGTATGTGTCTAAATTTAAGACATTTCAAATGTCTGAAATGCATCCATGTTTGACCACCTTTAATTTCTCTGCAAAAGCAGCCATTTTTTCGGAAAGCCTTATACACAGAAAAAAAAATCCTTTAAAATATAAAAATTGTACCGCCAATCAAGACGCCAGTACAATTTACGTATTTTAATGAAAATTTTCTTCAATTTCTGGAAAAATTTATTTATTTATTTATTGGAAAATTTCTGTATTTAAAAAAAAAAAAAAAAAAAAAAAAAAAAAAGAGAAGGGTGCACACGTTTTTCAATACAAGGTCTCGCACATTTTACATGATTAACTACTTTTACTCAATTTACAACAACATTGTATTTAACATATACCTTAACAACATTGCACCTACCCGTCGCGGGATACGAACTCGCGACCTTATGGTCAGTAGACTATGCGATAATCCCTCTCGGCCACGCCTTCACAGCTAGGAAGTTCAAATATTGTTAGTTACTTGTGACTCACAATTTATTTTACGGAAACGGTAAATATTTTGTCTATCTGCTTATAATTTTGAAAGATTTCACACATCTTCTCTCTAGAATTTTGAATATTTTGCTTTTTAATTTCCTGCAATGTAAGATTAGCAGAAGGTTTTTTCTACTTCTACCGAAGACATTTTCAGAACAGAAATATTATTGTTAATACAGATGACAGACGTTATTTTTGAAATATTAAAATATTTAAAATGTTTTAACAGTGCATATGTATATATATTACATATATATTTAATTAATATCTATATATATTTAATTCGGACCTGTCCGGTTTCAGTTGTGTGTTTGGGGGGGGGGGGGGTAATTCAACGCCCATTAAAAATAAAATCAATTTTTCATTAAAAAAAATGCATATATTTTTGCCCAAAGCCTGTGTTTAATGTTAATGCGAAGGTATGTGTATATAAAAGTGTGTGAAGAAATATAGTGTTCTATTTTTTTTTATTTTTTTTTCAGATCGGTTGAATATATGGCAAATTTTTTTTTTAATTGGACTCATTAATTCCTATATATTCCATATTCCTTATGCCATATATTCTGAACAAAATTTCTCAGTTATAAATATTGTATATAATTTTTCTTCAAAAATAATAAAAACCAGTGTTTTATAGTTGCGCAAATAATTTTTATCTTCCTTTTTTTCGATCGAAATACAGGTTAAAAGGTTTTGATGAGACTAATTTTCTTACGGTGAAATGAGATCATTCCTGAATTAAATCAATACTCAATCATTAGCTGAAACGTTATGTAGTAAAAAATTTCAGAAATATTCCATATAATTCCAAAATAATAGTTATAACGAACTAAAATAACTTCTCAAAACACCATCAAACACTTAAATGCGCAAATTAATAATAAGTTCGATTTTTCTTATTCAATATAGATGGCGCCACAGTTTTGGGATATATTTCAATTATTTTTCTTTTGCGAAAATTTCGTAATAAAACTTGACATTTTCTTTAAATTTCAGAGGGAAATAGCATCAGCATACGCTTTGGATACCACACAGATTCAGTGGTGCATCCAGAATTGCGATTTGGAGGGGACTAGAATATTTTAGAGGCAGTGTTATAGTTGTAAAAAAAAATGCAAGCGTCGTAACAAGCGGGAAAGTTTTGGTTGGTGTAATTCTGAATGCTTTTAAAATGTTAAATAATGAAATACTGTACTGTACTAATATATACCTTTGTTTTTGCGATTTTTTTGGTGTGTTTCCGTATTTGGATAAATTTAAAGTGTGTTTGCAATCAAACAATTTAAAGTTTTATTATTAAATTATCAAAATATTATGGAGGTTAAAGTGTGCAAAAAGTTGCACTGGATCTTAAATTTATAATTAAGTAAATAGTTTTTTTTTGTAAAGTAAATTTTAAAAACATCAATTAATTAGTTTACTTAAGTATAATTAAGTAATTAATGTTTATAATTAATTAAATTTTAAACATGCTATAATTTCGAATTTCATAATAAAATTTAAAAAAGAGAAAAAAAAATGTGCGACAAAATTAATATCTTTTTAAAAATTCCGATTTTTTAAGGATCTATTAAAAAATAATAATATTCTTTCATAATTAAAAAAAAAATAATATCTAGTCTAGTCTGGGAGAGGCTTCAGCCCCCTTAACTCCCCCGGTAGGTGTGCACTAGTTTGAATATAAATAAATAAATCATCTCTAATATACGTGAGTTTAGAAAATTCTGATTGCGAAATATGTGGCTTTGTCCTTGAAAGATTATATTATACCTTTTAAAAGGAGAAATATGCAAAAAATGGAAAAATTTCTGGAATTTACGGAAGAAAATTTATATTAAAATACATAAATTGGCGTCCCAATTGGCAATATAATTTCCATATTGTAACGGTTATTTTTTACAGTGTATAAAGCTTACAAAAAACAGTGAACAATTGATTGCCTGTAGCAAAACTTGCTGGGTGATCAAAAATGGATGCGATTCAGACGTTTTAAATGTCTTAAATTCAGACATATACACGTGTCTTAAAAATTAAGACACTTTAAAATGTCTGAAAATTGAACACTCCAGTTTCAGACACTTATGTGTCTGAATTTCAGACATTTCAGTTTACAGTGTTTATACCATGATCATATAGTAAGACACTTAAGTGTCTTAATTTCAGACACCTATGATGTCTGAAATTCCATATTCAGACACTTAAGTGTCTGAATTACTCTTTCAGTCACATATATGTCTGAATTTAAGACGCCCTTATTTGCAGCGTATCATTTTGTAAAGAATTTCGACTGTTGCTTAACTTATACATTTAATACAAGTTCTATATTTTTCTTTAATATGTCTGAATGAAAATATATTTCAAATTTATATTGTAACATTAATTTTACTTCCAAATATTATTTTTCGTATATCTGACGACTATTTATATTTCCAGTAAATTTGTGAATGACCCCTATTTCGCAGCTAAAAAGTTGATTCTAATTTTAACAGCTCTTACTCGGTCAGTTTTAATCGTAGAAGAATGGGACCCTCTTTTTTTTTTTTTTTCTGGTCTTGCATTTTAGTGTAATAAGAAAATTTTACTAAATATAAGTTATAGGACCGGGGGCCGTATAAAAATTTAAATTTCTTAAATTTTTAAGAACTGTTTTTATTGACTCAAATCGCTTTTAAAATACTTCTTTACCTCATTTAAACATTTTTGCAACTGGAACTAATGTCTATGCCTAACGGTTAGGGATTTAGCCATTGGGCGCCGTTGAGAGTGGACAGACACCCTGTATAATAATAAATTCAAAATTAATAAAAATTGATCCTTTTTGTTATAACTTGGAAAAAAGGTTTTTTTTTTTTTTTTTTCAGGAATTGTTTGTAGAAAGTTTAATGGATTTACATTTTTTTTTTTTTTCCTCAAACAAAGAAAACTAATTTGTTCAAAAGTTATCGTGGCAAAACCGCTGAAAAACGATATTTTGAGAACTGAATTTAAAGATTTGCCTTTCGCAAGTTTTGCTGGTTCGGACTCGACGTTTACGGCTCGTACGACCGTCATTTTAGGACTTTTGTTATCGGACTAACTGGTTCAAACATTATGAAAATAACAAAAAATACATCTTTCCGTCGTTTAAGGGCCTACTTCAGTCACGCGAAAAGATCCGTTTGCTAATGCTATTCCTATGGAAGAAATTTATAAAGATATCTTGGTCGCATTTCGATATTTTTAGATTTTTTTTTTCCCAATGGCTAGCTGAGGTCGACCTGTATGCAGGACGTTTTCTACTTTTTCAATTTCGTTTACAAGTATTTTTTATCAGGACACTTTCATTTTCAGAACCGGTTCCTAAAATGAAAGCATCCTCTTGAAAAAAATTCCCAATGACAATCGAAAAACTAAAAAACGGTCTTTTTACAGATCGACCTCAGCTAGCCACTGCAAAAAAATTATCTAAAAATATTGAAATGCGACCGAGATATCTTTATAAATTTTTTCCATAGGAATAGCATTGGCGAACGGGTCTTTTCGCGTGACTGAAGTAGGCCCTTAAAACCTTTTCTGGTCGCCTTAATAGTGACATTAAGTATATTAAAATATACTTAATGTCACTACAATGTATTATTCAAATTCTATTATTGTATAAACGCTTCAATTTTGTATCAATTTGTTGAAGTTAGCACATTATTAGAGGTAAAATGTGTAAACGGTGCCTTTCCTTAAAATTCCCGCAGTATCCAAAATTATTTTCTGGGAACGTCCTTTCATTTTGAGTTAAATTGTGTTAGGTTTGGGTAGGGTTGTACCCGTCTCATGCAAAAATTTTGTTCGGAGTTCGATTTCATTGGTGTTTGGGCATTTATAGTAATTTATTTATAGTTCGAAATGTATAGTATTTAAAGGTTTTGTTACTTCAGAGATTTTTTTTATAAAATAAGGAACTAATATTAACTGCGCTTGATCTGTATAATAAATCCATTAAATCGCTATACGTATTTCTAACTTTCTTTTATAAGATTATTTTATTGCAATTAAAATTCAAATAATTACCGATTAGTTATTTTTTTTTAAGTTACAAAATTTAAATTTTTATATGGTCCATTGGTCCTATAAGTTATATTTATAAAAACTTTCTACATGTCAAAACAGTAAGAATTCAGTTTTCTTACAACCGAAACTTACCGAGTTATGATGCTTTGAATTTTATGAATTTTTTGTTTTCTGGCACTAAAAAAGGAAAACCTAATTTTTAGTGTCAGAAAATGCTGTTAACTCAGAACATTCAAATTATCATAGCCCGGTAAGTTTTGGACGTACAAAAATTGAACTTCTACTGTTTTACCTTTTTAAACGATTTTTAATGCTAAATTGATTACTACTCCTACCGTATTACTTTGTTTTGTTAACGAGCGAATCAAAAATATTCATCGCCCTTTTTCATATTTTTGTTTATATTTCAGATGACACTGGTCGGCACCAAAATCCTCTCTGTAAGAGTAATAGTTGATTCTTATGGACTTCACTCTGCTAAATAAAAATATGGTAACGCAATTACTGTACCACGTACCATTCTTTTGGTAGGGAGGGTTTGCTTTTAAAATTAAGGTACTTTATATCTTATTTAAAACATAAGTGGAAACTTTGTAAACCATCAAATGTAGATAATAATATGTAAATTACCTGTAAATACTGTATAAATATGATTACCTGAGTTACAGAGGCATAAGGAATGAAAATGTATTTGTGGGTAGCAAATAGTAAATTCGGACACGAAAGGGGGGGGGGGGAGCATAAAAAGAAAAATGCACGATACAAGCATCAACAAACTAGATTTTCATGCTATATTTTATCAATTTGACATCTAAGACAGTGAAAACACTTTTTTCATGATTTCAATTTTACCCAGCATTGCAAATTAATAGAATAATCCTTCACTATTTGTTATTATAAAACTGTTTCTTGGAAAAATGGTACGTGCCGGAGCAATTTGGATAACATATTTAGAATTGGGAATAGTAGATCTGTACACTTTACATATATATATTTTTCTTTTTTTGCCGACCAGCGTAATTGAATCGGTCTTTTCAAAAACCACATAAGTCAAAAATTTTCCAAATATACTTTTTTTGTCGCAAATGCTTCCTTAAAGGTAGAGCCATGATCTGGGTAATAACCATATAAGTCAGTGTATTTCTTCCTCTTCAAACGATACTTTCTAATTTTCGTTCATTACTTCAACGACATAAGTCAGTGACTTAAGTGGTTTTTGCATGTAATAACAGATGACATTGCAGCTATAACATCCGATTTTATGCAAAATCTACCACTACCACACATACCAATACAAAACATTTTTTATTTACGCAACTATGGGTTTCTTGTTTTTGGTATAAAAAATCTTAAAACAGGTAAATCGATATTTTACATGTCTCATAAAAGCAATTGCTAACCAGAATGCAAATGAGGTTTGCTGTATGTTGTTGCATTATATTAAAAATAATATTGGACTACATATTAAGCATTTATATCTGTTTTCCGATGGTTGCCCTGGGCAAAATAAGATCAACACGATATTGAGATTTATGTTGGCTTTGACTCACTCCAGACGATTTGAAAAAAAGTATTACTATTTTCTTGTATGTGGTCATTCATTTTTACCAAAACACCGCGATTTTGGAGTAATAAAAAATGTGCGAAATGTGATCGTATCTACGTCCCAGAAGAATATATTGATTTGGTTTGGAACTCCAGTTCAACAATTACAGTCAAAAAACTGAAAACTGAAGATGTTTTAGACTTCAAGAAATGGTGGCCGAATTTATATAAAAAACATATTTGTCAACAGAATCGTGCAGGAAAAGTGTTCCAAAAGAACAAATGAAAAACATTTGGCCCTTCTATGTACAAGAGTTTTCACTATGATTCTGATTTTTTAAAAAAAGGCACTATCATAGCCGAGGAATTTATTGAAGGATCCGTTAAAGATTCATTTATCTTGTTGAAAAAAACTTTCAACCCCTGTGTCACTTCCATCAGCCAAAGCCTATGCATCGAATGTGTCAATTAATAGCAAAAAATTAGATGATTTAAAACAAGTTCAGGATAGCATTTTGGAAGAACATATGCCATTTTATCAAAACATATTTAGCAGGCTAACTGCTAATGAAGAATATGATTGCGCTCCAAAATGATATTAAAACATAAAAATGTTCCTGTATAAGTGTTGTCTTCATTAATTTTGATTAAAATATGCTTAATATAACTTTTGTTCAAATTAAGTACCACATAACCTCGTTTTTTGCTAAAAACAACGTAAGTCAGGAGCAGTTTTCTGTTGTTATTATTTTTATCATTAATAAATTATAAAACTTATTCGATATTTACAAACTTTGAAGTCCAAACTCCATAATCAGAGCAAAAATCCATAAAAATTCGTTTAGGGAAGACCGGGGGAATGGCGCCACTCGGAGTTATGCCGCCACCCCGCCTAGTTTAAAAACTAACGGCAGTTTGAGATAGTGAATGCGCCTGCACTATAAGGAAAGGGCATGTTTACAAACAAACACTTCCGTCAACCAATCTAACTACTACATTTTTATCTTGGCGATCATTGCAGGAATCACACTTGGCGACGTAGGCCAATCATATCATAGATCTGTTAAATCAATCTGTTAAAGACCAATCAAATTCCCGGAGTTCATGTGTATAGTAGGAGTAATAATGAATGAACAGATTTTTCTTGCTGGCCAACAGTAATTCGACCAATTGTGACGTCAGCTGCCCCTTCCTTATAGCAGCCAACAATAGAAACAGTGCCTAGAGTGAGAGCGATTTTGTTGTACGTCGTTTGTTTGTTCTAGTGAAAAATTTAGTTTTCATCTAGTTGCTTCTTATTTTGGAGCTTCAAATGAGTAGAGGTAAACACCTTTTATTGTAACATTAGGTACTTAAGATAATATTACCCGTAATCTACATGCATTCGTCGACATTTTGATGCAATTTGTTGAACAAGTTCGGTTCTTCTTTCGGCTTTGCTGTAGGATTTCGCTATATTGTCCTCTCGGGTAATGCCGCCACCATGGCAAAGGGTGACTTTTGCAACTTGAGTTAAATTGTAAGCTTAGCACATTAATAAATCTAGCTTAAGGAACATTGTAATTATTCATTATTCTGCTAAATTATTGGGTGTAGTAAGAAGTTGTAAAGCAAATTTTGGCTGATGTTTACTGCGAAATAGCACACCATTCAGTAGACCGCATTTGTGTTATGTGATAAGAAACAGTTCAGCGTTTTTAAATCGACGCAGAAGCTGTGAGAAAAGTGAAAGTAAAGTTGAAATTTCGAAGGTGAAAGACATCTTATCATAAGTCATTTATTCGTCACTGCATTCGTTTGGAATTTCACCAAGGAAAAAGTGCTGCAAAAGCTTATCAATCAATCTGTTCTGTTCTTGGAGAGGAAATCGTATCGAAACGCATATGCAAATTTTGGTTTCGACGTTTTAAAGACGGCGATTTTGATGTTACCGATCGAGAACGTAGCGACGCTCCACTGAAGGCTAGTCATGAGGATTTGCAAGCACTGCTTGATGAAGATGCATCTGAAACGCAAAAAGAACTTACCGAACCATTAAGAGCATCGCAAAAAACGATTGATAATCGTTTACACACCAATGGGGAAGATTCAGAAGGCAGGAAAATCAGCGCCACATCCATTGAGCCAGAGGAACAAGGATGGATGTGTCTTGAAGTGCATGAATCTGCTAAACAGGCAACAGAAAAAACCTTTCTTGTGAAAATCGTGACGGGAGAGGAAAAATGGATATGTTATGACAATCCGAAACACAAAAAAATATTGGTTGAGTCCCGGCGGAGCAACAAGATCAATGCCGAAATATGACATTCACTGCAAAAAAGTCCTTCCCTGCATCTGGTGGAATATGAAGAGTGTGCTCTATTATGAACTGTTGGAGCCTGGTGTAAGTGTAACTGCTGAACGCTACAAGCAACAATTACTTCAACTGAACCAGGAAATCGGTCGAAAACGTCCATTTACTGGCAAAGATTTGCGCCCCGTGAAATTGCTCCATGATAATGACAGGCCTTATGTTGCAAAATCAGTCAAGGACACGTTAGTAACTCTTGGCTGGGAAGTTTTGGAACACCCGGCGTATAGTCCTGACATAGCCCCTTCAGACTATCATTTGTTTCAGTCAATGCAGAATGCCTTGTCTTCTGTAGACTTCCAGACAGTGGACGACGTGCGAAAGTGGGTTGACAACTTCATCACGTCAAAAGACGAATCGTTTTACACTGCTGGCATCCGTCAATTGCCCGAACGATGCCGGAAGGTGTTAGATAATGATGGAGATTATTTTGATGAATAAAGGTATTATTCTAAGTTCTTAATTTCATATTCATTTCTCTGAAAAACGCTAAAACTTCTTACTACACCCAATACATTGTTTTCTAAATATTTTCAGTAGGTTATGTGTTTCCTAGTATCAATTTTATGTATTTACTAGGTCATTAAAGAGTGGCGTCATTACTCCGATACAGTGGCGGAATTGCCCCAGTATCCTGGGTAATTCCGCCACTGTACAGAGGTTGAAAGAAATTTTTTTAATGTGTGCTTACTTTACATTTATGATTATAGTTAAATTTATATAGATACTAAAGATCGATTCAGTTTTAGAATTTTTACTATTCAAAAATAACATTTTTTAAGGTGAAAAATTTTAAATTCCCTTAAGGTGTCGCCATTTCTCCGGTCTCCCCTACTTGTGAATAAGTTTTTCATTTCTGAAAAATTCCGATTCCGTGACTTATGTGGTTTTTGAAATGACTGATTCAATTAATCCAATTCGTATAAGTTTAGAAATATTATATTAATGACGGATGTGCGTTTTTGTAAAAGTTGTCATATTTAGCTTTTTTTTTTTGTCCGCCTGCTTGTCTAATGGTTTGGTTGCTGGCTCCTAATCAAGGGATGTCATATCCGAATCTCGGTTCAATCTTGAATGGTGAAGGCGATATTCCACTTTAAACGGGGGGCGCGATCTGTAACCTCTCCCCCACTTCCGCGTGCAAAAGCCAAAATCAACTAGTGACCTCGAAATGTCTCAGTTGTTTCATAAACGCCCCACCCCCTCAAAAAAAAATAGAATCCGTTTGTTATTTTTCGGCATAAGTCGTCGTAATTTAGCCAACAGTCTCAAAACTTTTGCCAACCTCGTCGTGAAATTTTGAAGAGTCAGCTGTGTTTAAATGCGTACTAATTAATGCTTAGCGTGTCTTTTTATTTTACATTATCCTCCATTTTCTTTTACATTTATGATGAATTAATTGCTGTGTTTGACCTTGAATTCTTCCCTGTTTATTTCTGTACTGTGGCTATCTTAATTTAGCTTTAGAGAGGTCTTCGCTCTTGAAAGTATCTATTTTTATTCAAAAATTTCTGCAGCGTTGCAAGTTTGAACCACGCGCTGGCTTACTGCCTAATGTCATTTGTACCAATTTGCTTCACGCATATTACTCATACTACGGTGAAGTGATCAGCACTTTCGCGATTGCTTTATTACTTTTCTAACTCTTCCCCCTCTCTCCTACTTCCGGCATTTTTTCCTCTTTTGCGCCTCCCGATGATAGACATCGACCTATTCATAAACACTTATGGAAGGAGAAGCAATTTTAGGGAAATATTGTTTAGTTTATCGGCAATATGTAACTTGTTAAATGGGGACCGAAACTTCGAGTAGCGTGCTATTATGTTTGGCTTTATTCTTTAAATCATTTTACACTCGGTTTAAAGTCATTTAAAAATACCAGGAAGGTTTTAAAAAAAAAAATAATAATAATAAATTTAAAAAAAACGAAAAAAAAAATATTTAAAAAAATGTTTGAATCTTTAATAATCTCTTATAGTTGGTCCGGTAGGAAAATATTATAAAATTACGGTCGTACCATCCGTAAATGTTGAGCTACGCAGACGGGATCTACTCGCCATACTCTTTTGGTGGGGGCGATTTGTTTACCAGTTTGATTTTGCGAAACAAAAATATGCAAGGTTATTTAAACCACAATTTCAAAGTATCTGCCGTCGGCACCAATACAAAGCAGTGCTCTTCGCAAAATATTGTGTGGAACTGTTTCTAGTTCCTGACGCATGATACTTTGGAACGCATAGTTTATTCTGGCATGCAAATCTTACATTTTATTTAACGTGGTCCCGGAGATAAAATTTCCAAACAGGGACGCCATTTCAAAATTGTTTTAAAATGGATACATTTTAATTCTTACATATATTTTTTAAATTAGCTAATGTACTCAATATTGTTAAATATGTCTCATTTTGAGGATATTGAAATGAAAAATAAAATTGGTAATCAATTATTTCTAGGCTTAAAGTGTTGTCTTAATGCTAATGATCCTGTTTGAGTCAAATTTAACAAGTTATTTTAGCTTGTATGCATTTAATCTGACCTATAATGACGGATACATTCTTATCGTATTCTTTCAGGAGGCAATTCACTCCCCCCCCCCCCCCCCTAGCCTTCCGAAATGCGCTTCTGTTTATAAAGAGCCGCACACAAGTATTCGCGTAAAAGGGGATAAATCTAGAAGATATTAAAATTAGTAATCTTGATTAAATTCATTATTTTTTAATCTTGTTTGTAACAACTTAATTAAATATTCATTATTGAATTTGTTTTCCATTTTTTAAGTACATTGTTAATTAAGTATTGATTGTCATAAAGTAACAAAATATCAAACTTGTATTATTATTTGTGTTTTATTTTTGTTTGAAACTTACACACACATACATATACATGTATGTTTGGTTGTTAGAAATGTTTCTATATATGTATAATTAATTAATAATTATACATATTTATGTATGTATAAGTTACTTTTTTAAAAATTTGGACAGTTTCGTTTTCGGTCGGAACTAGGAAGATTACCGAAATTCGGTTTATGTCTTACAAACCTGTTTCGGTCGAACACTAATATAGCCATTTCAAAAAGTTCTTCATTGCTGAATGTGGGTCAGTATTTCAACGTAAACTGATAGCAATTAAAAATTTGTTTCCTTTCTTCACTTTTCGAGTTGAAATTATTTTACTTATATGAAATTTGATGTGAAATATTTAATAGATGCTATTTTTATATATAAAAACTAAATTTGAATACTGAATCACTAAACTGTTATTTCAAAGATATTAGTGTATTTATATTTATGACACGTAAACTGTACTAGCACACCCTTTATTTGGAAGGCATTGTTAATTATGCAGCATGTTTCATCTTTGGGTATTTCAAAATAGCAGAGAAATTTTTCAGATTTTGAGAAATTTTTCAGATACTAACGGCGTTATCTCATTCTAAAACACTCCTTTGCAGCCTCCCATGAGGACAGTTTTGATACAATTTTAATCTATTTTTAATAAGAAAATTTATTAGGCAGCTTAAATTTTAAAAATCGAACCATTTTTATGCAATTAACTTTTTTAATGTTGCAGTTTTCGCAATAAAAATACACGTTTTTAGTGACATCATTTTCACATGTGCATTTCAATCCTTTAAAAATTTGCCCTGTGATTTTGGAGCTGGTGGAGTGAAAAGTCTTTGAAAAGGGTGGCATTTGATAGCATTATTGAAAACTAGTTTAGTTGTATAGTCCTCAAAAGTTTAAGGACAAGCAAAAAATGTTGATTTTTAATGAATAATAAAAAGTTAAAATAAATAGCATTTTTTTTTGTGGATTTCGCTACTTCATTTAAATAACTATCAAAAGTAGGAAAAAAATAAATTACCTATTTGTAAAAAATATAATTTAAAATATGTTCAAACAAAACTGTCTCAAAAATTTATGCACAATGGCAACAACTATATTTATAATTTTTACAAAACTGTTACATACAAATTATTTTTCCCTGATTTCGGATTAGTTCATATAAACGCGCGCTCATTTAAATTATTAGTTTTTGTAGGGTTTCTGGTGGCAAAGAGTACCATGCTTTCTCTATGGCCTCTTTGAATTTGTCAAGAGAGTCATACTGTTTTCCATTGTTGTAAACCTGACGGGTTAAAATGCCATAGACATTCTCAATCGGGTTTATGCCAGGACTTAAAGCTAACGAGTAAAGAATTTTAAAAATTTTCTGTGAAAGCCACGGTTATGGGGTATGTGATATGTAGATTGAGGCATTACCTTGTTCAAAGAGCCATTCAGGACACCCCCCCCCCCCCAAAAAAAAAAAAAAAAATGCCACCGAATGCAAGGAAATGTTGGTTCAGCATCTCTTGCTATTTTGGGGAATTTTGTCTTCTTTTTAGAAAATCCAGAGAGGTCAGGCTGTTGAAACCGAGTACCCCAAGCCATAACAGGCTCACCGCCTTGCTGCCTGTTGAGAAAACTTCTTGGTTCCTTTCGTAGATCATGCATGCCAATACATGTTCCACCTATCAGGGCCATCTAAGTTTCATTTTTCTCATCTTTGAATAAAACAGTAAGCCACTTGTCCCCGCAGGACATGTTTTTATCCCAGTTCATTCTTGCTTGTTAGTGGTGTAGTTTGAGACATGGTTTGCAAGCCCTTTTCTTTAGTATGAAGTCATCACATTCTTTAATACGTCTATGTACAGTATCTTTGGATACCTGAACACCGAGATTTTTTTTTAAATTTGCTGTATCGGTATATTTTATCGAAACATGAATCTCCGTATTCTCCCATCCGTCTTAACAAACGTCATACATGGTCTTCCACATTTTGTTTCCTGTTGAAATTATCATTTCTTGAGAATACTTGATATAGATACATCGCTTTGATCAATTTAATTTTTTTGCAATTTGAAAAACCGTTTTATTTTGTGATTTCATTTTAAAAACTTTTAAAATCTCACCTTTTGTCAATTCTTTACCTTTCAGCATTTTTAAAACAAGTGAAAAAAAGCAAACTAAATAAAAATGAATGTAATTTTTATTTTAGCCAAAACAAAAACTGTTTATTTTATTTGATTTTGATTAAATATCGAGTATTTATTGTAAATTGGCTTCATATATTTTCTACTTCAATTATTTAAAACCATATTTGAAGAGTGCATAAACTTTTGAGACGGACTATATCAATAAAAATCCACGCTTTCTTTTCAAAATTTCATTTTCACCCATGAAATTATTTACTTTTACGGCTTTCGAGAATAATCTTAAACATCGTGTATTCAAATTGAAAATATTTCTTTTCGATTTTCTGAAAATGGTGCAATAATTATTCGGTATTCGGCTTAGACCGAATGTCGCTGTTCGAAATATATTTACACTTGCACCTTAAAAGTTTCTTACTTAAAAATTAAAATTTATCATGTATGATGGAAATGTTAATTGATTTTTATTACTTTAACGTTTATACATTTGAAAAATCTGTTTTCTTTCCACCATCTTAGACAACAGCCTCTTCTAACAGTTTTTTTTTTTTTTTTTTTCAAAAATTAAGCCCATTTTTGTATCAGCATTATATATGTACAGTGGACGCTCGTTATTTCGAACTCGTAAGGGGCCGAGAAAAAAAAGTTCGAATTATCCGATAAAATAAAAATTACTTTTCATGCCATCATTAATGGAAAAAGAAAAAAAAAAACTATTCTCTAATTTGAATGTTCTAAACATTACACACACACACAATTATTCCACTTTAATATACAGCATTTTGGATAATCAGATTTTTTGGTATCATAAATTATTTCATTTTCATGGTCAATTTTTCATTTGTTGAAATGGTTTATAATTACAAAAAGTTTGACTCTCTCTCTATATATAATTAAAATTTTTTAAACATATTAATCTTAATAAGCCAAAAAAGTCTTATCTATATCATAAATAGAAGTATAATAATAGAAATGAATCGGTAAAAATTGAAGTATGAAATGACTAATGTTTTATGAAAAGAAAATTATATTTTGGGGGGTGAAAACTGGCCAAGCGTTTTAATTCATTTTTAATTTTTATCTTTTTTAGCCTGTATTTCTATTAAAATAAACAATTCATTTTTTTTTTGTGTGTGTGCTGTTTGTGTTCTAACTCTCGTAAATATTACTCAGACTGACATGGCATTTTTGCTATTGAGGTTTATTATATAATGTTCTGTATTGAAAATGTGGCATTTATAGTTCGTTTACAGGGACGCAAAAAAAAAAAAAAAACTTACATTATGGCCTGTGAAGAAAAAATCGTTTGCCGTGCATTTTATTGAGGCTGCTATATTTCAAACATAATGAGATTGATATGCATCACGGAGATGGACTACAATATGCTTTTCAGAAGTATAGAATAAGTAGCATTTATTTGTTTACGGGGACGCACCAACGAATTCTATTACATTACGATCTATGGGGGGGAGGGGGGGAGGAATCGTTCGCGGTGCATTTTAAAGATGTTATGATACTTCATATTGAAATTACTGAAACACACTGCATGTTTTTATAGATTATGAAGTGCATAGCACTTATCGTTCATTGACAGAAACACACAAAAGAATTTGGTTTCATCACTGACTAAGATTGATAGTTGCTGGAAGTGCGTTTTCCGCTACGATATTCAATTTTAAACTTAACTAATTTTGAGTGTCTTAACCCCTTTATCTACTGACGGTACTTATAAGTACCATTAAAGTAACTTGTTATAAAATTCATTTAATACATCAATTAGTTGTAATACAGTTTAGAATGAGTTATAGATATATTACTTTATCTTGTTTCAAAAGCATTATTGGTTACACAAAACAAAAATATTTTTAAAAGGATGATTTCTTTTGCCTTTGTATCTTTTCAGCTTTCTTGAGGTTGGGGAGGCGGATTTTTCAAATCGAAAATATTTCTATTGTAAGAACATTATATTTGTACATTTCCTAATTCAACAAAATACTAAGAAAAATATTTAAAATAAAAGATTTGAGTGGTGTTATAAATATTGCACAAAATCCCTATAAATTCAAATTTAATTGATCCTTCTAAAATTTATTAAGGCTGTTCTTAACTGCTCTGCCCAGCAAGCGCAAAACGTTTTGACACATTTACAAATTCATTTTTTAACGGAAAGGAATAAAATTGGAAAGCCTGGCCATGTTAGCGATTTCGAATTGAACTGTTTTTCCATTTTTTGATCAATCAATTACCTATTGAGTTATAAGCAATTTTGATCACGTGACAAACACGTTTTTCGTCCGCTCTTGAGTGCTCTTTCTTCCTTCGCGCGGAAATTCGGTTCAAAACGCCCACTTTGATACTATTTTCTGAAAGATCTATTGCGTTTGCAAAAAAATGGAAAAAACAGCTCAATTACATAGTTTCTGAACACCAACACTAGCTAGTTTCATGCATTTTTGAACAAAAATAAATTAAAACTTATGTCAGAAAGTTGCCCTTTTGAATTTGAGAAACACTCTTAAATGATTATGTAAATCTTCTAATGTAGTTTAAACAATTCACGAAAAATGCTTTAGAAGATAAAATTTTGATGAATTCATAATTCAGTACATAAAGGGTTAAGTAGTGTGTATAAATTCTATAGATCGCACACAGGGCTATTCGAAAGAATTCGCACACATTACGGGATATGGACAGCAATTGCTGAAAATGGATTTTACTGGGTCATGTGTTTTTGTTTTTTCTAAGTTGCTTATCTCGTTTCGTTCTAGGAATAAAATTTCTTAATATTCTGTTAATGTTGGAAAGTGTTTCAAAATTTATGCCCGATGCATTATTTTTCGTTTTTGTTTTTTTTTCCCGTTTATTTCTGTATATTTCTTTAGAAATCGATCTTTTCATCTCTTCGTTTATATATCTATACAGGGTGTACCAAAAACATTGACCTCAGCTTATATTCCTTAAATATTGATCATTGACATATATTATAAATTACAAAGTTACGCAAAAAAAGGTACAGAATTTCATGAAATCGGTTAAAATTTTCAGGGTATTAACTAAGAAATACAAAATTAAAAGTTTTATACCCCCCCCCCCCCCGTACAAAAAAATAAAAAATAAGTACAATGAGTAAAATGTGCCCTATACACTAATACGGTCATATGCAAAATTTCACCATTTTATCAAAAAAGTCGTAGAGATATGAAAATACATAAATGCTAACTTAAGAGACTACTTCAGTCAGGCGAATAGACCCGTTCGCTAATACTAATCCTGTGGAAGAAATTTATAAAGATATCTCGGTTGCATTTCAATATTTTTAAAAGATTTCTTTTGCATTAGACAGCTGAGATCGATCTGTACAAAGGTTGTTTTTTACTTTTTCGATTTTGTTTGCAGATATTTTTTATGGGGACATTTTCATTTTCGGAACCGGTTTCGAAAGTGAAAACATCCTCATAAAAAAAAAATCTGTAATGAAAGTTGAAAAAGTAAAAAACGGCCTGCATAAAGATCTATCTCAGCTATCCAATGCAAAAGAAATCATTTAAAAATACTGAAATGCAACCGAGATATCTTTATAAATTTCTTCCATAGGATTAGCATTAGCGAACGGGTCTTTTCGCCTGACTGAAGTAGCCTCTTAAACCACTTTTCGATGCCTGGATATGAGTTCGCAAATGGGAAAAATTATGTCAGGTGGTGGCATTTCAGGGGTCGTACACAAATTACGACCTGGGGGAAAGTATAAAAATTTTAATTTTGTATTTCTTCAAATTTAATCCACTGAAAATTTTAATCGATTTCATAAAATTCTGTAACCTTTTTTACGTAACTTTGCAATTTATAATATACTGGCTAATCCGCCCAGCGTTGCCCGGGCCCGTGATAATAAATTTTAATGAACCTGAAATTTGTATAATTTTATATCTTTTAACTCCATTCACTGCAAATAAGGGCGTCTTAAATTCAGACACATATGTGACTGAAAAAGTAATTCAAACACTTAAGTGTCTGAATATGGAATTTCAGACATCATAGGTGTCTGAAATTTAGACACTTAAGTGTCTTACTATATGATCATGGTATAAACACTGTAATTTGAAATGTCTGAAATTCAGACACATAAGTGTCTGAAACTGGAGTGTTCAATTTTCAGACATTTTAAAGTGTCTCATTTTTTAAGACACGTGTATGCGTCTGAATTTAAGACATTTCAAACATCTGAATCGCATCCATTTTTGACCAATCTGGAAGTTCGGTAATAGGCAGTCAATTTTTCACTTTTTTTTGTAAGCTTTATACAATATAAAAAAAAATCCGTTAAAATATGGAAATTATACTGGCAATTTACGTATTTTAATTCAAATTTTCTTTCTTAAATTCCAGAAAATTTTCCATTTTTTGCATATTTCTGTATTTAAAATTTTCCATTTAAAAGGTAAAATATACTCTTTCAAGGACAAATCCATATATTTCACAATCAGCATTTTCTAAAAACATGTATATTAGACATGATTTATTTATTTATATTCAAACCAGTGCATTGGTTGCATTCAAACCAGTGCATTGGGGGGGGGGGGGAGCTAAGAAGGCTGAATCCCCTCCCAAACTAGACTAGATATTGTTATTTTTTTAATTATGAAAGATTATTATTAATTTTTTTAATAGGTTTAAAAATAGGAATTTTTGAAAAGATATTAATTTTGTCACACAATTTTTTTCTCTTTTATAAATTTTATAATGAAATTCGAAATTATAGCATGTTTGAAATTTACTTAATTATAAATTTAAGACACGGTGTAACCTCTTGTTCACTTTAACCTTCATAATATTTTGCTAATTTAATAATAAAACTTTAAATTATTTGATTGCAAACACACTTTAAAATTATCCAAATACAGAAACACACCAAAAAAATCGCAAAAATTAAGATATATTTTAGCACAGTATTTCATTATTTAACATCTTAAAAGCATTCAGAATTACACCCACTAAAACTTTCCAGAGCTTCCTCTGGCTGGTTACGACTTATCAGTGTTGAATTCAGGGGGTGGCCCGGGGGAGAGAAATTTCCCCTCGGAGCAAAGAGATGTCCCTCCGGAAAATTTGAGATTTTGTGTTTTCAATGGTCAAAAAGTGCAATCCCCCCCCCCCCCCCCCCACCGGAGTCTCAGAAATCCCTCCCGAAGAAATGTGTCTGAATTCAACACTGACGACTTTGCTCCAGTCTGCAGAAAAATAAAAGTCAGGACCTGATCTGGCATGTCCCATCAAATCAAATGAGAGAAAGACCCGGCCAGATCTGAGCACATATACTCCTCTAAAATATGCCTCTCCAAATCGCAATCCTGGATAGAAAATGTCAAGTTTAATTACGAAAATTTCCCAAGAGAAAAATGACTTGAATACACCAAATTCAGTAGCGCCATCTAGTTTGAGTCGAACGTCTTATTATTAGTCGAACATATTCTTATTAGAACGTGTTTTTGAAAAGTCAAACGTACTTTTTTTTTTTTTTTTTTAAATGGAATATTTCTGAAAATTCTTACTATGTAACTTTTTAGCTAATGATTCAGTATCGATCTACTCCAGGTATGATTTCACCGTGATTTCAGGATTTCACCGTGGGAAAATTAGTTTCACCAAAAAATTTTACGCTGTATTTTGATCGAGGGAAAAAAAGGAAGACAAAAAATTTTTGCATAAACCAATGATTTTTATTATTTTTGCAGAAAAATTATACATAATATTTATAACTGAGAAATTTTGTTCAGAATATTTAGCATATAGGAGGAAGTAATGAGTCCAATTTCAAAAATGTTGCCATATCATTCACTGATCAAACGAAAAAAAAAAGAAGAAATAATCAAAGAAAACAGAACACTATATTCCTACACACACTTTCATATATACATACCTTCGCATTAAAATTAAACACAGGCTTTTGGCAATAAGAAATGCATTTATTTTTGAATGAAAAATTGATTTTATTTTTAAAGGTTGCCCTCCCCCCCACACACACAACTGAAACGGAACAAGCCCGAATTAAATATATATACATACGCACTGTTAAAACATTTTAAATATTTTAATATTTCAAAAATAACGTGTCTTCTGATAACCAATAATTGTGTTCTGAAAATTTCTTCGATAGAAGTAAAAAAATTTTCTACTGGTTCTACATCGCATGAAATTAAAAAGCAAAATATTCAAAATTCTAGAGAGAAGATGTGTGAAATCTTTCAGAATTATAAGCAGATTGACAAAATATTTACAGTTTCCGTAAAATAAATTGTGAGTCACAAATGACTAACAATATTTGAACTTCCTAGCTGTGGAGGCGTGGCCGAGACGGATTATCGCATAGTCTACGGACCATAAGATCATGAGTTCGTATCCCGCGATGGGTAAGTGTAATATTGCTAATGTTGTAAAATGAATTAGATGAGTGAATCATGTAAAATCTCTGAGACCTATTGAAATGTGGGTGAAATGTCCCTTCCTTGAGAGCATAATTTTTATTTTTTAAATATAGAAATTTCAAAAAAAAAATTTAAATATTTCTGGTAATTGAAGAAAATTTCCACTAAAATACGTAAATTGTACTGGCGTTTTGATTGGCGGTACAGTTTTTATATTTTAAAGGATTTTTTTTTTTCTGTGTATTAAGGCTTACCGAAAAAAAGGTGGAAAATGCTTTTGCAGAGAAATTAAAGGTGGTCAAACATGGATGCAATTCAGACGTTTGAAGTGTCTTAAATTTAGACACATACAAGCGTCTTAAAAATTTAGACACTTTAAAATGTCTGAAAATTGAACACTCCGTTTCAGACACTTATGTGTCTGAATTTCAGACATTTCAGTTTACAGTGTTTTGTCTGAATTAATATTTTTAAATGGGAAAATCGCGAAAAAATATTGAATTAAAAGTATAATCTATTTGGTATTTTATTTTTTGCGTAATTTGATGTTTGGAGTCTATGCATACCAAAAGCGAGCGAAACCGCGACGAAACACTCAGGTTTTTACTAATTTCTTCGAAATGTTCACACATTTTATTTTGTAAAAAATATTTCTACCCGTCCGAACTTTTCAAAAGTTTTGTAGGTGATGTAAATCTGGTCTGATGAGATGCTGTAAAAAGATTGTGTTAAAATACAGATGTATAGTTACATTTACCGTACAAAATAAGTCTCCGTGAGGCACGAAGCCGCCGGTGTATTTGAAAGGGTTAAAATTGATATTTCACCATCGATTAGAAGACGGTTTCAGCTTTCAGATCATATTTTAGGTTTGTCGGTACCTCTAAAATTGCGCGCTAGAGGAGCGTTGAAATAAGGGGGAAACGTTTGTCGGAAAAACGACCTTCTTTTTAATGGTTAACCGCGATATTTTTTTAATTGATTCCGGCATTTGAGACGTAAGAGTGCGATATTTCAGAATATGTCTTCCGTTTTTAACTTTACCAAGTGGTTTGGCCGATGGAAGTTAATAAGTCATGACAAAATACCTCCAAAATTCCTTCTTTTCGATCTTCATTTTCTCCAGATATGTAAATAGGGCATCTGCTCATGCGCGGGTGCTTTTTCCCTCTCGAAAGGACAGAGATGAATTTTTAATGAGACTTCGTTGAGATTAGTGATTCAACGAATAGTGGTTTGACCGAATATTTGACCAAGTTACAACCGAATATTCGGCCGCCGAACATTAATTCATAAATTCTGGTTTAAACCAAAATAATATATATCGATATCTTCATACAATTTTTATTAAACATATTCAACCTTAAAGATAATTAAAAACAAAATTGAAATTAGTTTTCATTCAAATTAATGGTTGCTCTTAGAAGTGTTTAAGTTTATTGAAACCTTTTGAACAAGTTATAGTAAAAATTAGTTCAACAACATCAGTTATTTCGGAGGTTATTCCAATGGTAGAAATTTTATTCGTCAAAGCCTGGAGAAGGAAATGAATTTTTTGGTGTTGGAACATTTAAGACTGCCTTGCTCAAAACATGAATGCACGCTTTAAACATATTCATGATAATGGACATTTCTGCATTTCAACTTTGCCAGAACCCAGGTTTAAACTTGCATTATATATATAAAGCTGAAGAAAATCATATCAAGTTAAAACCTCGACTGATTATACTAATGTCTGCTATCTCAAACAATGAGATTCCTGAAACTGAAACAAATGCAAATGTGGCAGAATCAAACAAAGATGTTCATAACGAGTCAAAGACCACATTTTGGGATTGCTTCATGCAGATTTCAATTACTAAAAAAACAAAACAGTTAATAAATTTCAGCCGTAACAAATGATGAGCAGCAGTTATTTTGATAGAAATGAATATCCACTAAACTAAATTGGTGGAAAACAAATTCTATTAAATGTGTAATACTTAAGCATAATTAAATCATTTTTATAATACCGTAAACCGGGTATTACCGTAACCGTAAAAAAGGTTACTTTGGGCCACTTTTTCCTGGTTCCACCAACATTTCCATTATTAAAAAATATTATATGATTTTTCAACGTCAAAATTGAGTTATAAGCAATTAACATGAAACAATGAAGCAAACTGTATGGTTTTAAAGAGGCAAATTTTTATCTTTTTATTTTTTAACTATTTTTAAAGTTTTGGAACAAAGTATGTTCCAAATGCTGGGGGCTTCTTTGGTCCATTCACTTATTTTCATATAAAATGAATACATTTTATATGTTGGAATATTGAAACACCTTTGCAATAGTATCTGCTAATGAATTAACACTGCAAACTTGATAAACAAATGTTTTAACATTTAAGCACAATAAACCAATTGTTAATATTAAAGACATGATAAACAGTTTTCATCATGTTATCCTCAGCAACTGGAACAAAAATAGTTTATATAACATTTTGCTACAGCAACATTTGAAAAAAAAAAAAAAAAAAAAAAAAAAAATAGTTGGATGTGCCAATCCCAAAACTTTCTTCTATCTTATACCTCTTAATATTTCAAAAAGTAGTTACACATGTTAATACTTCAATATTATTTATTCAATACTATATCAACTTTCATTTTCTTCTTAAATTTCTGCTTCAGTCAATTAAACGGACTAAAAACGAGTTAATATCATGATGTTTGATAAAATTAATAATTTTTCCTTATTCTGTTATTATCAGCTGTTTGCGAATAGCCAGCTTAGCAGGAAGCGAGTTGCCGCCGCTCCACGAGCCACCGATGGACAATAGAACTACGAAAAATCAAGAAAAGTATACAAAAATCGCTATCACAGAGCCCTTTACCGCGCAATATTTCCAAATTCAAGGAGGACCTGTTGGCCATATCCAAAATTATACACAAAAATTTGGTTCAATCGTATGCATAATTTTATACACTTTTCAATTGTACACTGAAGAAAATGGCACAAACATCGCTATTACAGCGCCCCCCTTCCGGCAGATTTTTTTCAAATTCAGGGAGGACTTGCTTGCCATAGCAAGAAACATACACAAAAAATTTGGTTCAATTCTATGCATAACTTCATACACTTATTGATGGTACAATAATGAAAATCGTACAAACATCGCAATTATAGCGCCCCCTCCCGGCGGCATTTTTCCAAATTCAGTGAGGACATTCGTGCTATGTCCAAACACAAAAAAAAAATGGTTCAATTCTATGCATAACTTCATACACTTTTCGATGGTGCAATATTCAAAATGGCACAAAAATCACTATTACAGCTCCCCCTGCCGGCGAATTTTTTCCAAATTAAGGAAGGACCTGCTTGCCATAGCCAAAAACTTCAAATATTTTTTTGGTTCAATTCTATGTATAACTTTATACACTTTTCGATGGTACAATAGTCAAAATCACAAAAAAATCGCGTTTACAGCGCCACCTACCGGCGAATTTTTTCCAAATTCAGGGAGGACTTGCTTGCCATAGCCAAAAACTTAAAATAAAAATTCGGTTCAATTCTATGCATAACTTCATACACTTTTTGATGGTACAATGGCGACAGACAGACGGACACACGGACAGACAGACATTTTCTATAAACATGTTTTTGGGGATCTCTGACCCCTAAAACGTGTAAATCCGTCGAAAAAAATTTCGATTACAATACTTTCTTCTATTGAAGATAGAAGAAAGTAAAAAAGTGTTACTTAATACATTTTTTAAAAGATTTGGTGATATAAAAGGCCTATTTGGTCCCTAAGTAACTGGAGCTACTTCCGGACCGAAAAAGGCCTGGCACAAAGTACCCCCGAAAAAGTAGTTTTCATGTTAGCTTTATGAAAACGTAAACATTTTCTGTCAAAATAAAAAATTAAAGGAAAAACAATGATCACATATGAGTTACAGGTTACTAAAGGTAATATTTTGACATTTACCTTATTTGTATCTGTTATCCAGATTGTCAAAACTGTAGAAAGTTTGGGGAGTTCAAATCTACACACGAAAACAGTTGTTTACAAACGCATCCAGTGTTGCCACTAACAAAAATTTAAATTATCCCAAATTATTCAAATACCCTATAATAGTGTTAGTGTATAAAATATTTTTCAAGGGCAAAAACTCCGAATTATCTTGTATTGTTTGTTCGATACAAAGAATAAAATCTTTTTTTATGGGGTGAACCAAAGTAACCCCTCAAGGACCAAAGTTTGACGGTATGTATAAAATTCAAATGATTAAATTTACTATAAATTTTTAAATATTATTTTTCATGTATTGCACTTTAAGAAAATTCAAATGATTATTAAATTTATATTTAATATTTGAAATAAAATTGTACAATCAATTTAATAATCATTTAAATTTCCTTAATGTGTAACACATAAATATAAACCTACTAGAAAGATAGCCCGCCAAAAATGAGGGAATATGAGAAATAAAGCTATATACAGCACATGTGCAAGAATGAGTTTTTCCTGGCTTGTTCCGCAGTGATAGATGAAAATAACAGAATTTTAAAAACGAAACTCATTTATAAAAAAATGTAATATAGTATAAAGCCACTAATCCGCACAGCTTGGTTCCGAGTGTTGTGCTGATTTGAGGCTTTTTGCGGATTACAAGTCATGTCTATATTATAAAATTAGATATGGCTTCTTAATGCTAAATACATTGTATAAATATTGAAAAGAATATGCATGCGTATATGAAATGAAATAGTGAATAGGTTGCCAGAAAATATGTTGCCAATTTTCCTTCTTTGCCAAGGCCCATAAAGTGGAAAAGTACCGAGAATTTAACTTTTGTCTCACTATAAAAAGCGCGGTACTTTTCCAGTATATAGGCATTGGCGTACTTTTTAAAAGTTTGTCATAATTTGGGCTTAAGAATTGAGATTTTTTGCCAAATGATATAAACAGCTATGAAAACAAAATTATTGAACTTTTAAGTTTATTTGTATAATCTATAAACATTTTATTTATATTTATATTATTGTTGTTTTTTTTATATACAATTTACTACAGTTTGTATACGAAAATAGTTAAATGGCTTCTTTATATTAAATAAATTGTATAAATATTGAAAAATTACTTGTGTATATGAAACAGTGAATAAGTTGCTAGAAAATATGTTGCCAAATTTCATTTTCTCTATCTTGTCAAGGTACCTGTACTGGAAAAGTACCTAAAGCACATTAAAATCGAACAATTAGGAGCTCAGACAGTACAGCGCCGTCTATTGGCTGTTATGTTATTGGTAGCATCGGATGAAGATGTAAAGACGTACATTTTCGTATATTGCACTTAAAATTCTCACCCATAGATTTTGATAAAAAAAAACTCTCAAAAGCGCAGAGTTTAAATTAAATTGCGGTGACCTCGATTATGAAATATTAATGGTTTTAAATGGGAATTTCGCCAAATTAGCCAGCTATCGCCAAGTTGGCTTCATATATGACAACTTATTTTGGGCGATTCCGTAGAGAGTGTCACACACGTAACGCAGGCTTTAATTTGCATTTATTCAATTATTTATTAAATTTTAATATTAATTCTGATTTTAAGTGGTATGGTAAATAAGTTATTAGCATATTTTTAAATTTAAATGTGTGGCAATAAAACTCACAGAAGTATATCATTTAATTTCATTACTCAAAATGTGCTTTTTTTCTACTTCAGAAAAAAGCACATTTTGAGTATGAAATTAAATGATATATTTCTGTGAGTTTTACCTACACACATTTAAACTAAAAAATATGTTAATAACTTATTTACCATACCACCTAAAATCAGAATTAACATTAAAATATAATAAATAATTGAATAAATGCAAATTAAAGCGTGCGTTACGTGTGTGACTCTCCGCATGGAATCGCCCCTTTTCTCGTTAAATTTGGTGATATTTCTTCAAATTTGGCGATATTTCGCCAAGTTGGTCAACTTTTGGCGCTACTGTGGTAACCCTGCATTAGTAATTTTCAACAATTACTCATTACAATGAGGCGGTCCTACCGGAATTGTGAGGGACACACAGAAACTTGGATTTTATATAAATAGATAAGTATATTATTTAAAATATATCAATTGATATTATTTATTGTAAATATAAATAATTTTGTTTTAGTATTCCGCTGAGCTATTCGGCCGAATACTGTATTATTCGGCCAAACCGAATATTCGGCTTTTAAGCTGAATAGCGAATATCAACCGAATATTCGTTGAATCCCTAGTTCATAATTAATATGTCGAGTAATTGACAATAAACGGTCAAGTGCGTGTATTACTCGCGCTCAGAAGGTTCCGTACAATAAATATATGAATTATTAACTGTATTATTTAAAAAAATCGTTGCTAAAAGAATAAGACTTTGTGGGTATAGCTGTATATACTAGGAAAGTATGAATGGGTATACCATAAAAGTTCAAAGAGATATGAAACCTAAATAATATTAAATATTGCTATTCTGTATAACTCTTTAATCTACTCTTTATGATGAACTTAATTCGGTACTGACAGTAAAAGTAAAGTAGTGCATATTTTAACTTCATTTGGCACTTCATAAAACTTAAGTTCAGCGTAGTAAAAATCTTTTCTTTTTGCAGTGTAGCTAAAACAAAACGATACAGAGGGTTGTGGGAAAGGGAAGAGGCGGAAGTTTCCGGAATCATCTAATTAAGTGAATTAAATGTATCATTATTAATAGATGGTAAATACAAAGGTCGTGATTTTTTTTATGAAAAAGTAGAGATTTTAAATTTTCTATGCTAGAGGGGCAAATGGAAGAAAGAGATTTCGTAGGGAGAGTCGGGGGTTTACCTATTTGATCATTTATTTATTGATTGATTGCTTATACATTTTATTCTAACTATGCAGTAATAGTGAAAAGAAAAAAAAACTTTGGTAGATTATTTATTAGGTGATTTGTTTTAAGAAAGAAGGAATATTCGCCAGAATCAAAAGTGGGAAAATTCTCATTCCTGTAAAAAGAAAGCCTTGTCGAAAAAGAAAGTTATAATTTAATAAAGTTGCAAACACACACCCTGTTTTTGCCCCGCCGGCATCCCCTAATTACGTATTATTTGAATTCACAATGTAATATCATTTAGAACATCGTAAAATCAAAAATGAATGATACGCAACCACTATGAAAGTCAGAAAGGATTTTTCGTCACATGATTGCTCATTTGGGAGCTCTGTGCGCCTATCGGTTACCGTAAAATCAGGTTATCCTATCCAGTCCCAAACACAAATCTACATTCATTTTAAATCCTGCTGTTGCCAATATTGTTGATTTTGACGCGCGGTAGACGTGGATATATTTTTAAACCATGTCTCTCTAAAAAACTATACACGATACGGTGACTATTTTTAAAATGTAAAGTAGTTGTCAGGGCCGAAACTAGGGGGTGGGGCAGAGGAGGCACGTGCCCCGGGCGCCGCTTTAACAGAAGGTGAAGGGGGCGCCAAATTGAAGATTTTGTTTGACGTTTGATACAGGAATGTATATATATACGAAATTTGTATAAAAATGTCTTGCAGCCGGAAAATTTAAAAGGAAAACTGAACCAAATGCATTAAACTTTACAAATAGATAAAAAGATTCATCTACAATACAAAATTGCTAATGAATAAGAAAAAAAAATTGTCCTCTTAGGCTTTTTTCATTCTCCCATTCCAAAAGTATCATGTCTATGCCTTTGCCTTCTATCTTTTAAATCACTTCCTATGTAGGAAAATCACTACCGTTTTTCAGTCTCTATTCTGGTATACTGTCCACTAAGGATAACTACCGAACGAGAAGAGACCCCTCAGTCTGACTTTTCTATTAGATAAAAAAATTCCATGAAAGCTTTTTGTTTTTTTCCGCTGAGCAGCGTTGAGCTTCCTTTCTTTTTTTTCTTTTATTCGTCTTGCCATAGGCGATGACTGCCCGGGGCAATAAAAACAAACGAGAGGAGGAATGCATAAAGTAAAGTTCTCAGTGAAGCCTTTTTTTTTTTTTTTTTTTAGATATTTAGCCTATACAAAATAATAATAATAATAGTAATAACAATAATAATAAAATGTTTAAAAAAGATTAAAATGCAATTCGGTTCCTTTAGATTTCGTTTTCAAGGTTTTAAATGAATCAATGTTTGACAAAGCTGATTACGTAGTTCAATTTTATGTATTTTAAATTTAACCCGGGAGAACTCGCTAGTGAGAATGCCTAATTGCTTTTCTTTTACTTTACATTCATATAATATCAACTTTTTTGGTTGGCTTAATACTTTTATTCACAAAATAGGTAAAATAATTGAAAAACATTTTGAAATTTTAATTAAAATGAAAAATGAATTAAATAAGAGTCTTAAAAAAGTACGACTGTGAGAGAAAATCTCATGCAGCGAGTTCTCCCGGGTTAAAAATAAGTTGTCTATTAGATACTTTAGTAAAATTCTTTTTGTAAATTTACTTTGTGGTGGAGTGGTGGTGGTGGGTGGGGGGTGGGGGGGGGGGCAAAATCCATCTTTGCCCCGGACGCCAAAAAGGCTAGTTTCGGCCCTGGTAGTTGTATATACAGTCGTGAAAGAGGGGAAAAGACACCGCTTTCGAACTCTATGCCCCAAATCATCGTCTATAATTGTGACTGGTTCTGGTACCAATCGGTTTCAATATTGTCTGCCAATTAATGCTATACTTAAATTTTGCTTAGGGGGGAGGGGAGCGTTTACATATAGAAATTGTACTAGTTTGATTAGTGAGGAAGATTAAAACTGTAACGCAAACATGTAAAAAAACACTTTTGTCTGAGCAGATGACATTTATGATATTTTAGCATATTTTAAATTAATTAAAAATAATGCAAAAAATTTTCTCTTCTCACAAAAAATATATAAAACAACAGCGAAGGTCTTAAATACCTTTTTATGTGCATTCCAAATTTGTATAAATACACTGCTCAAAACAACTAAAGGATATTTGAAGTTTTATATAAAATAAAGATATAAACGAATTTTTTTTTTTGCCGAAAATAGAAGAAGAGAATCACAAATGCAAATTTTTCTGGTTTTCAAACTGTGGAGTATGCAAATTTTGAGTTCGACGTCAAAAACGTCGCTTCAGCGGCAGCGAATGAAATTTGACTTTCAACTGGATAAAAGAGAATGAAGACAAGGATGATTGGCATTCAGTGATTGCTTTGTTTCGATGAGTACGATGTCTCAGCGAAGTCATTTGACAGATTCAGAAGCTTTGAGAATTGTTGGTAGGTTAGAAGGGGGCCAAACTCAAGTCGAAGTAGCACAAGCCATTGGAGTGTCACAAAGTGTCATTTCCAGGATCTGGAACCGTTTTTTGGAGAGTGGATGTGCAGGTCGAAGACCAGGGCAAGGTCGTAGACGGGCAACAACGCCCAATGAAGATCGGTATTTAGCGTTAACAGCTCGGAGACACCGAACCATGAACGCTACTCTTCTCCAACAACACCTTCGCTCGGCTACAGGCACCACGATTTCAACTCAGACTGTCCGAAACCGGCTCTATGCTGTAGATCTGTATGCTCGCCGACCGATGGTATGTGTTAGATTAACATCAAGGCATCGTCGCGACCGCAGGGAGTGGGCAACCGAGCATGTCAACTGGAGGAGAAATGAATGGAGCAATATTCTGTTTTCTGACGAGTCCCGTTTTTCTGTGCATCCGGATAATAGGCGTATTTTCATCTGGAGGGACCGTGGCAGTAGGAATAATCCTGCGTTCGTGCACGAAAGTGTCAGATTTGGCGGTGGAGGAGTGTTGGTGTATGGTGGGGCACTGACGGGCGCACTGACCTCTACATCATTCGAGATGGAGCTCTGACTGGTCGCCGATATAGGGATGAGATCCTCAGACCTATTGTAGTCCCTTACGCTGCAGCAATCGGAGATAACTTCATTTTAATGGACGATAACTGCAGGCCACATCGTGCAAACCTGGTGGAGGATTTCCTTTTCGAGGAAGGAATCGTTCGAATGGAATGGCCAGCGTGTTCTCCAAACATGAATCCAATCGAGCACGTTTGGGACGCTCTAGGAAGACGAGTTTCTGGCCGCCAACAACCCCCACAAACTCTCCAAGAACTGGAAAGAGCTCTTCTGGAAGAGTGGGGCAGAATACCCCAACTCGTCATTAATAGCCTCATTGAGTCCATGCCTCAAAGGTGTTCAACGTTGCTGGCCGCCCGTGGAAACCATACCCCCTACTGAAAATGATTTTCTTTGAAGAAAACACCTTTTCTTATTCTTTTTTTCTCATACGCACAAATTGTGTTTTTTTTTTCCTTTAGTACACAAATGCGCAATAAAATGCATTTTTTTCTGCCAAACATGTGTAATTTATTCTCATATAACCTACTATGTCTGTCGACCATGTATCAATCAGCTAAACAGCTTACCAGATACAAAATCCACCTAAAACTGCAATATCCTTTAATTGTTTTGAGCAGTGTATAATGTAGTATCTTGGGCCGCACATGAAAGGTCGGAAGGCAGCAAGCTCATCATAACTGTTGTATACTGTATTTTTAAAGTACGTATCATATGGTGGTTTCTTTGCTTGTGTACGCGTAATTCGGCGAATATACTTAAAATTAGAAAAAAAAAATAGTGTAAAATTTTAAGTGCGCGTAATACGCCGGAACGTATTATACGACAGGATGTACAGTAATTATATTTTGAACTGTTTAAATATAAGTATTTTACGATACAGTTCGGAACTCAAAATTACTTTTAAAAAATGGGTAAAGGAGATACAATGCCCTTTTTTTTTTTCAAACATTTTTTATAACCCTTAGAAAGTTTTTTTAAACAGATTTTTCGTGTTTTCTTATAAAGTGACCTTTTATTTATTTATTAAAAATATAGTGAATTTTAAAAAAATAAACATTTAAAAAATATATTCCATTTAATTTGAATGGTCACTATTGTATCAAATCTCCCCATTACTGCGGAGGATTGATACACTTGCAAGGGAGATTTGATACATTGTTATGTAAATTGAAAAAAGAAATGCAGACAATTCAATTTGTGTCATACAATTTTTTATGATAAATGTTGAAATATTTTAGTAAAATTTAAAGAGAAATGACATTGACATATTTTTGTTTCAGTAATGTTTTTTACAAAAAAAATGTAAACAATCCTATTAATACACTTTTTAGAAAATAAATTATATATAAAAAAAGAAAAAAAACCCATAGAGATCTTGCTGCAAGGGGGGGGGGGAGGGGAGTGACCATTTGCAGATTTGCAAATAATTTAACATAAATTTGGCACATTTAAGCTTTCTTTAAAAGAAAAAACTAAACTCTATCATTTTGATAAGTAAAGTCTTGTGGATTTAATGTGTTTTCAATTTGCTCTTCATCAATTATAGAAATATCTTCCATTTCAGTTCATTTAAAATATTTTCCTTCCACACGACGCGTAACGCAAACTAACCATTTATCATTGCACTGCTTTTCTATCTAACCTACATAATTTCTAAGGGTCTTTTTAGTAGATAAAGCGACGATAATCCATGAATTAGCATTAATTGGATTATATGAATCAGCATCATCATTATCAGAAGTATCTAATAATAATTCTACTTCACTGCTTGTAATGTTCTTCGTATTTTATCTCTAACTTTAAATTATTCATCAAGCTTTTTTTTAACAGGCGTATCTATCAATACTAAAAAAAAAAAAAAAAAAAAAAAAAAAATTACGTTTTCCACCCTTTGTGATTGAAGCTATTTACCTGGGATAAGGTCCAATATCCTCCGGAGACTTGTAAACTTTGTATGACGGCCCTGTATTTTCATCTACAGATATTTTTTTAGGTGTCGTGTCGGTGTCAGTAGATAACTGATGCACATTTAACTCACTGGTTTTGTGCAGATAATCACAAGAAGATGTTGAGAGTAAAAAAGTAGGTATCGTCGAAACAATTAAAATCAAAATCATAAATTCCAATCTTTTTGAATCAAGATAAAATACAATATCTGTTTGAGTAAATGATCTCAGAAAAGCTTTACCAATTAATCCTCCTTACCAATTTCAGTAGCTCTTGCTGTAAAACAATAATGAATATTACAGTCCCATATTAGTTTGCAGCTTTAAAAAAAAAAAAAAAAAAAAAAAAAAAACTATTACACTTCAAACATACAATTGTATCATTTCTCCCTATCACGCTTTATTGGATTTTCAATCACTTTGTATAAATGCACTTTCAAAATGGCTATCTGCTTTATAGGAAATCTAACCCCAACAATATGCTTTATAAATAATAATAATGAAAAAAAAAAATACAAGATATCTTCACAATAATGAGAGTTATTAAAGAAAATCAGTATTTGAAAAAATTACATTGACATTCCAAAAATCTTCGAAATTAAAAGAAAACCAAAGTGTAAATTCTTCACTTTTAAGTCCAGCTAATGATGACTTCTGCAAATATAAGAAGACTTTACATGTGTTAGAATGGCTGTTAAGGCCATTTGTTGAGAAAAATTGCCAATGTATCAATCCTCCTAATGTATCAAACCTCCCCTACCTCCCCTAATCCGTGGAACTTTCAAAAACTCGTGCGATAAAGGGTTAAAATATGTCTGTGTGTGTGTGTGTGTGCGCGCGCGCGAGCGCATTAATATATTATGCGTGTATTTAATTCATTGAATAGAATCGCAAAGTCGAGACACATGAGATATTAGTCTTGTGCTTAACATATTTTCTCTTTCTGTATTAAATTAATGAACAGTTGCTTTCTTAGATATATATATTATTATTATTATTATTTTATGTTCTAGGAGAATATTTTATTCTTGATTTATTTAACTGATATTACCTTTCTATTCATTGAGATGCAACCCCAGGGGTTTTGGTTAGTCTTGTTTAATTCAAGCAGTTTCTGAGGTGTACTTTTTAACGAGAGCATTCCAATCTAATGAAGACTGTTCGTTTTGGAGGAAAAATAAAGGTTGAGAGAGAGGAGGGGGGAGCAAAAGATCAAAACCGTCCTTTTTAGGTTATATCTGACAAGCGTATCTTCATTTCTCTTTTAAGACTTTAAGATTGCATAGCTATTTTCTATGCAAATCTTGTATGATCTTTTTTCTTGGAGAAAATATATTGGTTGTCCCGATACGGATTTTTAACAGACTTCGAACGAAGGAGGTTATATCAATTCGTTTGTATGTGTTTGTATTTCCATGCATAACTTTTGAACCAGATGCTCTTTTTTGAATGACCTTGTTTTCCTGGTGGTCCCGTTTGAATATTATTAGGATCTAAAATTTTGTCTGGATTCAAAATATTTTTGAAATTAATTTTCGAAAAAAAAAAAAAATTGTAACCTATGAATTTTTTTAATCAGAAAATCCAGTTTTAGACGCTTCAAATACAAGAATATAAAATTATAGTTCATTTCGCCAAATAGTTTTGGGGTTAAACTTTAAAAAACTATCCTAATTTTAATCTGATTTGCAGCCATTAAAAATCAATTTAACCCGTAACCGGAGTGACAAATATTGTCGCATAACTTCCGTGAGCGGTTTGTCAGATCGCTTAATCTAAAGATGAATAAATTTTACATTCACTCTCAAAATACTCTTTCTGTACTAAACTTCATGTACAGGACTATTATACAATTCAGCTATTCAAAAGTCTCTAGTGAAAGTAAAAGGACTCCAAATAAAACAAAATTTAGCCAGTATCTATAGTTAAATTGAAAAATGCAGCCGTCTGTGAGACTGCTGACAGCGGTTACGGATTAACATTAGACCTTCCAAACTTTAAACCTGCATAATTCCTAAACTACGTACTTGACCGAATGACTTCTAGTTTGATATCCGAAGGTAAAATTCACTGAAGCATGAAATATGCTGTCACGCTGTCAGAACTAGGTGTTAGTATTGAAAAATTTCAAGTTACCTTCTCGTTAAAGTAGCGAACTTAGGAGTGAAACTAATTTAATTAATATTAAATCTCCTGTATGTACAAAAAAAAGTAATATAAAGAAATCAACCTATTCAGTAAAGACTTGTCTCGTTAGAGTCTGAAGTGGATATGCCTATCGTGTTTTCCCCTCATTCAATACCTCCTATTAAATTAGGCGTGCCCCTCCAAAATCTGTACTTTCAAGACATTAAATATTTGGTCGTAATCTCTCTGTGTGTGTGTAAAATTATAATCAAACGTTAATATATATACACACAAAAATTACTGTTTGTGCGTGTGTGCGCGCGCCACCCCTTCCCCTCATTCCTCCTCGTCCGTTTAAAGTAGTGTTACGATTATACGTATAAAACGTATTATACCAATTCTGATTTTGGATAGGTATAATATGGTAAAAGCTGTTCTCTACGTATACGTATAATCGCGAGCACTAGTTAAAGTATGTGTATAGTTTTCAATTTGGCTTAAAAGGTTTTTTCTTACTGTATAATGGGAAAAAAAACCAAATAATCAGACTTTTGTTAATATACTGTAGAATAAATAAAACGATGTGTACTTAACGCAATCTTGTAGAAGTACCTAGAAGTTTTTCCTTCAATCTGAAAGGTGCATTGTTTATATTTATGTTTTTACTTTTTCTTGGGTTTTTTACGTGAAAATATTTTTTTCCCGATATATAACAATTGCTGGTATATATGGGGTTGAAAAAAAAAAATAAATAAATAAAAAAAATCAGATATTCAAACACAACCGACCCAGGTCGGAGCTTATTATATTTCATTGCTGTAAAATCTTTCTTACTGAAGTTTTTTATTGATATTAACATAATTAATGCAATGTTATCATTCGGATAATAGGCTTTTTAAAAAATAATAAAAATAATTCCTCTTTTACAAATTCGTTGATTTCCCAAATTTTACTTTTCTAAACTGTTAAAATCAATCAAAAACCACAATAAAGAATCATATTAAACAAGCATATTTATTTTAATTGAGTTATAATTTTGATAAAGTGATTTCCCCGATTGTTTCGTGTTTTATTCATTGTATCCGCCCCCCCCCCCTTTCTTTCAAACACAGCAACTACATTCGTCATTTTAAATTACCCGAGCAGGTTATTTTTAAAACTTCACAGGATATTTGCCAGCAAGCGGCACAGGGGTTGAAAGCTCTTCACACACTCTCATCTTCCTTCCACCGAACCCCTCTCGCGCGTTCCAATTTTCGCGAACACTTTCCGACCTGCGTTCGAACGAAAAAGTTATTAAGCAGTCATTCGAAAATGAGTTTTTAAAAACTAATCATCGTCCTTAGTGTGGTGATGTGGAGGCAAGAGAGGATGCCTCCAGACCGCACAAAGGCTCATCTCTCCGCATCATTTGAAAGCGCGTTTTATCGGAGCGCTGACCGTAGTCGAAAAGGCAAACGCCAAGTTTGTTGTGGCGCCACTCGTAAGCTCTACATGCTCTTCAGTTTGTTTTAAAGTGGATAGAACGCCGAACCAGCTCTTCGAGTTCTTCAGCGCATTCATTCTTAGACATGAAGCGGGGTTTGTGTAATTTTGAGCTTCTCAGAAAATTTTATATTAATAGCTAGTGGCTTAAGAAGTAGAAAACAATTGTTACGTTTTTCGGCTGTTTTTTCCATGATGTGTGCCTTTATATATAGCTACAAAAGTGGATAAATTATATGAATATGGAAAACAATGTTACTTCAGTCATCAATCATAAAACTGGAACTGGATCTGGGAATGTGCGTGATAAGCATGATGGAGAAGATTCTGAAGATGATGAGGATGAAGATCGAGATGAGCCTGTTACAGTAACAACATCTGTGGCGGACTCGTGCTCTGCTTCGCATGAATTTGAATGGTTAAGTCCTGAATTTCAAAATTCAACCTATACACAATCGGATAAACACAACGAAAGGACTGTTTCCACAGATGTTTCATCAGAGAGACATCAGTTGCCCCCTCTTGATGAAACTGGAGTTTCATCTTGCCAAGTATCCCCTGCTCGCTCTGCTCATCACCGCCATCATAAACCTCCTCATGTATGGCCTAGAAAATCTTCAGAAATTTCTGAACAGACTAGAATGTCCCCTAGTCCATGTCATGAATTACATGCTTGCCACCGTCATTTATCACCAATGCGTTCTTCTTGGTGCTGTCCTTCAGCTTCTCCTCATTCTGTTTGTCTACATCATCATGGAGGAAGTATGATTTCTGGCCTTGAATTAGTATCATACAATCGTGAATGTTATGGTACAGATATGTCAGTATGGCCTTGTCAAAATTGTTCTTGTCTTCCACCTACTGGATTAGCTACTCAACCCCGTTATCAGGAATCTCATAGTTGGTGTCAAACACCCTCACCTCATCATGAGATTCTTCGAAGGGAGTCTTCCTCCCCTTGTGCAGTGCATAAGTCTTGTCAAGGCCCTGGAGGATCTCGAAGATCTCGGTCTGCTCGCAAGAGAGATTGCATATCACCCTTGTCACCCAGGTACTCTCCCGTACCTGGAGATCAGACGTCTTTAAGGCATTCTGGACATGATCAATGGCAGGTTTGTTATGTATTTTATTCAAATTAGAAAATTTTAAGGTATTTTTATGATCTATTAGTTATTTCCATTATTTATTAACAAATCGCTTTTGTGATATTAATTTATCTTCTATTTCTGATTGAGAGCTGTAATCACCCCTGTGATTAGCGTGCCTAACTACAAATATAAAGAACTCGAAATCGAAGTTCGACGGTTCGAACACTCATATCCAGATCGGGGTGTCGGTGTATTTTTTTTTTTTTTTTCTTTGACAAAAAGATGAAAGTTCAAAAACTAAATCTGTGGCTTAACGATCCATTAATCCGTTCGGCACCATGGGTGCATATATGCACCCTCAAAAAGTGCTTAAAACGCTTGAGTTTGATACCAGTAAAAAAGAAAGGCAAAATTAATTTTGTTTGATTGCGACATTTTCGAGATTTATAAAGTTAAGTCAAATAATTAACAAAAAGTGGTGTCAAACGAATAAAATTCGTGTAAAAGGTGCCGGTCCTGAACGGATTAAGGATCAGAGCCTACAGTGCCCAACCCTGTTTCCCTGACCCTGGGCCCCGGGGTACTATACAGCATATGCCCGGTCAGGTGGTCAGCCTAACGCGGGACCCTCAGTGTTTAGTTCTCAAGTTATCCTGGAGTGCACCTTGCCTAGCCGGTAGTCGACCACTACGCTACTGCGCTTCATTGAAAGTTCAAAAGTCCCCTCTAAAGGCAGTCCTCCTGTAGTGGTATGGTCCAAACGATGTCGAATAAAATAGCTCTTCCTAAATTTCCAGTTTTCTCCCTTTTATGGAGATTTTTTTTATATACACTTATGCATTTATTGCTCAATTTGTTTATTATTGACTTGACAGTGGAAAACTTGCTATTTTGAATAAAATGGATGTTGCAATTCATTTTCTTTTGAATAGATATATCTAAGTAAAAAGCACGTGACCTGTCAAATTTTTATTTTTACCTTTTGTGTGCAAACAAATAACTAGTAATGAGCATGATTCTTTTTGAAAAGTGTACTGAAGTATATATTGAAACTTAAATTCATAATTGAGAAACATCACACTCAGTTTTCCCATTATTGTTATTTATTGCTAATGCTAAAAATATAAATGTCCAAATAAATTCTGTATTTAGGTGTATACAAGGTGTCTCTTCTTATCGTTAACCCAGGGCCCGACTTAGGCTATGGGGGTCCCCGGGGCAAGAATCATTCTGGTGGGGGGGGGGGGGGGGCTTCTATCTCCATATAGAATTTTTTTGCGAATAATGTGCAAGTAGCTAGTACTAAACTTTATATACATATTGTAAGTATGCGTAAATTTTGTACCCGGTACTGCTCACTTCTGTATACAGAGTAATCTCAAAAAATAGTCACAACTTTAAGAAAAAATACTAGTAGGATAATAGTAGAAAAAAGGATAGATTGGTTGACACGAGTATTTCTTTGCAAACTTCGCTTATCTACGTACGTTATAAGATGTCTAAAAGAAAATGCCCCAAATTGGTCATAATTAATAGTTTTAACTTGCCATGTGACATAGAAAACGTTAATAAAGGATTTCTTTTGAAAACAGTAGAATACTAAGCAGTGATGTAGTCGTAAAAAACCAGAGGGCATACGCTAAAGTCATGAACGTCATGCCTAAGGTATACGCTATATAGCTTTATTTGAGAAACAGAGGGTATACAGTGCTTTTTTAAAAAATCCAGAAGGTATACGGCGTATACCCTCCACTACACCCCTGATACTAAGCTGTCATAATAAAATTTTAATCATTAGTTTTCTAATGATATAGTTCGTTTTTTGCATGGGTGGCGGGGGTAAGTAGAGAAGGGGGAAAGTAGAGAAGGGAAGGGGGACTGCACTTCCTTCCTAAATGTTTGAAAATATATGAATTTTCATTACTTTTGGCTAATTTTAACCATTTGGCAACTTTTAATGAAAATCTTCATTACTCTCATGGGGGGACCCGGGGCAGCTGCCCAACATGCCCCTGCACAAGTCAGGCCCTGCGTTAACCCATAGCTAATTGTTAAAACGTTAGTTTTAGAGGTATTATAGCTCCAGTTGCAAAAATGTTTCAAATGTTGTTCATCGTATTAAAACTATTTTGTATCAAAATAGTTATTTTTTTAAAGGTTATAAAAAAAAATATATATACAGTCCCTCGGTCCTATGTTTATAAAATCTGTCACCATGCTCTCACAAGTGAAACGATAAAAATTCCATTCTATGACCTAAAGTTACTGAGTTATGATACTTTGAAATTTATGAATTTAATTATAAAGTTTAAGTATTTTCAGCGTTTTTGTGGCATTAAAAACAGAAAAACGCGTTTCTAGTGCCGGAAAACTCTGGAAAGGGGAAATTTTGTTTATAATTTTGTTTTACAAATGTTTGTATGGAGAAAGTTTTTCTGAATATGACTTAAAGGACCAATGAAACGTTTGAAAATTTACGTTTCGTAACTTAAAAAAATTAACTAATTTGTTGTAATTTGGTTTTCATATGAGGAAGAAATACATTTGAAACATTTTTGCAGTTGGAACTGTATATCTAAAATTAACGGTTTAGGAATTAATTAGCTGTTTGTCAACGATAATAAGAAATACCTTGTGTATGTTTGTGTTATAAATTACGAGTTCTGGAAAAATGATGTTATTTACTATTTTAATAATGCATGTTTGTTACCAATATTTTTTCAAACTTTCTTTTTAGAAAGAAAAAAAAACTAAAGGAGAAGTTTGGCAAATTAATTTTGTATTTGTATTGTACATTTCACGTGTTTTCACTATCTTTCTCGGCGCTTTTATTTATTTATTTAGAAAAAAAATAAATGTTTTATACACATCATAATTAGCCTATTGACAGAAAGATAACTAATTCACAGGGATTAGAATCTTCCGCGTTTCTGTGGATTTCTACTTTAGGAAAATCTGCTCTCCGGGGGTACGGGGGGGAGTGCTTCGCCTGCAGCCCTCCAACGCCTCCCCACCCCCCACCCCATACCCTGCATACGCTTATGTTTTTACATAAAAACGACTCGGTGTTTGGATAAGAAATATTCGCATTGTTGAGCAGGGTTTTTTTGTTGGTTTTGCTTTGTCGTCGTTGTTTTGTTTTTATTACAACAGCAGCATTAAACATCTTTCCATACATTTCATTTTATAAAAGTTTTTTATTGTTTAATTTTAAATGTTTTATTGGCATGTGTGATATGTATTTCAGGTAAAATTTCCACAGAATCTTTTATTCTATTTTAATAGTTTCAATATACATATATATATATATATATATATATATATAATTGTATAGTCGTGGGGGGGAAAAGTAAACACCCCTTACTAACTCTGCAACAAATTATAGTATAAGACAGCTACTGGTACCAAACGATTCGAAATAAAGTAGAATTTTTAATGTTGTATATAAAATTTGCTGAGGGGGTCATCTACAAATCAAAACCAGACCAAACTTTGTTTTCTTCAATAGCAACACCCACTTTTTACAGTATATTTTAAATCTTTAGTTCAAACTATGCCTATATACCGAATTTCAAGTCATTTGGATGATAAGTTTCTGAATTATAAACATCCAAAATTTAGAGCTTCTAATGTTAAATTACATTTTCATATTTTTATTAATATCTCTTGAAATTATAATCCTAATGTGATAATTTTTTATGTGGCTATAATACCAAAAAAAAACCCAAACATAAATACATTGAATTTGTAATTTTAAAAATGTTATAATATGAATTATGAAATTAATATTCGAAAAAATATGAATTGCAATCTTCAATTTTTTGATAGATTTATATTTATTATGACCTACTTTATGTGAATTCAAAATTAAAAAAAATTCTAAGTAGTTTTCAAATTATGCTTAAAAAACGTCAAAATGATGGTTTAAGGGGCCGTCTATGATGCGCAGAAAAGCATAATTTGAGAAAAAAATATTTCTCATTTTATTGAAACGTTTTGGGTTGGCGAAAACATTCAGTGAGTGAGATGGTCATATTGGCAATAAATAATACTTTAATAGAAGCGACTTAGTCATACTGTAGCATTTCAATAATCGAGTGTCGAACTTCATTTTGGATACAGCCCCTAAAATAGGCTCATTTTAAAATATTTTCTCTGAAACTAATCGCACGAATTTCATAAAATTTTTTCTTTAGGCTAATTGAAGGGTGGGTCATTCCATGTCAAATCAACACACCTATTTTACCTCACCATCTCAGATTTTAATGAACTGATGCACATAGTTAGTACTTATATAGACTAAGAAAAATACCAATTTTTTTCAAAATATATCTATCCGTTTGCAAAATATGGCTATGTAAACTTCTCGAAAATTGTCAAAAAATGACAGTTTGACAATTTTTCAAATCATCATAGGATCCCTCCTAATTAAGATAGGAAGGTGAAAGAAGTGTCATATTGCAGCATTTTTTATGGACTTTAATATGATATGCAACATGATACAGGTTGTAAAAAAAAATAAATTCAAAATTTAAATTTAAATTTTAAAATTTAAATTGTGAAAAAAACGTTTTTTTAAAAAAATTCAAAAAATTAGAGAAAGTAAGTTATATTATTGTAAAACATTACAGAAAGTTTCAAAATGGGACAACAATAGGTTCATAGGAAAAATAATTTTTTTTTTAAAGTAATTTTTCATCAATTTCAAGTATGATGCAAAAAATCCATGAAAATTTTACTTTTAATATATGTCACAGGATTGAATTTGAACAAAAGAATATAAATTCAAAATTTTGATTTTAATTTTTTTCAAAAAGATATAGAAAATAAGTTGTAAAATGGGACAACAATGAATTCATAGGAAAAATATTTTTTTAAGAAACACATTTTTCTCTTAATTTCAAGTATGATACAAAAATCCATAAAAACTGACTTTAATATGATATGCAATTGAATAAAATTTTTTAAGAAGAAAAAAAAAATTTTTAAGTGTGATTTTTTTTTAAGGAACAGATGTCATAAATTCCCGGGGCCGTCATCTTGGAATTTTTCTTAGCGTGAAAACCCCTTTTCTGCCAAGTAGTAAATGTCGCCAAGCACCAGTTTATACGCATGTTTGGCTTAACGAAAATAAAATGTAAATAATAAACAAAATTCGCTAAAGTAGCAATCAGTAATTGTTGTATGAGCGCTTTGCGCACATTAACTGAAAAAAAAAAAAAAAAAATCACTGGATTCTGCAGTTCTCACTGTGTAGCATTCTCAAAATGTAAAAAACTCTTAAAGCTGCAAAATATACATAAAAAACGAAACTCAGTAAAGTGGCAATCAGTAATCGTTGTATGAGCGCTTCGCGCACATTAACCGAAAAAAAAAAAAAAAACATTACTGGATTCAGCAGTTCTCGCTTTGTAGCAACTCTTAAAGCAGTAAAATATGCATAAAATTATCAAGATACCTTAACAGACATCTGCTTTCTTGAAAGCTCCAGCACGAAATATCTGTTATAACATCACCGTCATTTTCCAAAATAGGCTTATGAATACGCAGACACACTATAAACAAACCTCCTTTTTTTTGTCAAAATTTCCTCATATTTCTTAATTACTTCAGCAAGAGCATTTAAACGGACTACAGAAAGCATAGTCAATCAAATACATCCAATAAATTTAACATAAAAATAAAAAGACAGAACGATACAACACGATATCAAAATACATCCACAAAATTCTGAGCTAAAATGAGTTTCTCAGGGGTTGCCAGAACACACACGTCACACAGGGTTTCACATATCGAGGTTGTCATATCCATATAACACCGCCAACACGCCCCAAAAAAAAAAAAAAAAAAAAATCGCCAAACAATTCAAAATAACGGCTGAGGGAACATAAAGCATCTAAGTCAAATCGGAAAACAATAAAAAATTCAAAATTAATATTTAATCTGCTATAAATCAAGATTATAGGAAAGCAGAAAACAATGCTTTTATTAAATAAAATTGTTCAGTTGTTAGGTAATACTAATGTATAATTAATATGTTTTCGTATAAAACTCTACAAAGCAATACTTTTACAACTTCCTATCTTAATTACAAGGGATTTTTTTGGTAACCACTCTTTATCTGTAGGTCTGGCCTGTCTCAAACTGTCAAAACTAAACTAACTAAACTCTGTGGCTATACAATCCAAGAAGGATTTGGGCCGACAGTGCCAATCTCTGTTTTCTTGACCCTGGGCCCCGGGGTGCTATACAGCATGCGTCCCGGCCAGGTGGTCAACCTAATGCGAGACCCTCGGTGTTTAGTTCCCAAGCAAGCTTGGTACTCATTTTATCGACCCCGATGGGATGAAAGGCTGAGTGAACCTTGCCCAGTCGGGAGTCGAACTCTCGACCTGCGGTGCGGCAGGCAGACGTGCTGACCACTACACCACTGGGCTTTTATCTCAAACTGTCAAGGGTTTGTAAAATTGTAGAATTTTGTATGAAAACATATGAATTATACATTAAGATCATCTAACAACTGAACAATTTTATTTAATAAAAACATCGTTTTCTGCTTTCCTATAATCTTGATTTATAGCAGATTAAATATTGAGTTTTTTATTGTTTTATGATTTTTTTTCTTTTATTCTATATAACCCCAATTTAGTAAAATATACTCATTTAAAGTTGTTTTTAATATGGATTTGTTCTCCCATTTTCAAACATTGTATACGCTTTTACAATAATACAACATATTTTCTATGATTGTTTGTATATATATTTTTTTAAATCACACTTAAAATATTTTTTTTTCCTTAACAAATTTTATTCAATTGCATATCATATTAAAGCCAGTTTTTATGGATTTTAATATCATACTTGAAATTAAGAGAAAAATGTGTTTCTTAAAAAAATATTTTTCCTATGAATTCATTGTTGTCCTATTTTAAAACTTATTTTCTATATTTTTTTGAAAAAAAAATAAAAATCAAAACTTTTTTTCACAATTGAAATTTTAAAATTAAAATTTTTAATTTACATTCTTTTTTTTTTTAAAATTCTATCCTGTGACATACAATCGTGCCCGCCGGCCTAATCGTTCAGAGTTTTCGTGGTTTTCTTCGAGCCATGGATTTCCATGCGTAAGTATGGATTAAGTTCCCTTAGAAAGACCCCACCACGGAGGCCCCCCCTCCTTGGGCCTAGATAGAGTAGATAATCGGCCATCAAAAAAATCAATCAACCAACCTGTGACATACATTAAAAGTAAAATTTTCATGGATCTTTTGCATCATACTTTAAATTGATGAAAAATTACTTTTTAAAAAAATTATTTTTCCTATGAACCCATTGTTGTCCCATTTTGAAACTTTCTGTAATGTTTTACAATAATATAACTTACTTTCTCTAATTTTTGAAATTTTTTAAAAAAACGTTTTTTTCACAATTTAAATTTTAAAATTTAAATTTAAATTTTGAATTTATTTTTTTTTACAACCTGTATCATGTTGCATATCATATTAAAGTCCATAAAAAATGCTGCAATATGACACTTTTTTCACCTTCTTATCTTAATTAGGAGGGATCCTATGATGATTTGAAAAATTGTCAAACTGTCATTTTTTGACAATTTTCGAGAAGTTTACATAGCCATATTTTCAAAACGGATAGATATATTTTGAAAATATTTGGTATTTTTCTTAGCCTATATAAGTACTAACTATGTTCCACAATTCGTTAAAATCTGAGATGGTGAGGTAAAATATTTTCAAAAAGTGTGTTGATTTGACATGGAATGACTCGGGTGCAGAATATATTTACGGTGTCAAACTTGGGTATTGCTATTGAAAAAAAGAAAATAAACGGTCAAGTGCGAGTATTACTCGCGTACAGAAGGTTCCGTAGAATAAATATATGAATTTGTAATTGTATTATTTAAAAAACCGTTGCTAAAAGAATACTAAAACTTTGTAAAAAAATATATATACAACGTAGGGTTCGGTATAACTGTATATATACTAGAAAAGTGTAAATGGATATATGAAAGTTCAAAGAAATATGGAACCTAAATATTATCAAATATAGCTATTCGTATAACTCTTTTTTTAATATTATCCTAATATGTTTATGATTAACTTAATTCGGTACTGACAATAAAAGCAGTGCATATTTAAACTTAATTTGGCATTTCATAAAACTAAATTCAGCTTAGTAATAACCTTTCTTTCTACAGTGTAGCTAAAACAAAACCTTTGTTCATAGTTTAAATTTGGCATTGTGCTAAGCGCCTTTCGAAAGAAGGTCGCAACGCCGCCTTTGTCCTTATCGCGTATTTCCAGAAAGGTTTTCAATTAACTTTTAAAGTCATTTGATGTGTATTGAGAGATTCACTCAATGCAAACTTGTCGCGACTTTTTTTGTCTGATTCATTCTAATTAAGGGGTCTCAGGACTCTTAAAGCTTCAAAATATTAGAAATTTTAATTTTTTTAGATGTTAAACTCCTATCTTTTTTGAACATTTTGATATAATTGTTTCCTTGAAATTCCCATTAGAACAGAAGTTATGACTTTTAGAATTATACCCGCTCAATAGCTGAAGCGGCGTTTTCAAAACTTTGAAGTCGTTTTTTCTCCAAATGACGTTTTTAGGCATAATGCGCAGGATACCTCAAAAACTTCTGAATATTTTTTCAGGAAATTTTCAAAACATATATTTCATGTTAGTCTGTATAAACTGAACCTAAAATTTCCTTTTCATTGTTCAAAAAAATATTTTTTAGGTCATTATACTGTTGAAATTTTCAAAATTTTGTATTAGCTAAATACAACTTTGCATTAAAAATATAAAAATGCTTTAAATACAAATTTATTTAAGTTCAGGGTAATTATTACAATCTGAGCTATAAGTAGGCACCAAAATTTTCATTCTAGTTGCAATATTTATTTTGTAATCTGCGCGTAAGCTGTTATGCCAATTTTCTGCTCGACATAATTTCTAACAGTTTCGAGCCCCCTATAAATACTAGTTCAGCATCTTGCAATTTTTTAAATACATGAAATGAAAGAACATACTTATATCTTTCATCCCAATAAAAATTGTGTTTTAAAATTGTATACATTTTAAGACATTAAATGTTGAAAATGTTTTTTTCATTTTCAGGGTTCCGTACTTAAAAAGTAAAAACGGAACTATTATAAGATCACTCCTGTGTCTGTCTGTCTGTCACAGCCATTTTACTCGTAAACTATGGAATGTGGAAAGTTCAAATTGGGGGAAGAAGACTATTGACCCACATATTTTTAGATTATTAAACATTCATAAATATATTTAGTAAAAATGTAGAGGGGCTAATTAAGCTACTTGGAAAAATAAAAACTATTTTCTTTGTATATCGTGTGAAAGCTTTCGTAATGCTGAACTCAAAAATACATTCCTTTTAATTTTAGGTATTATATTTTCAAAGATATCGTCGAAAATGTAGCGCAAAAATATGTTCCCCCCATCTAATTCCGAATCTACTGAAAATAAAATTATGAAAAAATTAGACGTAGTAGAGGTTAATGTAAACCTTGCAGGAAAATTATAGCGATTACCCTAGGTTACATAGTTTTTGAGAAAAAGTTGGAAATTTTTTTAAATAATTTTTTGCGCAAAAAACGTTTTGCGGTCGGGGGGGGGGGGGGGGGGGAGGTTGCAGTCGTGATTTTACGGTATGTTTTACTTTGAAATAGGATTCATTGGCATAAGTTTCATTTCTTGAAAATATTTTTCGATGTTTGTATACTGTTTATAAGAATATGCGGGGAAAATCGGGAAAAAAAATTTGCGTCTTCAGACAAATTTAATACGTTTGGAGAAAAATTGTTCCGGAATGAAAGAGGGGGGGGGGTTACAGGTACTATATGAAATTCAGTAAACATGTTTAAGATAGCGATGTAATGTAATTCAGATAAAATCTTATTGAACAAATTTTGCAAATTTGTGATCTACGTAGGTTAGATACATTTTCACGAATAAACCGCTCAGTATCACTTGGCTTGACTCGACTCAACTTTTCTAGATTAGATAGAAATAGCTTTGTTTAAGCGCGTGTTCATGCTCATCAAGAAGTTTATGTACTAACAGAGGAGGAGTTCACAAAAATACTAAATTATAGAAGACTGCAATTTAAAAATGATCTGTATTGAATATTACAGTTTTATTTTTTTCTTCATTCTAGATTTTATAAGCATTAATACCTTCGCTCCCAGTGAATCCATTTCGCACAGTTTGTTATAGACTGTCTGGGAGCGAAGATGTTAATAAAAGTAAATAAATAACATAAACTTCCGCTATCAAATATTTCATTGATGAGAAATGAGTTTGGCTCTGATATATATAATTTTGTTTGTGTTAGTAAATAAATTTAAAATCGCATAATGTTGTTTTCAACTGTTTTTCCTCATCATAATTTTAATATGCCGCGGAAATTTAATCATGGGATGTGCCGTGTTACCAGTTCGCTACATTGTTTAATTCAGATTGCTTGAATACCACCATTTTTTTTTTTTTTTTTTTTTTTTTTTTTTTTTTTTTTTTTTTTTTTGCAGAACTGTTCGCCTTACTGGATGACAGATAAAATAATGCGAATTATATTATTTTTAAAAATTGGTGGCAATCAAGCTATGTTTTTTAGGGTTGCGGACCATGAACTAAAAGGTTGAGAAACTCTAGCATATATGAGGGGTTCACAACCATAGTAGACCAAGTCCAAGTTGAATAAAAGTGAGATAGTCCATTTAGAAGGTGTATAAAACCTGTTTTATCCACTCCAACAGTGAACCAAGTCTATTTTCACATACTTTCTCATACATGTCATCTGTTTACAGATTTGGTTTACTGTGGAAGTGGATAAAACAGATTTTATGCACCTTCTAAATGGACCATCTAATTTTTTTTCGAGATGGACTGGGTCTACTATGTATTGTAAGCCCCTCATATGATAGAAAATTATCTGTTTACAGTTAAAGATGAAATTTGATTGAAGTAATTCCAGAATGAATCTTTTTTTGTCTGATTCACTTTACTGAATGTAAATATTACCATTGTTTCTTATTTTGTGTCAGAAGTTTCATGCAATTATAAATGAATATAAGTAACAAATTTTATCTGAAGAATTTACATCTAACGTTCTGATTCTAGGGAAATTTTACTGGGGGAAAGCTGCTGTTAGATAATTTTCAAGCCGAATGCAGCAGAATATTTTTTGTTAAATATAAATTAACGCCTTAAAAAAATATTTAATTTGCTCAAGGTTTTTTAATAATACATTATAACTGAAAACACATACGGTTTTTTTGTATTGCGCTTTATTTTATCTTGCTTTCAGACAAATTTTTTATTTGGCCTCTATTTTGGTCAAATATTCGGTATGGAGACAAATCGCTAATCTTGCATCCCTAATCTGTGTGTGTATGCATACTAACGCCTGCAACAAGTTCGGGTTATACACGGCCCGAGCCTGAAATTTTCATTTCAAGTCAACCCGAAACCTGGCAAAATAATTTTCCTCAATCCGAACCCAACCCGAAAAAAAAACAATAATTTAATGCTTTATATATGTACAAAAAAATTTGAAATATCTCTAAAATCAATTTTATCTTTAAAAAAAAATTAATGCCTGTATATTGACCCTTCTTATCGTTCATTCATACCTAATTCCTAAACTTTTAGTTTTAGAGATATTATTCCAATTATAAAAATGTTCCAAATGTTCCTATCATGCAAAAATCCATTCGCATCAGAATAGATATTTTTTTAAAAGTTTACGAAATTTAAATTTTTATGCGGATCCCGGGCTGCGTAAGTTATATTTAGGCAAACTTTTTCCTGTTCTAACGAACATATAACAGTAAAAATTCCAATTTTCTACGACCATAACTTACCTGGTTTTGATACTTTCCATTTTATGAATTTTCGGCATTTTCTGGCACTGAAAATGGGTTTTTCTGTTTTTAGTGCTGCGCAAACTCATAAAATTCAAAGTATCATAATTTTTAAGTTTTGGTCATAGGAGAGTGGAATTTTTACTGTTTTACTTAAAGTTTTTCTTTCTATAAATTATAAGACCTAGAAGCCTTATAAAAATTTTAATTTCGTATCTTTTTGAAAAATAACTGTTTTGACGTAATGCAATAAAACCTGCTAAAACAGAACCTGTCTATAATGGAATCCTTCCTGAAGGGAATTCTTCGCACACTTGAAACCCCCCGCTCCGCAATGTTAATCCTATGAGCAGGTTTTTTTCGAATTTCTCGTTTCAATTTGAATATTTTTAAACATTTTTTTTTTTTTTGCATAGGCTATATGAGGTCGATCTTTACTATGACTCTTTTTTACTTTTTTGATTTTGGTTGAAGATTTTTTTTAAAAAGGTACTTTCAGTTTCTAAACCGGTTTCGAAACTGAAAATACCTTTTTAAAAAAAATCTACAACCAAAATCGAAAAAGTAAAAAATAGTCATATTAAAGATTGAGCTCGGCTATCCTATGCAATAAAAATTGTTTAAAAATATTCAAATTGAAACGAGAAATTAGAAAATAACCTGCCCATAGGATTACTATTACGGAGCGGGTGTTTTCACGTGTGCGAAGAATCCCCTTAAACGAAAACATTTTATGTTCCTCTACGAAAAGAAAACAATGCAGTTTTAACTAACGGTGTGTCTGTTATGATGGAAACCTAAAAGGAATATTTTCCAGTCTCCGATGATGCCTTAGCAGGTTTTACTACATGTAGTTTTTCATCCTAAACATTTAGGGATGCACCGAATAGTGATTTTGGCCGAATACCGAATATTCGGCCTACAGGCGAACCGAATACCGAATATTCAGCTAGCCGAATAGTAACTGCTAGGCCGAATACCGAATATTCGGCCTGCCGAATAGTAACTATTCGGCCGAACATTCGGCTTGTCGAATACTTTTATATTTCTAAGTTTAAAGGCACTAAAATGTTACATTTTAAAACAATTTTACATAATATTTAAAACAAAAATTTTTATTCTAATAAACAAGATCTTTTGTCAAGTAAACTTTATGCTGAAAAAAATCTGCTTTGAGTTATTTAAGAAGAGGATAGTTATAAAACATTTTTAATTAAAAAATGTTTAAATTTTATGGCTTCTTCTGAGAATTAAAACATATGAATAAAATTTTCTTGAATTCTAAAAGAAACATTTTAAAATCAAAGAGAAATTGTGAAAAATTGTGAAAAAATTGGAAGAAAAATTGTACAGGATCATATATTATTTGTTTGTCAGGAAGAGACTAAAGTAAAAGTAAATAAATAATACAATCTATTCAATTTTTATATGATGGCAACTTAGCAAGAATAACCGTTCTACTCCCTTTGATTAAGCAAGGAAGTTTTTAAATGCATCCTAGATTGGTGTCTGGAGTGGGCAATCATTTTCAGAGATTGTAAACGTTGTTCTGAAAGCTTAGCAAAAAACAGATTATTTACTGGATAATGTTCAGCAACTTGCCTTTGTACATAATTATTTCCTCTGAAAATCCTCGTGATTGGTTAATTTTCTTAAATAATACTTAACAAACAGCAAATAAATAATGTAAAAACATTCTCTTTTATTTAAATATGATTTTGTTTCTAATTATTCTGAATATCTTTATAAGTTGACTCTTAAATGTAGAAGATGTATAAGGTTTTTAAAAATATGTTTAAAAAGTTTTTTTTAAGTATTCGGCTCAGCCGAATATTTTGATATTCGGCCAAACCGAATATTCGGCATACCGAATAGTTTGCTATTCGGCCAAACCGAATATTCGACATACCGAATAGTTTGCTATTCGGCCAAGCCGAATATATGGCATACCGAATAATTTGCTATTCAGCCAAACCGAATATTCGGTAACATGGCCGAATACATACCGAATATTCGGTGCATCCCTATAAACAATGTTCTGTATTTTCTTTTGAAAATATTGGTTATACTTAAAGCCAGTCTACAAGAATCAAAACCCCATCAGAAACCGAATCCAATCCGAAAAATTTATAGTGACCGAAGCCTAAGGTTTCGGGTAAAATCTGTTTACCCGACCCGACGCAGGATTCTGTAGCATATTTCTCCCTTGCAAAGAAATTTAAACGTTTTTAATATTGTGTTTTTTTTGCGGATGTAGTTATGCAGGCAGACTGTCTTGGCTATAATCCAGAGCTTTTTACATTTTCTGCATAATTGTTCACCATGTGTCATATCTCTTCATTTGAAAATATTTGCGTATTTTTTGGAAATCATTATTTTTTAAATTACATAATTTTCCATTTCATTTGTGATAATATTTTCTGTTATTGGGAGTGGTATGGCATAAATCCAAAACTACACAATGGTGATAGAATTTGATTTTTAGGTACACTTAAAAGAAAAGGCGATTCCATATTCCATATTGCGGAGAAATATAAAATTAGTGTTTCTTATGATGTCCTTTTATGATTCCCCTTTTTTTTCCTGTTCTGTCCTTTTTTTTTGGGGGGGGGGGGGGGGGGTTCTGTATGTACGTACGCAACTCGATAACTCTTGAAAGAAATATCCGATTTGCTTCAAAAAAATTTCTAAGTTCATTCTCATAAGGCGCTTCCCTGATTAGTTTTGGGGGTTCATTGGTTAAGTATAAAGGTGGGTTATGGGGGCTAATCCCCCCTTAGATAAATGGGTTTTCCATGCAGAATTTTCAGATTTGCTTCAATTTTGGTATACCGGTTAATTCTGATAAGGCGCTTCCCTGATTAGATTTGGAGATTCATTGGTTAAGTATAAAGGGGGGGGGGTCAGGGGGTGTAATACCCCTTTAATATAATAAATAAGGTATTACCTAATTTATAAGGTATAATTAAGGTAATACCCTTATAATTGGGTTTTCTTTTCCGATTTGCTTCAAATTTGGTATACCGGTTTATTCTGATAAGGCGCTTCCCTGATTAGATTTGGAGATTGATTGGTTAAGTATAAAGGGGGGGATCGGGGGGGAAATACCCTTAATTTAGATAAATGGGTTTTCTTTTCCGATTTGCTTCAAATTTGGTATACCGGTTTATTCTGATAAGGGACTTCCCTGATGAGATTTGGAGGCTCATTCGTTAAGTATGAAGATGTGAAACAGGGGGGGGGGGGTAATCCCCCCTTAATTTATTTTTCGAAAGGCATTATTCTTTGAAGTAAGAGTATAATATACAATTAGTGTGAATAGACTGTGAGCTCAAAGTCATCAGTTTAACTGGGCACTTTTCTTTATTTTTTTTTTTTAAGTTTTAAAATGCTTTTAGCAGATCCCGAGAAAAATATACAGTCATAAAAAAATGAAAAAAAAACACACTATACTGACTCTGCCGCAAACCATCCTATTGAAATATGACTGCTACTAATCGATTAGTAATATCGTGTACTAAATAATAGTAAAATTTGCTTTGGAGGTCGTCTACAAATAGAAATCGTATCAAACTTTAAAATTTCCAGTACTGCACTCTTAAATAAAGTGACTATTCACTCCGTCACTCTATCGCAGAGTCAAAATATGCCCAACCTCTTTAGAGTGACTATTCACTCCGATCAAAAGTGGAAATTTTTGACTCTCTGAAAAAGTGAATATTCACTCTTCTCAGGAGGGAGGGGGTAATCAGTCTTTCGGAGGAGTGACTATTCACTCTGGCTAAAGGAGTGCGTTTTTTCACCCCTGGTAGTAGTGAATAGTCACTCTTTCATAGGAGTGAATGTTAATTTTTTTATAAAGTGGATTCTTTTTTATGTTGCTTTTATGGGCATTTTAAAAGAATCGCATCTTTTAGAGCATGCAATGAAAATAGATACAAGCGTGGTAAAGATTGGGATAAAATACTTTACTGGCAATATTTATTTAATTCATAGTTTGTAGCACTAATTGAACTTTTGAGGAAAAATTCTATTAAAGTTACATATGAATTAAATTAGATTACTGACAGGAATAAACTAAAATATTTTATTACAATCTTATCCCTTGTGTTTGCTTTCATTGCATGCCCAATAAATGTATGATAGTTTTAAAATCCACATTTAGTCCATAAGAGAAGTAATTAACCGAAATCTTAATCATTTAATATTATTTTTTTTATTTTCAGATACCCATTAAGTTGTATTTAGTATTTTAATAATTCCCGTGATGTACGTTGTGTTCTTTTTTCATGTGTCATTCAAGTTTTAAATATTTAGATCTTCACAAGGGAACCACTTTTGGTGCTGCTCGTACCTAGCAATGAGACCTGTGCATTTTGTACCTTATACATAAAAGTTAGAGAACCGACAAAATTTCTCTGTTAAAATCATATTTTATATAATATACTTTTTTATACTTTTAATTTTGTATTACATTTTTATTTCACGCCAAAAGTGAGTTAAGTCGCCAAATATGGCGCTACAAATTTTCCGCCCGTTTTATCAGGGGAGAAAGCGTACAGTACATATTAGGATTGTATCATATTGCGATTTGTTTGATAATTGATATGATAGCGTAAGAAACAAGAATTAGGTTTTTTTTTCTTTTTTTTTTTTTCCCTTAGCAGACGATAAATATATAAATAGTAAATATATTAAAAACTTTCAAGATTATTGAAAACTATTTTTTAGTGAAATACAAAATAAGCAAACTATTTTCTTTTGAAATCGAATGAAATAAAGTTTCGAATGTTTAAGATGAAATGTTGCTAGCTGTATTAAATGGCCGTTTGGTAAAAGTAATCATAAAGTAAATTAATATTTTTACACAATTTAGAAAATTTACTGTGGCGAATTAGGTTGGACATTACAATTTCTACTGAAGTCCAAACCATTCCTCACACACAACACCTACTTGATATTCTAGTAGGTGTCAAGTAGGTGTTGTCACACAAGACAAACAGCTGTGACATTTGGCTAGGGTTGCCGGAAAGCTCTAGTTTTGAAGAAAAAAAAAGCCAACTTTTTCCCCGCCAAAAATGTAAATATAATGTTGCAATTTTTCAAAATCAAATTCCGGGGTTCTTGAAGGAATTTTGAAACTTTTTTCAATATTTTATACTTATTATTAACTAATTTTTATTTTTAAATGCTTTTCTTTAAAAAACTTCAATGTTAATAGTCCGATAAATGGTCTCGAAAATTGCCTTTTCAGAAAGTTATGCTGCTGTAAAATCAAGAAATATTATTTTAACAAAAATTTTTTATCGATTCTCAAACTTCGTAATCTAGGGCTTTAAAATGCACCAGGTCTCAATGCAAGGTGCGAGCAGCACCAAAAGTATTTCCCTTGTCAGTACGTATTCATTGCTAATGAATTTAAATCTAATAAAACGTTATTGTTTACTGTATTTTAGTTACTTTTAAAGTTTTATTAATAACTGTATAATAGGTGAATGTTATATGATTAACAACATGTAATTTCATTTAAATTTTTGTTTTAAATATAAAATCTTATCTTTTTAGCTTACTTTTCAGTAAAGTAAGCTTCAGTCTTTCACTATTTTGCAGAACTTATATTATTATAAAATATTTTTAATTTATCCACTTAAAACACAATGCTTATTAACCTGCATCTTTTTAAGTTCTAAGCTTGATCTAAATATTAAGAATATGTAAGGTTTTTTTATGTGTCATTGTTTTATTAAATATGAACATGGAGTCTAGATTTTTTATATTCTCTGGAATATGTTTATATTTTCTTTTAAACATATTCCTTAAAAAACAAAAAATCTTCTTAAAACACCATATTTTTTTAAAAATACGCTAGGCCTTTCGAAAGATCCGAGTCTTTCTTCGTCGGGCGCAAAGAAGACGTGCTTCTACTATGAAAGCAGCAGCAAGACTGAAATGCTTTCATAGTAGAAGCACGTCTTCTTTGCGCCCGAGGAAGAAAGACTCAGATTTTTCAAAAGGCCTAGCGCATTTAAAAAATTTTGATGGGGTTTTAAGAAAATTTTTTGTTTGTTATTCATTCACGCCAGTTTTAACTTATTTTCTTTCATATTCCTTAACCTAATCGTGATTTCGAATTTTCTTCCGCTATTGCTGAAAACGGATATTAATGCAACGATTATTTATGGAACGACATGAAAAGCCGTCTTTAATTTAAATTTTTTATTCCTGTATAGATTGTACTTTGTGAATATGAGCTAAATAGATTTCATATGTTTTATAGGAAAAGATTGATCTAGGAAATAGAAAAAAGAAGGAGGTATAAAAAGAAACGAAGAATGACTGCACGAGTACTGTTCTTATTGTTTGAAAAACTCTTTTAATACAAAAAGTAGTTATTTATCTCTTTAAAATATATTCAGTCTTATATAAGTGATACTATGAACATTTAAAAAAAAATATACTAAAGCAGTTTAATCTATAAACTTCCTATCAGGCATAAAAACACCTTATTTGAATGCTTAAATATCATTTTTTTTTTAGTGCCAATAATTATGTGTATCATAAACGTAGAAAATGAGTTTACAGTAGAAGAAAATTTAATTATTGATTCAGAATGTCTATAATTAAATGTTTTGATTAAAATCATAAACAGCCGAAAAATGCTTACTTGCAATTAAAAAATAAATAAATATATCAGTTTGAAAAACACTAAAAATAATAATTAGTATTTTATAATTGTACTGTTAAACAACAACAATGACAACGATAAATATGGTAAGTGTTTATAATCAGGAAACAGTGAAAAACCGAAAAAAATCCAGCAGCACACTATCTCAACACATTTTCAACAAATCGCAAAGGATAACAATTCCAGCTCAATCTTTTTCTATATAACATAAAACTATTTAACTCATAATCATAACACAAAATCTACAGGAATAAAATATTAGAATTAAATAAGACTTACCTTTACTTTCCATAAATAATCACTTTAATGATATCCGTATATTTTTATCCTAAAATGACGGACGCCTTTCCTTATCTTAAAAAAAATGCTGTTCTAATTAGCTGATCAGTAATACGAATACATATACAATTAAGAGATCGACAGAAAATTTGGTTTCGTTTTCGTCTAAATCTGAGTTGCGCCGAAAATTCATTTTCGGCGAAAATTCTGTCAAAAATTCGGCCGGACCGAAACTATCTATATTCCAGAAATCTCATTTCTTCCTTTGGAAATTTTCAATATTACCCGTAGATTTTGAACTGTATCGGCTCAAATGAGACTCTCTTTATCTAATACTATATGAACTTCGCTGTGTATAATTATCAGTCATGACAGACTCAAGACGGGAGTAAAAGTTATAATGCAAGCAATGCATATAATGACTCAACTTTGAAGATACTTTTCACGCGCTCGGTAGAAACGTTAGACTACCGAGAATAATTTTATATAGAAAAATTATAGAAAAATAATAGAAAAATTTTAGTTTGAAACCACAGAAGTGTTTCTAATGCTCTTCGAGAATGTTCTATCATTCTGTATCATTTATGAATTAAATTTAATTTTATATGAAAATAAAAAGTTCCATAAATAATCACTTTAATAATATCCGTATATTTTAATTCTAAAATGGCGGACGTCTTTCTCTAAGCGTTGTAGACTGGATTTTTCTGTTTGGCTGATGAGTAATACCCATACAATACTCACTCCTGCTTAGAGTGAATATTCACTCTTGAAAAGAGGTGCGTTTTAGTACCAAATCAGCATAATTTCCAAGGTTACATTATGAAATGGAGTTTTTGAAAATTAAGAAGTGGCATATTTTGGTTTTTCTTTATTTTACTACATGTAATGGTTCAAAGCCGAACGATTTTTTTTTTTTTTTTTAATTAAGTGTATAATGCCAGTCTTTCACTCTCGACAATAGAGTGAAATATTTCGTTCCTTCCTAGGGAGTGGAAAATTCCAGTCTTTAAGAAGTGCATTTTTATAAAATTCACTCCCAAAAAGAGTGAAAATGCCTGTCACTTTTTCAAAGAGTGAACTTTTCACTCCTCCCAAATTTAGAGTGTGACACCTAAGTTTCAGATCATATTTGAATTCTTCGGTAATTTGTACTAAGGATACCAATCTGGAAATCAGTAGGTCCAATAGTATAGGAATTATACCGGTTTAAAACTTGGAACTTTTAATGCTAAAATCATTTTTAATCGCTGAAAAACATATTACAATGTAGGTAGTTTTTAAGTGTAACTAAACAGCTACTTGGTACATTTAGCTGTAATTTTGGATTCGCATTTTTAAAGCTTCTAGAAATAGATATATGTTATTAAAAAAAAAGGCCATAGTTTACATAATTCCTATATTACGTAATTTTTCGAAAAACATAAATCTATTTCTGAATGCTTTCAAATATGCGAATTTAAGAGTTGGACTTAAAAAGCTCCTGGCATTGGAATCTGTTTTGCAACGATTAAAAAAGAATTTAGCATTAGGATAGGAGTTCCAAACTTGAAACCTTGATAATTTTTAAACTGTATGACCGACTGACGTATTGAGTGGCATCCTAAGTTAAAATTTACTGGAGAATCCAAATAGGAAGTCAAAATTAGGTGTTAGTATTGAAAATTTCAATTTCTTATATGAAAACTTTAATTTCTATATGTGGACGACCCCTAAGCTAAAATTTATGTATATCTACATACAAAATTTACTAAAATATTTATTTATTCAAGCATAACACAAAAATTACATGGCGGAAAACACTGTATTTTTGGATTCGTATACTTAAACTTTTAGAAATCGACTTCTGTTTAAAAAAAATACAATACACATTAAAATTGGTGTTTTTTCGAAAATTTATTAAAATGTATAGTTACTTTAAAAAAAAAAGCTTCGTAAAAATTGTAACCTATATGACGCTTTTTATTTCGAAAATTTATTTATATATGTAATTTATTTTCGAAAAAAAATATGAACTATAGTAACCTATAATTCTTTTTAGCAGAAAGATTTCTGTCAGCTTTAAATATGCGAATCCAAAATTACAGCTCACGCCATTAAAACTACCCGCATTAGAATCTTTTTTGCAACGATTACAAATGAATTTAACATTATGTGTTCCAAACTGTAAACCTTCATAATTCCTAAACTACTTGATCAAATGACTTCCTGTTTGGTATTCTAATGTAAAATTCACCGAAAAAGGCCAAATATGATGTCAAAATTAGGTGTTTGTTCAGAGCAGCCATGTATGTCCCCACTTCTTTACCTTTAAATATTTCACTGATCATATTTATTTGGAATTGCAATTTAATTTGTGAATTAACTGTCATCCATGTACATATACCCCCTCCCACTCAAAAAAAAAAAAAAAAAACTATAAAATTTTCAATCTTTCATTTTTATTTCTAAAAAAATTTAATAAATCAACCATAAGTAGGAAATTTATTTTTGATGATCGGTGTACTCTTTCTAGCTCTGTGCTTTTACTTTGAAGTAAAATGCTGCAAACTTTCCTGTTTCAACAGTATAGTTAAATTGCGCACAGGTATAAATCTTGCATTGTTTCAGAAAAGCATTGTGGTGTAAAGGTCTACATGGGTTCGGGCAACTTTTCATTCACTGGACTCGGGCTGAGAAAAGAAGAGCCCGGGCCGATGTTATTATTATTATTTTTTTTTTTTTTTTGTGTAAAATCAGATCACATTTCATCCTTAATTAGTGACGAATGTAAATGGTAAAGCAACATTTACACGCAGGTTTATGAACCCACTATTTTTAAAGCAAATTTCGGCGAAAGAATAATCGCATGCAGAATATGGTAGCTTGAATTACTGAAATTGGATTCCAATCTCATATGGCCTAACGATATTCATTCCTCAATGTTTAAAATTTAAAGTAGTGTTTTAGTTTGTTTCTGTTTATCGAAAGGATCAAATTCGCTTTTGTCTCCCGCGTTTGCATTCTTTTTCTTTCTACCTGATACAAAGCCAATAAAAAACAAATCGAGGGTTATCCAATTAATTACGTCATATTTCAAGAGTGGGAGAGGTCCACAAAGTGTGAAATAGTGAGACAAGGGAAATAAATTGGTTAACTTGTTGTGGTGTCACATTTAAAGTTTCAAAACTATTAGGTAGGCAAATTCATTAAAAAAAAAAAAAAAAAAAAAAAAAGTGTACACTCAGGAAAGAGGTTTGTTTTCTGTTCAATTGCAACAGCTTCAACTAGAAAGTTTTTGATAGTTTTATGGCCCAGCTCGAGTCTTCAGAAAAATAAAATCGGTCCTGGCCCGGAAATAATGAAATCCAGACATGTCCCAGCTCGAAATAAATCTGGCCCACCCGTGCAAATCTCCAAATTCTAAACCCCCGAGCCCATGTTTAGCTTCCATTTTATTTATTTTTACAAAAATTATACAGATCATGTTTAGCGAAATCTTTAAAAATTTGGTTTAATAAATTAGATATATATTTTTAAAAATCTACTTCCTTTTTTATTTTATTTTTTTCTTGTAGAGCTTAAAAATTGATAATTTTTTTTAACCATATTTTGTTTTATTTTAAACTACGTTAATTTTCTTACTGATTCTTCATTGGGATGTAATTGTCTTTTCGATGTTTACGTATGTACGTAATTTTCTAGGTGGTCATTAATATTGTTTTCTGTATTGCGTGAATTTCGAACAAAATCTGAAAATTAAATCTATACATAAGTAACTATGCGTTTTGAATAATTTTAATTCTAGGATAATGATGCTTCAGAAATATCGGTATTTTTTTTTATCTTTTGTAGATATTCAGTTGGACCGGCCTGGACCGAACTTGTAGCTTTTATGCCGGGCCGGGACGAAACTAGGAGGGGCGAACGAGCGGGGCATATTTCTCGGGCGCCAGAGTGTTTCGCCAAAACGTTCGGTTCGTCATTCGGTAAAAAAGACAAATCTCGAAAATTAGGCAAAAAGTTCATGGAATCGGGCAACTTAAAGATGTATAGGTAAATTTTATACTCTTTGCTTTGAACACGCCACTTTTTTCCATTAGGTGGCCGCCGAGGGAGCCAGAACAATGCTTGATTAATTATTTCAAGTTACTTGAAAGATCAATACACCGTCCCAATTAGGTTTGATTTTCTTTTTCAATATTTCGGACATTATCTTGATGACAAGTTTTGCTTTTGTGTATCCCTGTAAACAAACTGTAAGATCGATATACTTGATTAACGCACTTATCCAAGATACTTGCAAGATCAATTCACTGTTCTGATTAGGTTCAGTATCTCGGACTTTATCGTGATGACAAGGTTTGTATTATGTATATTTTATAAAGAACAAACGTGCTCGTGCGTAACGCTGACGTCATTTTGACGGTGGCAACAGCAGACGATTAAATTTTGCTTTTACTGCAATTTTTTTAATTTACAAATATCGCACATTTTCATATTTTACACCGTTGAATAGAGAAAAAAAATGTACTTACAAATGCAATTTGTTTGAAAACCGTATCGCAGTTTACTCATTTTTTATGTTTTTTATATGTTTTTAAATTTTCACGCATATTTTTATCTATATCTGTCACCTGCAGACGATAATGCTAAATCCGTTTGCACTTGAGTTAATATAAATTTCATCAATAAAATAAAATAATATAAACAAACATGTAACAAACATGTAATCGAGCTACGCGCTTAAACAACTGAAATGAACAGAATAAAAATGGACTGCTGTAAGTCTCGAAATCTTTGGCGATATTAACTCATGAAGTATCGCTTTTAATAAATTTCAAAACTTTATTTGAATGCAAAATTGATACTTTTCAAATAAAAATACTTTTGGTGTTGCTAGTGGGCAATCTAAAAAAAATATATTAATATAAAAAATGATTTTCCCTTATATTCCGTAACTCCGGGAGGTCCGGGTTGGTTCCCCTAGTATATATATAAACGAAGTGATTGCAATTGAGGGGGGGGGGGTGTTTTCTATAAAGAAAGCAGCCTAAATAATATGCATCATAACTATTATTTCATATTTAAAATACAAATTAAGGGAATGGATTGAAAACGTATCTTTAGAAATTTATTTTGGAAAGGAGGGGCGGGGGCCGCCGAAACTTATGCTTGCCCCGTGTGAAAATAATCATAGTTTCAGCCCTTAGCTGTTATACCGTTAAAATAAGCTTTTATACGGGTCGGGCCGAAACCGGACCTGGAAATTTCGCCCCGTGCATACTGTGGTGCATATTTCCGGCATGAAAGTGTTCCTCTGAAAGGTAGAAATCCACCTTTTTGAAAACAATTTTTGATATTTTCTGGATCAATCCAAAAGAAAATATTGGGAGCATAAACAGAGAGGGCTGGGGTACATGTCTGAGAAAATTAATACTCCAACCTAGTAAAATCTTTGAGTTTTATTATTTTCATGCACTGCAGAGAACTGTCAGATCAATAGTTTATGAGCATCTTTTATCATGTGATGATGAAGCAAAAATAATGGAAAAGTATTTAAAAGAAAATATAATTTCCTGAAGTTCTCTTTGGGATAGAACATTTTGTCCCATCTATATGCAAACACTTTTAGATAGCTTCGGTGCGGTGAAGATGGTGACACAAAAGTGTGATTGATACAGAAATATTTAATATGGAGGGGATGAAATTCCCTATAAGAGAAGAGGAAAATCTGATTTAAAAAGTGAGAAAAACTTATAACAATTATTAGCCAATTGGTAAATAGGACACTTTTCTGCTACATAAATATCTGTTAAAATAAGGTTAAATTACGAGAATTTGTCATTTTATTATCTGAAAAATTCTCCACCTTTTTTTCTTCGAGCCATTTTCATGCCTACTATTTAAATGTTGCGGGAGAATTTTAACTTCCTTTCCCCCTTTTTTTATTCTGAGTGTTGGAAGGGTGAGGGGGTAATAATTATGTTTGTGTCAAGAAATGTTTAAGTAACTGATAATCTTTTGCTAAGCATATTTTTTGAGCTATGTTCCCTACCTTTTGCCATAAACCTGATTTCACAGATCCTCTCACTTTTCCATTCTGTTTGAAAGTAACCCTGGTAGAAAATAGTACATTTAATACCAGGTGTCTCAAAAATGAGTGATGGATTTAAAAGTTCAATAACTTTCAAACAGTTGCAGATATTTAAAACTTTTTGTAGTAGAGTTATGTAAGATGTCAGGAGTTTTTATGCTGTGATTCCCAGTTTTAGTTACAATTAGCAGCGACAGATGGCGCTGCAAGCAATAGGCGCTAAATCAAGGCTCGGAATTTCGGCCTCTCCCTTTTCTCCACGCGAAAAAAAGGAGATTAAAATGTTTTGAATGGCTCCCGAAGTACCAAAAATCGGGTCTGGAATTAGCACCTGTTTCTCGCAGCACCATCTATTGTTTGAAATTCGAACTAAAATCAAGATTCACAATAAAAAAAATTCCTGACATCATACATAAGCCTGCTGCAAGAATTTTTAAAATATGTTACCGTTTGGAAGTTATTGAATTTTAAAATCCATCAGTCATTTTTGGGACACCCGGTATAAACAAACAGTAGAGCATTACTTCACTCACGCGAAAACACCCGCTCGCGAATGTTAATCCTATGGGTGATTTTTTTTAAATATCTCTTTTGCATTTCAATATGTTTAAATAATTTTTATATTAGATAGCTGAGGTCGATCTGTACAAAGACCATATTTTACTTTTTCGATAAATCCAAAAAGTAAAAATGACCTTTGTACAGATCGACTTCAGCTATCCAATGCAAAAAATAATTAAATAAATCTGTACCTTGGAACAAAAAGGGCCAATGTCCAAAATTAATTTAATGAATTAGGATTATGCCAATGCCCAAAATTGAGAAATTTGATTTAAATTAACGAATGAATTCAGGATGCGATATAAAGTAATTGTTAAAAGGGTCAAAGCCCTCCCAAATTTAGATCATTGAAAACAAAATATTTTTTCGAGGCCAATGTACTTAGTGTTAATGTAATGTGTCAAACTTAAATTGGGTTTTTTGCCATTTGAGAAAAATGGACATTGGCCCTTTTTGTTCCAAGGTACAGAAATAATCATTTAAATATACTGAAATGCAAACAAGATATTTAAAAAAGATTCTCCCACAGGATTAGCATTAGCGAGCGGGTGTTTTCGCGTGAGTGAAGTAGCACCTTATGGATGAATAGGGCATGTTTTGCACTTGTATCCGTAGTATAGTTTATTGATGCAACGAATTATGATTTGACCGAATAACCGAATATCAATTATTCGGCCTAGTTATGGCCATATATTCGGCCGCCGGATAATGAACTCATTTTTGTCTAGAAACAACATATAGTATGCACTGTATGTACAATTCTTGTATATTTCACAATTAAAATCTATTATTTCCTTTTCAAAAAATTATTTATGTGAAAATTTAATTTTTTAAAGCATTATTTTATTCTGAAAAAATATTTGGCTATGTTCGGCCTAAAATTCCGCCTAAAATATAATCCCCCCCCCCCCCCACACACACACACACAAAAAAAAAAAAAAAAAAAAAAAAATCTTAGCTAAAGTTCCTCATCAGTTAATGTCTAGTTATATTTTAGTAGTTACTTTGTATATTCTTACATTTTAAAATAATGACAATTTTTTAAAAATAGTACTAAAAAACATAAATTTCAACTTTCAGATTAAAGAAAATAAAAAATAAGAAATCTTAATATCTTAAGAAAATCACTGATAGAAAGGAGTATCCTCTAAAATGGTGGAAACAAACAAGTGTAGACTTTATAAAGCTCACAGGTAGCAAAAAATACTTTTTTTTTTCCTTCTTTTTGCATATGCCAGCAAACAGCAAGCACTGCTAAGAAGTGTATAGTAAATGTTTTAGATTTAGAGGAAGGAAATATCTGTAAGGAAAATAAATTAAAAAAATATTGACTATGTACACTGGTGTCCGAAATTAAGGACTAATCACAAAATGTTGATTTTCAAGTACGCGAATACTCAAAAGGAAATAATATAATTCGAATAATTACTATCTCTACAGCACAGCTAGTCCATATATCATCTCATTCATGTCACACATGGTCACAAGTATCACAGTCACTACGGTGAAGCAAAAAAAAATAGGAAATTCCATACTTCTCATTATGAGTCTCAAATGATCAGTGACTCCACTGAGACGTCACTGTGACTGCTGCTTTGTTACGAGTCACCGTGTGAATTTACAATGTAGTTACATTGTGATTCTCATGTGACTGTCATCTGTAGATTCAATTTCAAAGTCATCGTGAACGTTGCATTGTGATAAGTTACCAAATAATGTCACTTTAAAGTCACATGATGACTTTCAGGTGACAGAGAGACTACTGTGAAGCCATCACTGTGCTCTTTTATGAAAAGTCACCATGTGACTATAATGTGATATTATTTGATGGCTTATCATAATGCCAACGTTCATGATGACTTTGAAATTGAGTCTACAAATGACAGTCACATGAGTCACAATGTAACTACATTGTAAAATCATTTGGTGACTCGTCACAAAGCAACAGTCACAGTGACGTCTCAATGGTGTCACATATAGTGATTATTTGAGACTCATAATGAGACGTGTGGAATTTCCAATTGTTTTTTTCACCGTGGTGACTGTGACACTTGTGACCATGTGTGACATGAATGAGATGCTATGTGGATTAGCTGTGCTGTAGGGATAGTAATTATTTGAATTATATTATTTCCTTTTGAGTATTCGCTTACTTAAAAATTAGCATTTTGTGACTGGTCCTTAATTTTGGACACCAGTGTCCAAATCTTAGGTACTGTATTGTTACAATTTAATAGATATTACGTATGTTGTTGTTGTTACATTTTAAAATAATCATAAAATTTAAAAAGTGCTAGATAACGTAAATTTCAAGTTTCAGATGAAAGAAAATGTAAACTAAATAGTGATGTAAAACATACATACTAATCAGGGTTGGTAAAAAACCCGTTTTTCTTTTTTTCATAAAAAAAAAAAAAAAAAAAAAAAACCTGGTTTTTTTGGTTTAAATCAGGTTTTTTGGTTTAAACCGGGTTTTTTTAAATACATTTTCCTATTACATATTATTGATTTATTATTTATTTATTGATAAAAATAAACATTGTTGGATATATAAGTAATATAACTCCATCTAAAAATAATTTAAATTAAATAATTACAATCAATTATGTAGAAAATTGAAATCATTTAAAATTTAAACATTTTTAGTAAAAGCCATGTCTTATGTTCCACGAATAAAATGCTCTACTTAATAAAACATTGATACTTTGAAAATCTTAATAAACAGTCTTTGGATTACTAGTACTATAAATAAATATATGATGTAGTATCATAAATATAATATACTTTCCCATGGCTATTCAAAATAATTTCTTTGAAATATTTGCAATCTGAGATATATGATTTTTCTGTTAGAACACTACATGAACAATTATTATCTTTTATTGAAAGTAAAGCTTTTTATAAAGAATTCCTGAAATGATTTAAATTTAGCAGTAGAGTCTTTACATGTTTCAAGTGTATCATGTTTTCATGTTCATTTGACATTTCTCCTCAGAAACTGCCAGGTTAAAAAAAAAAAAAAAAAGAAAAGAAAAGAAAAAAGGCGACAGTAAAATAAACAGGAGTACCTATTTACCAGCTTTTTAGATTACTGAAAACATTGATCTTAAAATGGAAAGTAGATTTATAAAAGTTGTCATCCACTAAAACATTTAAACAGCCATCAGACTTAATACATGGGCTTTTTTTCTAAGCTATGTTATAATACGTATTACTTTTAAATGTCTAAACTAAAAATTAATAATATATCTTATATTCTATATATTTTAGGCATTTTTATGAGACTTTTTTTTTAATTATGTCTCAAGCGAACCTTATCTCAATTTTCTCCCATTTTTTTATCAGATCTAAATACTGGATTCGATTATGCAATAGACGATTTAAATGTATCTTATTTGCATATTTTAGTTAAAAGTAAACAGGTACTTCGCTAGAAACCAATTTTTCAATGTCCTCTTATTCGACTTCATATCTTGAGTTTATTTTTTATTCTTAAGGCTGGAATCCGAAAGGGCAACTTTATGACAAGTTTTAATTTATTTTTGTTCGGAAATGCATGAAACTAGTAGATGCTGTTGTTCAGAAACTATGTAATGGAACTGTGTTTTCCTTTTTCTTGCAAACGCAATAGATCTTTCAGAAAATAGTGTCAAAGTTGGGATTTTGAACAGAATTTTTACGCGAAAGAAGAATAACAGCTCAAGGAAGGTTAAAAACACCTTTGTCACATGATCAAAATTGCTTATAACTCAATAGGTAATTTATTCACCAAAAATGGAAAACACAGTTCGATTCCAAATCGCTTCCATTGTCAGGCCTTCCAATTTTATATCTTTTTGTTAAAAAAGGAATTTGTAAATGTGTCAAAGCGTTTTGCGCTTGTTGAGTACAGCAGTTGAGAACAGCCTTAAAAGATAATCTCCCCAATCAAGAAAATTTTCTTTTATAGCTTGACTGAAATATTGAAGGTAATTTTGTGTTATTAATTGTAAATAATCTGCGTTTTCCCAAAGGAAAATATTTTATTCAAAATATTGAATATTTTTAATCTATTTTATCTTTGCTAAATTCACATGTTTTAAATTTTCTCTCTAGAGCTTCAGATATGTTCATCAACACATGCAATTTGCATTCTATAAGCATATAAATATAACCTAGACTCACTTCGTCTCATGGTGACTGCTGCGATAAGACTGTTAAAAGTAGAAATGATTTATATCCAATAATTTGAAACACTTAAATTACAAAAATGAGAAAATATTATATTAGATTTTTTCTAAAAAAAAACAGTTGGTTAACCAATTGATTTAAACCGTGCCAACCCTGCTGTAACAATAAAATCATAATGCAAAACCCCAATCCCAGTGTAGGAATGCAAGAAAAACAAAGGCTTACTAAACCCAATAGCCATGATACAGCAAAGAAAACTCATATCCAATCATTCATTAGCATACAGAACAAAGAGTAACCAATGGAGAGAATTACTTACGATTATGTCATCATTGAGGCATAATGAAATCCTTAATAAATCTTAACTAATCAAGTAATCGAAGTAATGAAAGTGTATTTTTAGCTAAATTCTACCCATTTGGCTATTTTGAAAAATAAAAGGCTTAAAAAAAAGAAGAAAACTAACTACTTGTTTTTTTCTTTTCAGCTAATTTTAGAAAAATTAGTTAGTTTACCATGTAGATTTAAAGCTTATAAGAAAAGTTTGATTGACTAAAAATGCTTGTCACTTTACAAATTTATTAATTCATCATTTTTCTAAAGCTTTACTTGTAGCTTCTGCATAACTTGGATTTTGCATTTTTCAATAATATGTAAAATAAATGAAAACATTAGGGAAAAAGAGAAAAAAACAAGATGAAAAAAAAACCACCATGGTTTTTAAAAAAAAAAAAAAACCATTTGGTTTAAACCAAACAACCCTGATACTAATTAAAAAAATTTAGTACTTGCATTTCTTTTATTTAATAAAAATTAGTAACACACTTTAAAAAAAATTACTTAAATTATTGCAGCATATACGACTTTAATTAGACCTATAAAGAACATAGACATTTGAGATATCATTGAAATATTTTTTTTTCTTTATGAAACAAGGGATAAATATTAAATTTCCCATTAGGCTTTAAATAATTAGAATTTGCTTGTATTGCTCTATTAGGAAAAAATTGAATAGATTAACTTCAAATTTAATAGAATACGTTAGCTTATTACATATACATTTTGTACTTATTGATACAGCATAAAAATTTTAACATGATTGATAAATTACTGTCTTATACAGTGTGTCCGCTCTCAACGGTGTCCAATGGCTAATTCCTAAACCGTTAGTCATAGACATATAGTTCCAATTACAAAAATGCTTTAAATCAGGTAGAGAAATATTTTAAAAACGATTTGGGTCAATAAAAACATTTTTTTAAAAATGACGAAATTTAAATTTTTATACGGTCCCTCGGTCCTATAAGTTATATTTAGAAAAATTTTCCTATTACACTGACAAGTAAGACAAAAAAAGTCCCATTCATTGTTAAAAATCCGTGTTGAAATGTTGCAGCGTTGAAAGATGAGGCCGTTTGATCGTACATAGAAGTTTTATTTACAGAGTCAATCACACATGAAAATCAGAGAATACAGTGGGGCACAAAAGAAAGTAACCTATATTTATAACATTTTGAAAGGATTCTAGGAAGGCCAATAGGGTCCTTTAATAAGACAGCCAATAGAAATTGCTAATAAGAGAACCAATCAGTTTTATTTAAGTTAATGACGTGATAGAACCGAAACCAAATGATTTCATGAAATGTAATGTGCGATTACATCACTCTAACACCCGCCCTTAATCGCACATCAAATCTTAAATTCTAAAATTTAAATTTTGAAACTACATAATTTTAAAAGTTCATAAAATTTTGTTTTAGGAAGTGCTTTTGTAAACATGTCAGCAATTTGATCTTCAGTAGAAATGTATTCTACTTTAATATCATTTCTACTGACAACATCGCGAATAAATTTCAACTTAATATCGATGTGTTTCATTTCTCCAAAATTATTTTCATTTGAAATATACTTAATACATGATTGGTTATCTTCAATATACTGTAAGATTTTTAACACCCACAATTTCATTGGCGATACCTTTGATCCATAAAAGATCTTGAATTCCTTTGCTCCGGGCATTTATTTCTGCCTCTGTACTCTACAGTGCAATACTCTTTTGTTTATTTACACACCATAACACAGGACAATTACAGAACGTAATAATATAACCAGAGACAGATTTTCTGTCATTTGAGTTTGAACCCCAATCAGCATCAACATAAAGAGAAAGATCCGAATCACTTAAATTTCCTTTCTTATAATTAATTTTAAATTTAGCAGTACCTTTCAAAGATCTCAAGATTTTCTTTAAAGCACACCAGGCAACATCAGTAGGTTGTTCCTGAAGTTGACTTAAGCAGTTAACTGAAAATAAAATATCAGGTCTAGATACGTATGCTAAATAGAGTAAAGAACCAACCAATTCCCTATATGGCCCACTAAAGCGATTACCTTTTGCAAAATTAGCAGCAGTCGCTTTAGTTTCAATGGGAATGGAACTGGGATTACAGTCCAGCATTTTGAGTCTTTTCAATAACCTTAAAATATAAGACTCTTGATCTAAATATAAACCGTCCGATGTAAATTCCATTCGGATACCCAAAAACTCGGATGCTTTTTCTGATTTTGACATCTGAAATTCTTTAGATAACATATCAATAATAACATTAATTTCTCGAACTTCTGAACCTGCAATCAACAGATCGCCGACGTAAAGAGCCATAAATATTCTGTTTGAATTTACATGTCTTATAAAAATGCAAGATTCAGAATTAAGTTGTTTGAAACCCAACTTAATTACAAAATTGAGAAATTTTTGATACCACTGAGGTGGGGCTTGCTTCAAACCATATAAACTTTTCTTTAGTTTACATTTTCTACCAGTACTGTCATCATACCCCTTAGGTTGATCCATATAAATATTCTCATTTAATTCCCCATTTAGAAAAGCAGTTTTAACATCCAAAACAAAAACATTGAAAATTTCATTTAACATAATAATTAACACTAAATGTAAAGCAGGCATGCTTATAACAGGTGAAAATGTCTCAGTATAGTCCACTCCTTCTTTCTGCATGAACCCACGAGCTACAAGCCTTGCTTTGTACTTACCGACTCTCTTTTTCCGCAGCACCCACCTGCAGGAGATGGCATTTCTGTCTACTGGCAGCTCTTCTAAATTCCACACTTCATTTTCTCTCATGGACTCCATCTCTTCGTCCATAGCTTCTTTCCACTTTTGTTGTTCGTTGTGAGGCAGAGTACAAATGTCGTCAAAATTTAAGGTTTCTTCTTGAGTAAGCATTGCTTCATAAATTTCAGGTTCTGGAAACCTAACGGGATGTTTCTTTTCTCTGGATGGACGATTTTCTCACACTTTCTTCGGCCGGATTTTCAGTTTTTTCTCTAGATGGCAGGGAACTATCGATTACACTTTCTTGAAATTGGCTTTCGTCATCAGGCTAATTTTCATTGATGTTCCGGTATACATGTTCAAAATCATTGGAAGTTTTCTTCTCTTCGTTAAATTTAACATTTTTTGATATAATGACGCGTTTTGTTATGGGATCTAGTAAGCGATAACCCATTGATGAATAGCCTATAAAAATCATTTTCTTGCATTTTTCATCTAATTTCTTCCTTTGATTATTAGGTATCAGTGTATAGGCATCACAGCCAAATACTCTAAGATTCTTCAAATCAGGATTATTTTTGTACTTTAAATAATATGGAGTGTAATTCTTAATGGATGCATTAGGCAGTCTGTTGTTTATGTAGGCGGCAGTAAGAACTGCAAAACCCCAAAAGCTTTTAGGCAAATTAGCTTCAAATAACATCGCCCGCCCTTTTTCTAAGAGACTTCTATTAGCGCGTTCTGATACACCATTCAAACATGGAGTATACGGTGGTGAAGGATCAATAAGAATACCATCTTCATTTGCAAATTTTTAAAAATTCACCATCAACATATTCTTTCGCGTTGTCACACCGAATTTTTCTTACTGTAGGATGAAGTTTACAGAAACTTTTACGCATAACCCTTTCGTTTAAGCAAGCGAACTTCAGCAAAACGCGAATAGTCATCTATTAAAGTCATGAAATATTGCTCACCTGCAAAAGTCTTGGGTACTATCGTTCCGCATATGTCCGTGTGAATCATCTCCATTGGTTCGGATTCTCTTTTTCTGGGGCCTTTTCCAGTAGGTGTTGCACATTACTTTGAGCGCGTACATATTTCACAAAAATTTGTTGAAGTCGGCAATCCTAATAGTTTCAGGGCTTGATTGCACGAGTGCCCACATCTTCTATGCCACAAATCGCTAACATCAATATTTGAGTTGTGAGCAGTTTCACTTTGCGGTAAAAAATCACTCGCATATTGACCGCAATTTTTCCGACGGCCAAACAATAATCTTTTGTTTTCTTTTTCAATGAAAACTTCTTCATTTTTGAAGATAACACAAAATCCAGCAGTCTCTATATTTTTCACTGATATTAACTGTCCGTTTAAATTTGGAACAAAAAGTACATCCTTTAAAATAATTTGTACGTTATTAGATATTTCACCCGAATGTCACCAATACCTTGAATTTCTAGAACTGCAGATTTTGAAGCACATTTAATAGTTCCTGTTGCTGGTTTCAATGAGCTGAACCATTCCTTTTGCGAACACATATGGGAAGTAGCACCGGAATCAATGATGAATTTATCGATATCTAAAATTCCTGCTGCGAAAGATATTTCGTAAGCTGGATGTTTTTCGTCCGAATTTGTTGTAGGACTAAATTTCGAATGTCCGCAGTCGCGCTTATAGTGACCGCTTTTGCCGCACTTATAGTATTTAGAAGTCTTTATTCTGCAAAATTTTGACGTATGGCCTCTCTTTTTACAAAATTCACAAATCATCTTCTTATGTGTAGCTGTAAAGCTAATGTTATCCAGCGAAGATTTAACGCAATAATTTTTATCGCTTTCTTTGAGTCATTCATCAATGCCTCAGCGTCTATTAATCTTTGAGTTATGAATTCTAAAGTTAAAGTGATACTGGGTTGATTTTCTAACGCAACTTTAACCGCTTCGTAATCTTTCGGTAATGACATCAGAATGTACACAATAGAATCTGTATCCCCTACCTCAGCACCAGATATCCGTAAGTCCGTAATTAATTTTATAACTTCATCGATATGTTGTCTCATTGGAGTGTCTTTATTCTTTCTCATTGTGGCTAGTCTTTTTCGAGTTAGTATGTGATTAACAGCTCCTTTAGCTTCATACGTACTTTGAAGAGTTTTCCATACTTTGCACGCCGTATCTTTTTTTTTGAAGAGAAGCTAAAATTCGATCATCTAGAAGCGTTAGCAATAATAGCGCATAAACATTTTAATTTACTTATTTCTTCAGTTTTTGATAAATTTGTTTCTCTTTCTAAATAATCGTCCTAGTCTTTTGCAGAAAATATTGCATTTACCCTTCTGCTCCATATTGGAAAGTTATTCCCTTCAAATGCCGTGACTGCATATTCTTTTCCGTTTAAAGCCATTACTCGTATTTTCTCACTGAACAGAGATAAACTCCCGAGCAATAAATCCTAGTGTGGTTGACCTACTTTTGCGATCAACGCATTAAAATCTTAGAAAAGAAGTAGAGAGAGAATTTTCTCGCAAACCACGCTCTGCTGTTAAAAATCCGTGTTGAAATGTTGCAGCGTTGAAAGATAAGGCCGTTTGATCGTACATAGAAGGTTTATTTACAGAGTCAATCACACATGAAAATCAGAGAATACAGTGAGGCACAAAAGAAAGTAACCTATATTTATAACATTTTGAAAGGATTCTAGGAAGGCCAATAGGGTCCTTTTAATAAGACAGCCAATAGAAATTGCTAATAAGAGAACCAATCAGTTTTATTTAAGTTAATGACGTGATAGAACCGAAACCAAATGATTTCATGAAATGTAATTTGCGATTACATCACTGTAACATTCATATAACACTAAAATTGAGCGAGTTATGAAATTTTAAAAATGCATGACTTACGCCACTTTTCTGCTCTGAAAACAAATGAATTCGGCTAGGCTTTGAGGGGTCACATACAAAGGGCTTAAAGTATTCGAAGATCTTATTTCATGTGTATCTGCGCTTTGAAAAAAATCGTACAAGTATTACGATTAAGTTAACATTTATTAAGTTTCAGATTGGCTAAAATAGCATACGTTTTATTTTGTGAGGATTTGAGACACTTTCTTTTAACAAAAATTATGTTATTTTTATAAGTTTTTATGTTACTTCAACGAGCGTATGTATGTTTTTCCAGTTTAAAATTTGTACTTTAACTCACTTTCAAATATCCGATCGAATTACATTTTACATACTGGCGCAAATCTGATAACAATCTAATTTTATTATAATTTTCGGTGGTTACCATTTATACTTATTTTACATATTTAGGATAACAAAAAAAATTTCGGATAGATTACCGCCAAGAAGTTTAAGAAAAAAAATTATAGATAATACAAGACTGCGATTGTTGGGTTTTTTAACTTGTATGTATTTTTTAGCACTGAATCCGAAAATTACCTTAATTTTTAACCACCATGTCAGGATATTTCGCAAATCACAAATTGTCAAATTTAAAGAATAACAAAAATCGGATATTAAAAAGTAGAGGAGATGGCTGTGTTTTTTAACTTTTGATAATTGATTTTTACGTACATTTTAGCACTGAATCTGAAAATGACTTTCATTTTTAACTAACACGTTAGAATTTTTTTTGCAAATTGTAAACGTGTAAGTTAAAATACAGCTAAAATCTCATACTATAAAACATATGTAAAACTTTTTTATCTTATTTTATTTTATTCAATAATTTATTCAATATTTTTGCTTATCCTGGGATTCTTACAGCTAAACAGCTGAGTGGTCCATGAGATGCGGAGGTAGTCCAATTTTAACTTTGAAATTTGCAATTTGCGAAAAATCCTGATGTGATGGTTAAAAATGAAGAAGATTAACACCGGCCTGAACCGAACCGCGCGTCAAGGTGGCCAAAATCGGGTTACTCGACCCGATCTATGAATCTAGACCAGTTTCAGTGAATTAGTAAACATGTAAACGAACGTGTATTACTCCCAATTTATTTGTATTTTAAATCTGTGCAATTAAATTTGTTGGAAAAAATGAACGCTTTCAAATACACCTCCCCCCCCCCCCCCCTTAAAATATTTTACAGAGGTTGTTTGTGTTTTGCCATTCATCCATTTTATAATGTCATGAACTGTGTGAAATATCAGTTTGCGATTAAATGCATAACAGCCTTGTGCTATATCCATTTTCATAATAACTAAAAATGTTATTGTAGCAAAATAATTAACGTAAAAATAATTTGATGGAAAACAAATAACGTAGATTATACTTTTCATCTCTTTTATTAAGTTTTGTCTTGCCTATGCTGATTTAGCAAATTCGTATCATAAATCAAGTAACAAATAATATAATCTGATTATTTTTTTCTACAGGTACCTGTTCACGCAGAAGATATTGAGAATTTACAAAAGGTGCAAGAATTAGAAAGTGACAAGAAAAACTTATTGTTACAGGTATGAATTTTATAAATCTATTTTCACACAGGGTGCCCAATAAAGACCTGTCCACTCCCATTAACTTCAGAACAGCGACAGCTATAGTCATAAACTTGGTCTAGGTATATATTAACCCCTTGACATCCAGGACGTACGATGCGTATGTCCTGATTTTATTGTAGACGACTACTAGACGTCCATGTGGAATATGAAAATGCAAATTTACACAAAAAGCTGGAATATACGTCCGTACTTGAAAAAAGTGGTCTGGGTATCAAGAAGTTTAAGTGGCTTTGCGATGAGGCAGCTTCCACTGCAACCTACCAGATAGAGTGTACCCATAATTCAGAATTTTAAACTCAAGTGAGAATATTTTGATGCAGTAGTTCAAATTTCCCATATCCCAACCCAAATATTTCAAAGATTATACAAGCAAACGTAATGCATAGAGTAGGGGTGTGTGTGGTGGGGGGGGGGGGGTTTAAAGATACGCACTTTCCATAAATTTTGATTTTTAATGCACGCATTGGTTTAAACTTATGTAACGAGTTATTAAAAAAATGTTAGATTAGAACCTTAGGTAAGTGCCACGATCAACCGGCATTCTATGAAATTATAATTCCATGAGAAACTGCAAATTTTAAAAAATATTGCTCTGCGTATCTTTCCCCCCATTGGTTCGGTAAAAGTACGCAGTGGTGGGGTAAAGATAGGCCTTACGTGTTTTTGCCTCATTTCCAATAAAACGAATGAGTTACGTAAAAGCATTACGGGCAGATTACTTAGGATTTTGAAATATGGAGATTTTTAAGCCTATTAAAAAACGGGCAGTTTACTTAGGTCTAATGCTTAAAATGCGGAGATCAACAACAATAAAATATGAAAACAACAAAAAAACAACAATAAAATATGAAAATCAATCATTTATTTTATTTAATCATATTCAATGTTTTATAGAATTTTAGTAAATTAATTATCATTTGTTAGAAAATAACGTGAAACCCATGAAAAATCAGAAAATTGATAAATCAAAAATATTTTGACATAATATAAAATCGTTTTAACACAATAATTATCAAATATAGTAATGTGTCAGTGAATATTTAGTAGCATATCCTTTGGCCTGTATGAAATCCTAACAACGCGCGGGCATCGAGCCGACTAACTTTTGTATTCGATCTAAAGTAATTCGGCCCCGCTCATTTTTAAGAGCTTCGTATAAAGTCTCCATATTTGAATAATTTTGACATCTTAATCGACGATCTAACTCTTTCCACAGATGCTCTACGGGTTCAAATCCGGACTTTGACTTGGCCACTCTAGAACCTTGACTTTTCTGCGTTTCATAAAATCACTTACGTACTTTGATTTATGTTTTGGGTTATTATCTTGCTGAAAATACAACTTAGCAGGCATATTTTTTTCAGCATATGAGTCATAGCATATGAGTCTTTAATATATCAACATACATGAACCGATCCATATTCCCTTCAATTCGAACTAAGGGTCACACTCCGCTGCGAGAAAAACAACTCCTCGCCATCACATTGCCGCCTCCATGTTTGACGGTGGATATTTGGTATCGAGCATCGTATTTTTTTGTTTTTAAGACGTCGAATGTACTTGATTTCATCAGAAGACACTAAATTAAACTTGCTTTCATCGCTCCACAAAACATTAGACCACTCTATAAACTTGTCCACTTTTTATGATTTTTACGAATGTAAGTCTAGCCTTCCTATTCTTAGCAGATATAAAAGACTTTTTTTGTTGGTCTTTGGCCATATAAACCATAGATGTTTAGGCGTCATTCGACAGTTGAAACGTGTATGTCTATGCCGTAATTTTCTTTCAGTTAATTTTTTATTATTACAGCCGACTTACGACAATCACTTGAAAACAGCATTTTTATAATACGGTCAACATTCCAAGTTGTTTTTTTTTTTTCGGTCGGCTACTTCGAGGCTTATTTTTGATAGATTTCCGTCTGTTAAAAACTTTATTCCGGGTACTAACAAGATGCTGAAACACGTTAAAAAAAAACGAGCGACTTCTGCTTGCGTCCATCCTTGCTTAAATGCATTTACAGCTGCTTTTCTAAAATCACTAGAATATTCTTTGCGTTTCGGCATTTAAAAATAATCACAATAAGTCAATATAAACACTAATCGAAGATATAGGGCAACTGACGCCTTCAACAATTAAATGCAAACTAACTGTCAAAATACTTTTGAGCTAAAGAGGAGTCATATTTCTTGGGTGACGCCGAATGAAAACAAACAAGTTGAAACTTGATACCTCTGTATAAGTGAAGTCATGGTGTTCTTAATGATGGGGAATGTATATTATTTTATCCTTTTATATTAAGCAAAATAAGAGCGAATATAATGGTGTCAAAATACTTTTGAGCGCTACTATATGTATATATACAGCGGTAGAATTGATATAAAAAAGTCACTGGTCCCAAGGACCAGTAAGCATGAGAATTTACTGGTCCGCAGTCATCGTTACTGGCCCGCTATATAAAATTCCATGACGTCCCTTTAACCCTTGAGTGACCCCCCCCCCTCCCCCTTAGAATATAAACCAAACTTCCTTTACAGTTATCCAAAATTTTCAGCCTAGTAAAATGTAAAATTATAATTTACTAAAAATTAAATAAACAGTATACATAAAGAAAAAACTATAAAATTATTAATTAGATATTTTATTTTTTTATTTATCTGATTATTTATTTACACTGACTAAGATTTAATGCAATTTTTATTTATTATTTTGTGATTTGTGTTTGGTTGCGGTTTTCTAGGGGACGGGAAAATTTAAGTTTACCTGTGAGAGAGGGGGAAAAAGTTACTGGTCCTGCGGACCACTAAATTTTTCAAATTAGTGGTCCAATATCATTTTTGGTGGTCTCGGACCAGCGGACCACCAAGGATTTCGAACGCTGTATATATATATATTTTTTTCTTTTTTTTTTTTTGGGGGGGGGGGGAATTTTGGGAAGTAAATTTTTTTTCTTTTGATTTTTTTATTTTGCGAAGTTAATTTTTTTTCAGGCGATAAAAAATTTTTATTTTAATTTTTTTTGTGAACTTAATTTTTTTAAATGACAGAAAAAGTTCGAGATTTTTTTTTCTTTTTTAATTTTGTGAGTATTTTTTTTTTCAGGTGATTGAAAAAATTTCGCGAATTTATTTGTTCCTTTACAATTTTTTTTTCTTTTTGGGGGGCGGGGGGGGGGGGGGGCACTGAAAGCTTTTTGTGCATATTTTTTCAGGAATTTTTTTTTCTTGCGAACTTTATTTTTAAGTGACAGAAAGTTTGAGATTTTTTTTTGTTTTGGGATCTTTTGTTTCAGGAGATAGAAAATTTTTGCGGAGAAATGTTTTTGAGAACTTAATTTTTTTAATTGACTAGGAGTTAGAATTTTTTCTGAAAGAAGGATCATTTCATAAACCCACTGCCGCTAAAATATCGTTATCTAACAACACTTCCGCTGCTGTCTTTATGCATTTCCGCTTTGAAACGTTATTATCAGCCTCGTACTCTAAGATTTAAAAAAAAAAAAATCCAATTGATCTTCATTTGACATCTATCGTACCAACGAAACACAGAGACCGCAGAACTCTCATCCTCACACTACTTAAGTGTCACGTGCTGGACATTTTGTCCGCTTTTCATGGAATGGCTCATTAGTAAATTTCACTAGTATTTAAACTGAAAAATATAAGTTAAACCATGAAAAAAAGTAGTCTGTGAGATCGCAAATAGCAGTTAACCTCTAACTGCTGTGACAAATATTCTTCCATAAATACTGTAAGCGGTCTTAGAGACCCCTTGGTCATAGAATGAATAAAAAGGTCAACTGTCTTATAAGATACTGTTTCTGTACTAAACTTTATGTACAGGACTACTATAATTAAAACTCATCTATTCAGAAGTCTCTAGCGTTAGTGCTAGACACTTAAAAAATTAATATGTATAGTTAAACTAGAATCTACAGTAAAATCCACTAGTTAAACTGAAAATTAAAAGTTAAACCGCGAAAAAAGAAAAAAAATCGGCGATCTGTATGGCCGCAAACAGAAATTAACCCTTAACTGTTGCGACAAAAAATGTTCCATAAATACTGTGAGCAGTCTTAGAGAACGCTTAATCGTAGAAGGAATACAGGGGTTGACTGACTCATAAGATACTGTTTTTGCGCTAAACTTTATGTAAAGGCCTATTAAAATAAAAATTCTCCTCATTTAGAAATCTTTAGCGGTACTACTAAGTTTCCAAACGAATCAAAATTAAACTAACATCAATAGTTAAATTGAAAATTACAAATTAAGCTATGGAAACTGGATAAAGCAGCGGTCTGTGAGACCGTTAACAGAAGTTAAGGGTTAAGACTTAAAACAAAAGTGTTTTATGAAACAAGAATATTGATTTTTAAAAGTAGGTAGGTAGATACCTACGTCCTATATTATTAAAAAAACTTAACTAAAAAAAAAGAAAAGGTAGTTAATTAGCTTATATTAGTTAAGTAGCTATTATATTTTATACAATACTAACTTACAAAAAATATAACTTCCCGCAACGTAGTTGTGGAAAGCTTTGCATCTAGCTAAAACGAAAGGGCAAAGCCCCGCATCTTAAATGTGTGCGCATCTTTACCCCAAGACGGATGCGTACTTTTACACCATTCTGCAATATTTTGTTTAACCGGCTACCTACAAGTTTAAACAAATGCGATCGAGATCAACTACACGGCATTTAGAAGCTAAAGAGCTTTCGTTCTCCGCTGAATTTTTGGATTTGTAAAAATTCGAGGTATTTTCAGCTGAACAATAAAGTGTAATTTTAAAAAATATTAAATCAAAATTCGAAAATTTAAACTTGCCTCATTTTCTTGGCTCTGAGTTCTACTTTTTTGGCAAGGTTTGAACACAGAGCTACTACTCTTGAGACCAAACTGCCACCTAGCGGTCATGATTGTAGAAATGTTTCTTCACATTAAATCAGCCAGTGCGCATCTTTGCCCCGTGCGTATCTTTACCCCCACCTACTCTATATTACTTACCGAATTGAGAACTCAGAGCCAGTTCTCGCGCATTAGTGTGTGTGTGTGTGTGTTTGGGGGGGGGGGGGGGGAGACGTCAGCGAGAAATGGTTCTGTGGCCCGGAGATATCAGGGCTCAGAAATAACAAAATTAAACATATATGAAGGCTTTTATTTCTTCACAAGCTAAAGGAAGGCGGGGCGGCCAGTTTCCAGTTCTCCAAACGTATTTAGTTTATTTGCGGTAATATAATTCGAAAATTTTACCGGTGGGGGCAGTATACTTGCATTAAGCCTATCGCAGCCTTAGACGTACAATTTTGCCGCCGCTTTGAATAAAATCTATACTAACAAAAGAAAGTTTATCTCTGTCTGTGTATATCTCTGTCTGCGATGGCCTAGCGAAATCTACAGCATGTAAAAGGCTGAAAAATTGCGTGATGTTAGTCCAAAGACCTCACCTGAGACTCAGAGCTTTAAATTTCTATTAATTAGCTGAGTTATTAATTAAAAATTACAATGAATTCTCGTTAAAAACTCATTTGTCTTTCCGAGAGGGAAAAAGCGCTCGTGCGTACCCTGTTTAGGCATCGGGAGAAAATGGACATCGGAAAGAAAGATTTTTTTTTTTGGGGGGGGGGGGGGGGGACGTATTTTGCCATTATTAACTTCCATCGGTGAAACCGCTTAGTAAAGTTAAAAATGGAAGACATATTCTGAAACATCATACACTTACGTCTCAAATGCTGCAATAAAAAAAATATTGCTGTTAACCCTTTGAAAAAAATTTTCAAAAAGGATCGTTTTTCCAAAAAACGTTTTCCCCTTTATGGCAATGCCCCTCCAGGGCGCAATTTTAAATGTACCAACAAACCAAAAATATGCTCTTAAAGCTGCAACCTTTTTATAATCGATGGTGCAATCTGTTTTTTAAAATATGAATGTTAACCTTTTCAAATGCACCGACGAACGCAGGCCTTTTCGCGCCTCACGGCGACAATATTTTTTCTACGCTAAAAGTAACTAAACGTCCGTATTTGAACACAATCTTTTCGATCATCTCAATGGACCACATTTACTTCACCTACAAAAATTTCGAAACGTTCGGACGGGTAGAAATATATTATTGTAAAATAAAATGTATGAAAATTTCGACGAAATCAGTAAAAACCTGAGCGTTTCGTCGCGTTTTCACTCGCTTTCGGTACGCATAGACCCAAAAATCCGCAAGGGTTTTGTTGCGCTCAGAAAAAAGATAAAGGAATGAGGACAAGTGAAAGGGTTTTTCGAAAGGGGGGGGGGGGTAAAAAGACACATATGGAGTTACAAATTAAACTTTTACTAAACGAATTCATGTGATATATTAAGGAAGTTGTCAAAGGTCTTTTACACAATGAAACACGGGAAAAAAAAAAACAAAAAAAAAAGAGAGAGAGAGATATTGGTCGGTTTGAATTTGACGGATTTTCTATTCCTATCTTTCAATTTTTTGTCAGTCATTTCTTATTCTGAGTGTATATTTCTAATTGACAAACATAGAATGCACAACGAAAAAATAAAGAATAGAAAATTCGCATAGAAAACGTTAAAATATTTTCTTAAATGAAAACGGACATGATAAAGATTAAACTCAAGGAGTCATCAAATGTAGAAGTTAATCTTAAGTATACCATATGTTCTTTTCAAAAATATATAAAACTATACTAATATTAAAAAAAAGAAAGAAAAGAAAAATCTCTGAGTTTGTTGGAGATGGCTAGCAAAATCTGCCGCGTGCATAGATCTGAAAATTTGTATGGTGATAGTCCAAGGCAGGTCCTGGTGTACCCGAGTATCAGATTTATATATATTTTTTTATAATTTGCCCAGACATTAATTTAAAACTTAAAAAACTTAAAAAATCTATAATTTTTTTGCCAATTGATGGAGGAGCGCGCGTGCATGCTCACTACTCAGTCCCTACTTTCCGGGCGTGTAGAAGGGAAGAACCAAATGCTGTTTTTATTTGGCCGTTTGTCCTATCCTTCTCAGCGCCGTGAACCGATATATCCGTTAATTATAGGCTTCCGCCGTAGGTTTCACTGCAATAGAAATATTATTTAAATTAATATAATTCTACAGATATAATGCGGTTTTAAAACCTTGAGTAATGATTAATACTCTCAAGGATTATATTCATACAGGTAATTAAGATTTTATACGAAGTTGGAAAAATCATTTTTAATCTTTAACAGATGTTACCGGTCTCTCCGACCGCGACTTTTAGGTAGATTTCGTATGAAATACTACCTATTGGCGTCGTTCCTATGTTGGAATTTCTGAAAATTTTTTACAGATCTACACCAATCGTGATCCCTAGAACCCAAAACCACCCTCAGTAAAAATCTTTATATATCTATCTATCTCTCTCTCTCTCTCTCTCTCTCTCTCTATATATATATATATATATATATATATATATATCACTTTCTTCTGGACACGATAACTTCCACAATTCTGCGTAAATCTCTTCCAAACTGATACATAAAATCAAGGGGCATAAAATCTCGGTCAAGTTCGTTAAAGGGCAAAATCGGGCCAAGGGGCTGGAAATAGGGAGGGGTTTTGTGAAAATAGAAAAACCCCCATAACTTCTTAAATTTTGTACATATCAAATCAGTTTAAAGTTTTCATTACTCCTAAAAATAGGGCCAAAAATTTATGCATCACAGATTTTTGATAAAATTAAAAATGGGCTCAAGGGGCGTAAAAAATAGGGTTTTTGGGAGAAAAAAATTCATAACTTCATCAATTCTCAAGGTATCAAATTCAAATAATTTTATTATACATATCCTTAATATTATCTACAACTTTTATATTCACAAGTTTTTAATAGGACCAATTCGTACCGCAAAAAAAAAAAAAATTAAAAACGAAAACAAAAAAAGGGGGGTGAAGAAGAAAAATTTCCATAACTCCGTCAATTCACAAGATATAAAATCCCCATGAATTTATCATATCTTCTTAATATTGTCTTCAACATTTATATAGATAAGTTTTTGATAGGATCAATTATTACAGCAAAAATAAATTAAAAATACATAGCGGTTGAAGAAAAAAATCATGTTTTGAGGGTGTATTCAAATCCAAACTGCTTATTTTCTGACTCATTTTTAAATTCATTTTTGCTCTCAAACGCATCCAATTGATAGATTCTCTTCTTCAGAAACTATATAATGTACCGTAATTATCGATTTTTTGATAGAGGCAGAATATATTTCAAAAAATGATGTCAAAGTGGGCATTTTGAACAGAATTTCCCGAAGCGATTGTATTTGAAACGAAAAATATTGTCCTACTGAGAAAATAATTGTTTATTAATCAAGTTTCAATTAATTGAAAGAAAAATAAGAACACATGCCGCTTATAAATCTTTTCAAAAATCACGTCAGCAAGTTTCGTATTTTTTCTATTAAAAATGAATCTGAAAATGTGCCAGAAAATTTCGCGTTGTTGAGCATGGAAAAGTATTTTTTTTAATACCGCCTTAACATGATTCTGATAAAACCATACTATTATACAAAACTATTATATAAAAATGAAATAAAAACTCGTCAAAAGAAACTGTTAAAGTGGATTTATATCTAATCATGATTTAGTTTTTGTTGAAGCAATTAATATACTTAACTTCAAAATCTACCTCCGCCTGTAGACCGGGCCGGCAGGGATTTTTTTCAATTTTTATAGTTTAACTTGAAATTTTCAGTTTAACTACAAACACTACCGAAATTTTGTCCCGCTTGGAACTTTAGTACTATCACCAGATACTTTTGAATAGGTGAATTTTAATTATAACACTCCTGTACAAAAAGTTTAGTACAAAAACACCATCCTATGAGTTAATCGTACCTTTTATTCATCTTTCGATGTAACGGTCCCACAGACCGCTTTACACTAGTTATGTGACAATTTCTGTGACATCAGTTAAAGGTTAACATCATTTTAAAAAAATTACTGAGATCATTACAAATTTATCATTTTGCTTTGCAGTCAGAGGGCTAACATCCTACGGCCGAACCGTTCGGGATACGGAAAAAAGAAAGACAATCTTAAATTTCGTGTTTTTACGTCTCAAACACCGCAATCAGTTCGGGAAAATATTGTTAACCCTTTGAAGAAAAAAAAAATAAAAAAGGGTCGTTTTCGCGATGGCCTTTTTCTCCCTTATATTGCGTTCCCATTATGATACGCCACTTAACTTGAAGTACAGAAGTGTTTTCAAACGGACGACCCAGAAACAAAATTTTCGACTTGAGTAAGTTTCTGAAACTCACTTAACTTCCGATACTCTCTTAACTATGAGTTGAGTGGAACTCTGCCATCTGAACTATTTTTCCTTTTTGAAAATGCTCTTAAATTTCGAGTTCTACAATTAATTAATCAGCTTTTTAGAATAATCCTGTTAATCGTTTATTTAACACGCCCCAAAGAATAAAAACAATAATAAACTATGTATAGTCTGAAGTTATAGCTGCAAATTTAACAACTTATGCGCGTGTCCTTACATCTGTTTGGCTAAGTTAGGTCTCTTAAACCAATTGGTAATACATTATACGGCCAAAGGTGACCGGTCACTTGCGATTTTTGACGTTTTGTTAAATATCTTGAAAAATACATGAGGAATTAACCTGAAACTGCAGATGTGTAAACAGTATAGTATAGGTCATACATTTCTTCGAAGATTTTTTTCCCGAAACCCAATAGGGGACCGTCAACAAATTAAAAAAGAACGAATATCTTTTGGATAACCCTGTAAAAACTAATGGAGCAAAAGCATTTAAACTCGAGATTATTAATAAGAGGCTTATTGTAATATACTTGTTCATTTTTATGAGGATAGCATGTATACTCGTAGAGAAATTAAGGTTTTTATAAAAACAGTCCCAAATTTCGCCAAGTTTTTTGCTTATAATTTGCAGAGTTCTTAATATAAAAAAAAAAGTTCTTTTCAGAGAATATGACGAACAACATTGTACACAATACTCCGCAGTCAGAATTAAAAAATAATAAAAATTGGATGAAAAATGAGCAGGTTTACTAAAACATGTTTCACTGCGCATGCGCGAATCCAATCAAAATATAATGTGCATAATGTTGTTAGCTAAATGTATAGAGCAGCTTTTGTAAAAGTCTCAAAAACATAGTTTGAAAAGTCTGATAATAATCGTTTATAGAATAAGCTCAAAATCCGTTGTTCCCAAAATGAAGCAAAAAGGATGAGGGGTTGTATCCAAATACAGTAGCAGGTTCAATATTGTGTATGCTAAATTGGCACTAATCAATGGATATACGGATAAAATCGCCAATTTTGCCAAAGGATTAAAAAAAAAACGGGAATTTCGAAAAAGATCGGGAAAAAAACGCAAATTTTATCAAAAGATTGCGAAAAAATGCGAATGAAAAAATGGTAATTTCGTCAACGGATTGCGAAAAAACACTAATTTCATCAAAAGATCTTGGGAAAAAAACAGGAATTTTGTCAAAAAATCGCAGAAAAAAACGGGAATTTCGTCAAAGAATTATGAAAAAACGCTAATTTCATCGAAGAATCACAGAAAATCGCGAATTTCGTCAAAGAATCGCGAAAAAATACTAATTTCGTCAAAGGATCGTAAAAAAAAAACCCTTGCTAATTTCGTCAAAGTATCGTAAGAAAACATGCAAATTTTGTCAAAGAATCGCAGAAAAAACGCGAATTTCGTCAAAGGATCGTGAGTTAGCGAAAAAATACTAATTCCGTCAAAGGATCGCGAAAAAATACTAATTTCGTCAAAGGATTGTAAAAAAAACCTCTCTAATTTCGTCAAAGTATCGCGGAAAAAACACGAATTTTGTCAAAGTATCGCGAACACCCCCCCCCCCCCCCCCACCCCACCCCACCCACAAATTTCGTTCAAAGTATCGCGGAAAAACGCGAAATTCGAGAATACCCGAAATCCAGGAAATTTCAAAATCTGGAAAGCCTTCGGTCCCGAGGATTCCGGATAATAATAATAATTTAAAAAAAAAAAAAAAAAAAAAAAAAAAAGAGGTTGTAGATAAGTAAGAATAAATTCTCTAACCGGTATTTTTAGGTAAATTTCTGATAAAAAACAAGCATAATTGGTTGTAAATTATAAACTTAAAATTTTTTCACTTCATTGAATAGGTTAGATTGACAGCACCCTCTGTCGCCTTAAAGAAATAGGAATTACTTATACAATACTCGTCATTCAATAAGTAATTCAAAAGCAACTTATTAAAAATTCAAGAATTTTTCTAATGAAGCATTAAAGTTATTTACCGTCAAATCTTGACGAGCACTATCTACAGTGGTGGCCAAAATTGTGGACACTTTTAGATAGCTTTCATTACAAAAAGTAAAAAGCTACCTATTGCAGCCGTCCGCAGGAAAACACTTCAGGAAATTTTGCTATATTTTCGCCGATCATGACCCCCAGATACCAAAACGACCCTCCGTTGAAATGCTGACTTATATATAATGTACTGTATATATATATATATATATATATATATATATATATAATAAAGTTGAAATCGCAAACATATGAACAAATTGGTAAAAATCTAAGGATGAACGATAGGAAACCAGTATGTAAAATAAGAAACTGTGAATAACCCACAGAATCGTCAGAGGAGCTTGTAGGTTGATTCATAGTGAAGATGCGTTATTTCATCCAATTTTGTCAGCATGAAACCTAAAATGATAACGCTCCTGATAACGCAACATAAAAGAAAATAGATAATAAAAATACAAGAGATCTAAAGAAAGATACACCTCGCACAGGATATTAAAAATTATTAGAGCACAATACCTCAATTACATACTAGGAACCAAAACTTCATCATGTGAGGATGCAAAACAGAGTTAGGACTATTATAACATGTGAGCCGCAGTCGAGTAACTGACTGAAACCTGTAACTTTGCAACCATCTGGTGTGAGAAAGGAAAACTATATTGGAACTAGATTATTAAAAATAAATGGTCAAGTGCGAGCATTACTCGCGCACAGATGGTTCCGTAGAATAAATATATGAATTTGTAATTGTATTATAAAAAAAAAATTGCTAAAAGAATACTAACAAGGAGAAGGCCAACCTTGTTAATCACAGATTTTGATTATTTTAATATATGTTGTAGGGTAGAGAACCCTTAGTCTCAGGTTCAGTGGATTTTATCCAACGCTCCTTAGTTCTTGAGAAACCGGGGGGTCTAATAGTAGTACACAACTTAAATACTTACTTTGTAAAAAAAAGGATAGGTTGGTCGTAGCTCAGTTGGTACGGAGTGTGCTGGCTGATCTGCGGGCCCGGGTTCGGTTCCCAGACGCGCTACATTTATTTTTCTGATTTTTTGTTTTATAAATATACTTGTAATTATAATTTAATAATTTAAATTAAAACAATATCATACATTAATTATAATGTTTTTTTTTTATTTTTAAACTATTATTTCTCATCCTTTAAAGAGGTTTAAAAAGAAATTGGATCTATTATTGAAAGATGAAAATTCCAAAATCGTGACAAAACCTGTTGTGGCGTCATCTAGTTATGATAAAATTAAAGAATATTCAAATAAAATAAAAATAAAAGCAGAAAGGAGATAACGGGGAAAGATCAAATAATTGAAAGTGCAAGCATGCGTATTACAAATTTAAAAATCATTAATATGCAAAAATTCGGTTGTAATTTAATTCTGATGCTAATTTTTAATATAATTATGCTTGTTTCTTTAAAAACAGAATAATAGTATTATCGCATTGATTTCCTTTGTTAAAGCAATGCGTAAATGATGTTTCTTTAAAATCACAAATTGACACAATTGCTCAATATCATTGCATCGATAAAGAATATATGAAATACATTTTAAAAGTGATTTTAAAAAAATTAACAGTTTTATGATGTTTTATACAACTATTTAGATAAAAGTAAAAAATTAAAAAGGTTAAAATTATAATTGATATACAATATTATAAATTTTAATTGACAATGAGATTATTAAGTTATACTTACGAATATATTTATAAAACAAAAAATGAGAAAAACAAATGTAGCGCGTCCCGGTATCGAACCCGGGCCTGCAGATCAGCTGGCAAATGCCATGTCAATTCAGCTACGACCAACCTATCCTTTTAGTTACAAAGCATGTATTTAAGTTGTGTACTACTATTAGACCAACCGGTTTCTCAAGAACTAAGGAGCGTTTGATAAAATCGTTTCAACCTGAGACTAAGGGGTCTCTACCCTACACTATATATTAAAATAATCAAAATCTGTGATTAACAAGGTTGGCCCTCTCCTTGTAAGACTTTGTAAAAAACTATACAACGTAGGGTTGGGTATAACTGTACATATTAGAAAAATGTAAATGGGTATACCATGAAAGTTCAAAGAGATATGGAACCTAAATAATATCAATTATAGCTATTCGTATAACTCTTTTTTTAATATTATCCTAATCTGTTTATGATGAACTTAATTCGGTACTGACAATAAAAGCAGTGCATAATAGTTAAACTTCATTTGGTATTTTATGAAACTAAATTCAGCGTAGTAATAACCTTTATTTCTACAGTGTAGCTAAAACAAAACCTTTGTTCAAAGTTTAAATTTGGCATTGTGCTAAGCTCGCTTCGAATTGAGGTCTCAAAGTTGCAACGCCGCCTTGGTCAATGCCGCGTTTTTCCTGATAGGTGTTTAATTAACTTTTAAAATCACTCGAGGCGTATTGAGAGATACAATCAATGCGTATCGCGAATCCCACAGTATTTATGCGATTCATTCTAATTAAATCTTTCGAGGGCGATGCTCTTAAAAAACGAACACCTAATTTTAATTCCAAAACAGACAAACGGTACCAAGAATATTTAATTAAAATTTTCCTTTTATCATGTACGTGAAAATAAGCAAGTTCGCATTTTCTAATAAATTCGTTTATAAATTCTGGTGTCAGTTCATTATTTCACAAATTTATAAATAGAATTACTCCGTGCTGGAAAGGATTAAGTGGTCACAGGACTCTTAAAGCTTCAAAATTTAAGAAATTTTAATTTTTTTTAGATGTTAAACTCCTATCTTTTCTGAATATTTTGATATAATTGTTTCCTTGAAATTCCCATTAGAACAGAAGTTTTGTCTTTTAGAATTATACCCGCTCAATAGCTGAAGCGGCGTTTCCGAAACTTTAAAGTCATTATTTTCCAAATGGCGTTTTTAGGGCATAACGCGCAGGATACCTCAAAAACTTCTGAATATTTTTTCAGGAAATTTTCAAAACATAAATTTCATGTTAGTCTGTATAAACTGAACCTAAAATTTCCTTTTTATTGTTCAAAGAAATATTATTTTAGGTTATTTTACTCTTAAAATTTTCAAAATTTTGTATTAGCTAAATGCAACATTGCATTAAAAATATAAAAATGCTTTAAATACAAATTTATTTAAGTTCAGGGAAATTATTACAACCAGAAGTATAAGTAAGCACCAAAATTTTCATTCTAGTTGCAATATTTGTTTTGTAATCCTCCGCGTAAACTGTTATGCCAATTTTTTCTTTGACAAATGTCAAACAGTTTCGAACCCCCTATAAATACTAATTCTGTATCTTGCAATTTTTTAAATACATGAAACGAAAGAACATACTTATATCTTTCATCCCAATTAAAATTTTATTTTAAAATCATATACATTTTAAGACATTAAATGTTGAAAATGATCTTTTTTTTTTCATTTTTTCCACTTTTTAGAGTCCCGAGACCCCTTAAATTAGTATGTTTTTAACAGTTTGACGTTTATTGCTTTTATACTGCTACTGGACATTACATTATACATATATATCATTAAAAGTTGTTAACTGGGCATAGAGTATGCCGCCCCTCGTCCGTGTGTATGTCCGAACTGACCGTACATTTAAGTGTTAATATCTCGGCTAATTACCGATGATTTTTTTTTTCGAAAATCATTATCAACAATGCTTTTATTCTTCTGCAACGATAGGTATATTCAGTGATGCTCAACAATTTTTCTGAATGCCCGTAAATCGAAATTTGTGTATAGCAGAAAAATGTTAATTGCTCAAAAACTATGTGACCTATGGTAATCGCTATAATTTTCTGGCAAGGTTTATATTAACGTCTACTACCTCTAATTTTTTCATAATTTTAGTTTCAGTAGATTCGGAATTATATGGAGGGGGGGCATATTTTTGCGCTACATTTTCAACATCTTTCAACATCAATATCTTTGAAAATATAATACCTAAAATTAAAAGGAATTTATTTTTGAGTTCAGTGTTACAAAAGCTTTCACAGGATACCCTGCATGATATACAAAGAAAAGATTTTTTTTTCAAGTAGCATAATTAGCCTCTCTACTTTTTTACTAAATATATTTATGAATGTTTATTAATCTGAAAATATGTGGGTCAATGGTCTTCATTACTTCCCCGAATTTGAACTTTCCACGTTCCATAGTTTACGAGTTAAATGACTGTGACAGACAGACGGACAGACACGAGTGATCTTAAAATGGTTCCGTTTTTACTTTTTAAGTATGGAACCCTAAAAATATTTAGTGCTGCAATCTATACAAAAAAAAAAAGGAATGAAATTAATTGAAGAAATCAAGAAATGACTTAGATTAACATTGAGTTAAAGTAGAATGAAAATCTAGGAATAAACTTAATATACTGAGTAAATACAAAATAAAATAAAGAATTATATAAAAATAAATAAATAAAAGGGCATTGATGAAATTAACTGTTTTAAAAACAAATATAAAATAAAGTCCTTCCGGCCAGTGCCGGGAGGAAGAGGTAGCTTTCATATTCTTTATTTTTAAAAAGCCAGCTTATATTATTCAAACGCACAAAGCTCAATTTAGTGGAAACCGATTGTAGGAGATTCAATACTAATTTTTGTTAATACTAAATCATTATGAATGAGAATTTCGTGAAATTAGTCAGCTTTATCCAAGCTGCTTTTATTTAAAGTAAATTATATTTGGTTGCCAAATTCGGCGATATCTTGAAGTGTCTGCCATTTTAAGACAACAAGGGGGAGGAGGCTAACCAGTGAACTTGGTCGAGACCTTAGTAATTCCTGTGCACATGCTCACTCACATCGGAATCGGTTGATATGTACGAGTGCTGTCGCAGGCAAAAAATCAGATTTTTCAAAATCTCACCCACATTTGAAATTCAAACTGCTATATCTGAGCCATTTTTTAAGATAAAGACAAAACAAAAAATGCTCCAGAATCCTTATATCAAGGTCAAATACTTAAAAAAGAAACCTTTTTCAATTTCTAATTTTTTTTGCACCTTACTTTAAATATATATATATTTTTTATTTACTGGCCGCCATTTTTAAACAAGGTGGCTCATAAAGCTGGCCAGCGAACTTGGGCAAGACATTGCTATATACTATCCACATGCCTTCTTACATCGAAATAGGTTAATAAATACACGTGTTATCGCGTGACAAATATCAGATCGTTTCAAAATGTTAGCCATGCTAGAAATTCAAAGTTCTATAATTCAACCATTTTGTAAGATATAGACGAAACAAAAACTGCTCCGGAATCTTTGTATCAAGGTCAAACACACACACAAAAAAAATCTTTTTCATTTTCCAATTTTTTGATACCTCATTTTAAATTTTTTAAATGGCCGCAATTTTTGAAACAAGATGGCGGATGAAGCTGGCGAACGAACTCTGTGGAGACATTGGTATGTACTATGTATACACCAAGGTACATCCAAATCGGTTCATAAATACCCCTGTTATCGCGTGACAAAAACCAGGTCGTTTCAAAATGTCAACCTCCCTAGAAATTCAAAGTGCTATAACTCAGCCATTTTTTAAGATATAAACGAAACAGAAACTGCTCCGGAATCTTTGTATCAAGGTCTAACACATAAGAAAAAAAATATTTTTTAATTTTAAAATTTTTGGTACCACATTTCAAATTTTAATTTTTTTTTAATTTAAATGGCCGCCATTTTGAAACAAGATGGCGGATGAAGCTTGCCAACGAACTCAGTCGAGACATTGGTATGTACTATGTATACACGAAGTTTAATCCATATCGGTTCATAAATACGAGAGTTACAGTGTGACAAAGATCAGATATATGGATATATATATATGTGGTGACAGAGTTTGAAATCTGCACTGCAAAGCCTAGCACATTCTTAAATGAGGCTCGGGGTGATCCACCCCAACCTCTGAATCAACGAAAAAAACTGCTGAACTGATACAAACTATTGTGAAAAGATAGAGTTGACTGTTGGTTGCTCATGAGAGCAGACGTGTTGAAACGTCGCTGTTCGACCGAATACCGGGTCACGGCGGAATGTTGCCGGCCAGTTATAGTTATCATGTTTAATCTAAATGTAAATACCCCATCTGTAAATACTTCACCCACATAATCAAGAGCATTAAAGTTTGATTCCATCAAGAATCGGCCTGGACTTTACTTCTAGACACCGACCACAGTGTACACTTTTTCGTTAAAATAAATGTGCATTAAATTTCTACATATTGGGGGTTCGGCCGGGATATTTAAATGCAGAGTGTGGATGTGTGGATTTAACGTGTACGAAAAATTTTCTGATGTCTAAAGAAATTCTGATGTCCGTAAGCTGAACGATGCTCTGAAAAGGAAAGGAAAAAAGTTGCTTTCATCGAATGTTTCGTGAATTACTGGAAAGAGAAAGGAAGGAAAAAGGAAAATTCTCATGCAGGGGAGGAAAGATAAAAAGAGTGTTTCTATCTGTGCGCGTTGAAGTTTAACTACGTGTTCATCTTTTTGAAAAGATCTGTTCCTGCGAGATGAATCATTTGTGAAAATGCATCTGATAAAGTTTTAATAGGTCGTTTCTAGTATTCGAGAAGAAAATATACGCTGACCTATAGTGAGCGGTGAAAGTTTTTTCCCGTCTTATATGACGAAAGATTTTCTTTTTTTTTCTTTTCTTGTGATAAAATGGGGAAGGGTTTTTTTATTTTTCCCCACAAGTGCTTGAATTGTGTTAATAAAATGTGTACAGTAAGTTTCTGTTGTGTATGCCAGAAGAAAAAGAATATTTAGTAATTTATGCAGAAGTGTTTTTTTTTTTTTTTTGTTCTGCACTTTTTTTTTAATAAAAGAAATAAGGCACTTGCTTAGACGTGTCTGCGAAGAGGAAATATAGGAAGGTGGTTTTTTTTTTTTTTTGCTTCCTAAGAAATACATGTTTTTTTTTTTTGCTTCTTTGAAAGAAAAAAGTATTAACGATATAATTTTTTTTTTATCTTGTTATTTTTTTATATGAAAAGAAAGAAATATATATTATGTGAGAATATTTAGAGGGAAGCAAGTTTTTATAAAACAGGTGTTAAATAATTATTTTTTTGTGTATTGTTATATTGTGAAGAAAATATATATATTTATTTTTTTGTTGGTGGAAATATCAGGTACAAAGTAAGTCTGTTTCAGAAAACTGTTAATATTATTATATATATAGATATATTTGATATATCGGGTGCTTATATATTATTGATTTATATTGAAATGTTTTATTTTATGTGTTAATTGGTTAGATATAATTATGGCACACTTAACCTTCCGTCTACCAGACGGGTCCATTGGACCCGACATGTACATTCAAAATATTTATTCAAACCAGAAATTTCTTCAAAACAAACTAAATGTATAAATCAGACAATAATAAGTTAAATAAACAAATTAAATAGTTTTAAGTAAAAATTCTGGTGTAGAATGTTTTTATAAAACTTGAGTAAAATTTCCGGTAGTTCTAGGGTTAATAAGGTCTAAACAGATTGATCTGGTTACTGCGGTAATCGAGTTAGGTTTAAGTCCTCCAGATGGTGCTAATAAAAGTCAACTGACTGATTTAATTTTAAAATCCGAAGGGTATAATGAGGATTTAGTAAAAAATTTGCTAGCCGGAATCGTGAGCGAGAGAGAAGAAAGTGAAAAATTTTTGCAACAAAAAGAAATCGAAAATCGCGATTTTGAGTTAAGAAAATTACAATTGGAAAAGACAGAAAATACCCAATTGCATAATCCAATATCTACAATCGCCGGAAAGGGTTCCTATGTTCTAAAATTGTTAAATAGATATAATAAGGAGGAAGAAATTAGCATTTACTTAACCCTTTTCGAACGGCAAGCGAAGCGTCTTGGGATAGAAAAAGATGAATGGGTTACATATCTGTTGGCACTGTTACCTCTCGATATTGTTAGTTTAGTAAATCGTGAATGTGAAGAACTATCCAGTGATTACGACTGTGTAAAGAAAATACTTTTAAGACGTTTCAAACTTACACCAGAGCAATTCAGGCAAAAATTCTTTTTACATAGAAAACAAAATTCAGCGTCATGGAAAGATTTTTCATTTGAAATCTCAAATTTTCTGAATGAATGATTCTCGGGATTACACATATCAACGTTCGAAGAGTTAAAAAATATTTTAATCATTGACCAGATTAGGCGAAAATTGTCCCTAGAAATGAAGGAACACTTTTGTGACGAATTGCCAAAAATTACGAGTGTAGAAGATTTGACCAATAAATTGGATGATTTTGAAACCGCCAGAATTAACTTACGGAAAACTGAAATTAAGCCCCCAAATACGGAATTTAGAAAACGTCAAGGTAGTGAAAATAATAGAGCGTTCCATCGAAATGACATTAGTCGCGTACCATATGAGAAAAATTACACACCTACCCCCCAAAAGAATTTAAATACAAAAATCCGTTGTTTCAATTGCAATGACTTTTCCCACCGTTTTAGAGATTGCCCCCGAAAAAAAGAAAGTCCGGTCTGCTGGAGGTGTAAAATTCCTGGCCACAGGTCTGACCAGTGTACAAATAATTCTCCTAAAAATGCAAATGCTGCCGTAAGCAATAACTCAAATCCGGTTGATAAAATAATAAAAAGCGTGGGGATTTTAGGGAAAAATATGGATGCTTTAATAGATACAGGAAGTGACGTCAATATGTGTAGCAACGATACTTATACAGCCCTGGAATGCCCTAAATTGCATGAAAAGGATTTGGTTTTATCAGGTATTGGTGGTAGTCAAATTACACCCATAGGATTTACGACCGTAAAAATTGAAATTGATGGTTACACCGTGAATGCAGATTTATACGTCGTGAAAAATTTAAGCCATTCTATAATTTTAGGAAATAACTTTTTGAAACAGGTAAATTTCAATATGTCGGAAAAAGGATTGCAAATTACAGGGAAACAAAAATTGAAGGAATTTAGGGTGAATTACGTAACTGCTTTCCCGCAAGAAACAATCATGACAAAAACCAGACGCGTCATCTATGTCACACCCAAATTTCATGCGATGTTGCGGTCAGAGAAGCAAAACAATCCCACGATAGGAAAAACGATTGCGACAGCTGAATTGGTGAGAAAGGAGCAAACTAGTCGAAATGAAACAGCTTGCAACTTTAGTGAAAAAATAAACATGCAATTGAGCTCTGATAAAAATTGTTTGTTGGAAAGTGAACAGTGTTCCATCCCACAGTTAGACTCAGCGAAAACCACATATATTTATTTAGCTGAGACAGCTAATTCTATTAATTTTCAGGAAGTTGAGCTAAACCATATTACAAACAACACTATTAAGAAAGAGTTAACGGAATTGATCACTAATTATAAGCCAAACAAGGTTAAGGATACAGAGTTAAAAGTAAATATAGTATTAACTGATGATATTCCAATTGCACAACGACCGCGTAGATTAGCATATCCAGAACAGGAATTTGTAGACAAACAAATACAAGAATGGTTGGAAATGGGAATTATAACGGAGAGTAATTCTAATTATGCATCGCCTGTTGTGTTAGCGAAAAAGAAAGATAATTCTTGGAGATTGTGTGTTGACTATAGACCCCTTAATAAAAAAATAATTAGAGATAATTTTCCTTTGCCAAGAATAGAGGACGTTTTAGATAACATTGAGGAAGCGAAGGTTTTCACTACATTGGATTTAAAAAATGGGTTTTTTCATATAGACGTAGCAGGGGAGAGTAGGAAATATACAGCATTTGTCACGCATAACTCCCAGTACGAATATTTAAAGCTTCCATTCGGATTATCGATTGGCCCGCAGAATTTTCAGAGATATATTCAAGCAGTTTTTAAACAGTTAATTAAAGAAAAAGTAATATTAATTTACTTAGACGATGTCATAGTACTTGCGAAGACTGAGGAAGAAGCGCTTTTAAAACTGAAACGCGTCCTTGAAGTTGCATCGGATTACGGACTTGAATTTAATTTTGCAAAATGTCAATTCCTTAAAAGGAAAATTGAATTTTTAGGCTATATTATCGAAAACGGAACTACTAGGCCCTCAGAAGCCAAAACTTTGGCGGTAAAGAATTTTCCTGAACCCCGCACCCTTAAACAATTACACAGTTTTCTGGGTTTAACTTCTTACTTCAGAAAATACATCCCACATTATGCAACTATAGCGAGACCTTTAAGTGATTTATTAAAAGCGGGAAATACATTTAAATTTGGAATCCTCGAAAAACAAGCTTTTGAGACTCTTAAAGAAAAATTAGTTAACCCCCCAGTATTGTATACATTTCGACGAGGCGCTAGACTAGAATTGCACACCAATGCAAGCGCCATAGGTTTTGGTAGTGTCCTACTACAAGAAGATGAAAACAGAAACTTACATCCTATTCATTACATGAGCCGTAAAACTACACCTACTCAAGCAAAATACTCGAGTTACGAATTGGAAACACTCGCGGTAATAGAATCGGTTAAAAAATTCCGAAACTACTTATTAGGACGAAATTTAAAATTGTGACAGATTGTTCCGCGTTTCAAAAGACAATGGACAAAAAAGACATTACGCCAAAAGTAGCCAGATGGGCTCTATTCTTACAGGAATTTGATTATGAAATTGCCCACCGATCAGGGTCCCAAATGAAACACGTAGACGCATTGAGTAGAAATACAGTTCTAATAGTTACCCGATCGCCAGATGAATTAACTTTAAAAATAAAGAATGCACAACAAGAAGACGAACACATACAAGCGATAAAAAAGTTAATTGAAAAAAATGAAAGTTCAGAATATTTTATAAGAAACGACATCGTATACAAATATGAAAATGATAGAGAATTTCTGATGATTCCTACAAATATGCAAAAGGAAATAATACGCGATGTCCATAACAAAGGTCATTACGCAGTGGCTAAAACTGAAATTATTTTAAAAGAAAATTATTTTATACCCCAATTAAGAAAGCAAATTGAAAGTGTCATTGGCAACTGTATAGAGTGTATACTTTGCAATAAAAAGCAAGGAAAAGGAGAAGGTCTGTTAAACCCGATCCCCAAACAAAATATGCCCCTCGAGACCTATCATATAGATCACATTGGTCCCATGCCTTCTACGAATAAGAATTACAATCATATTTTTACTGTTGTGGACGCATTTACTAAATTCGTTTGGCTATACCCCGTTAAAACTACAGCCGCTAAAGAAGTCATCGATAAATTGACCAGACAACATGATATTTTCGGAAATCCATCGCGAATCATTACCGATAAAGGACCAGCATTTACCTCTGCTGATTTTGAGAAATATTGTAAGGAAGAGAACATAGAGCATATTCCCATAACAACAGGGATACCTAGAGGAAACGGTCAAATAGAGAGAATGCACAGAATTCTTATCCCAATTTTAGCAAAACTTAGTGTAGAAGACCCCCACTAAATGGTACAAATTTGTCGCGCCCGTGCAACGTATCATGAATAGTACCGTATCGAGGAGTACAAAATTTACACCTTTTGAATTACTGACAGGAACGAAACTGCGGCAGAAAACTGATCTACAAATCAAAACACTGTTAGAGGATGAGGAATTAAATTCGTTCATATTGGAAAGAAATTCGAATAGAGAAATAGCTAAGCAAAACATACTAAAAATACAACAGGAAAACATGAAAACGTTTAACAAAAGGCGAAAAAAGGCCAACACATATAAACTCGGTGATTTGGTGGCCATTCAAAAAACACAGTTTGGGACAGGTACCAAACTAAAGCCTAAGTTTCTTGGTCCCTATGAGATTACTGCAGTAAAAAGAAACGATCGCTACAATGTGAGTAAAGTTGGACACCATGAGGGTCCAAATACGACCTCGACGGCTGCAGATCACATGAAGCCTTGGACTTCTACTGTCTAAGACGAAATATTTATGCTTTAAGTGATTTTTGTGTTTTTTTTATATATAATTTTTTAAACTGTGTATTATTGATATCTTTTTTTTATTACTATTATGAACAAACTGTGAAAAGAACTGCTTCCAAGTGACAAGCAGAAAAACTTTATTATTTTTCTAACTCTAAAAAAATTGGTCAAGGACTGAAAACTTTTAAAAAAGCAGTATTTAGTGACTGATTTTACTATTATTTTGTTTTATATATTGTTTGTGAATTTTTTTGTGTGTATAATATACGTTCTGGAAAAAGTAGTCCCGTACCAGTCAGGTATATAAAGGAGATGGGTGACTGGGAGGACCCAGCCCTGTCAGGTAGGCCGAATTGTGGTGACAGAGTTTGAACTCTGCACTGCAAAGCCTAGCACATTCTTAAATGAGGCTCGGGATGATCCACCCCATTCTCTGAATCAACGAAAAAAACTGCTGAACTGATACAAACTATTGTGAAAAGATAGAGTTGACTGTTGGTTGCTCATGAGAGCAGACGTGTTGAAACGTCGCTGTTCGACCGAATACCGGGTCACGGCGGAATGTTGCCGGCCAGTTATAGTTATCATGTTTAATCTAAATGTAAATACCCCATCTGTAAATACTTCACCCACATAATCAAGAGCATTAAAGTTTGATTCCATTAAGAATCGGCCTGGGCTTTACTTCTAGACACCGACCACAGTGTACACTTATTCGTTAAAATAAATGTGCATTAAATTTCTACATATATATATACAGGGTGATTCATAAATATCGAAACAATAGGCTATCTCCTTAAATATTGCCCCTAGGCACATACTTCCAATTGCAAAGTTTCATTAAAAAAGGTGCCAAATTTAATGACATAAGTTGTAACTCCATGGGGGGGTCTATTTGAGAAAATACAAAAACTAATTTTTTATACTGCCCCGTTGGGCAAAATTTCCAATTAGAAAATTTTCTGTTATCTCTTCCCGAATTAAACAAAAGAAAAATCATCTCGGTATCGGTAAAACTCGCAGAGTTATTAAAATTCAAAATTCGCGACTTAAACCATTTTCCCATGCCTCTGAGAGACGAGTTATTGCCTCATTTTGAATGCAAGATATCGATCATCCACAAATTATACGTTATTAAATATCGATTTAAGACAGTACCTCTCCTTTGGACATAAAATAGCAGGCTATGGATTTTAAGTTAAACCTTCTTTCAAATTATGCTGGAAGCCTTTATCACGGGTCAAAATATCCAGGCCCGGTCACGAGCCGACCCATAGAAAAAAAAGTTCGTCCCGGCCGGGAAAAATATTTAAATCTTAGCCTGAGTCTGGTCCAGCCTGATTGAATTTCTCGAAAACATAGTTTTTTACGTCGATATGGCCCGGTAGCAGAAAGTTCGAGACGCGCGACGTGCGTCGCAGATTTATTTTGGACCTTGCAGATAAATTTGCCAACTTGAAAAAAAAAAAGTATTTCCTTAAATAAAAAAAAAACGAAAATTCTGACAAAAAATATCGCGAAAAATATCAATTTCGGCAATCGTTCGCATAAAAAATCGGTAATTTATAGCCAAAGGGTCGCTATAAAAACGCGAATTTCGTCAAAAGAGACAGGAAAAAAACATGAATCTCGTCCCAGGGTTGTAGAAGAAATGCAAATTTCTGTCACAGGATCACGGAAAAAACACGAATTTCGTCAAAGGATCGCGGAAAGAATGCGAATTTAGTAAAAGGATCGCGGAAAGAACGCGAATTTAGACAAACGATTGTGGGAAAAACGCAAATTTAGTCAAACGATCGCGAAAAAACGCAAATTTATGCAAAAGGATCGCGAGCAAACGCAAATTTATGTCAAAGGATTGCAGAAAGAAGGAGGAATTTCGTCAGAAGATCTCGAAAAGAGTAAATTTCTGCCAAAAGATCGCTGTACAAACTTGAATTTTATCCAAAAATCCCGAAAAAACGTGGATTTCGTTCCAGAGGCGCAAGAAAAACGCAAATTTCTGTCACAAAATCGCAGAAGAAACTTGAATTTCATCAAAGGATCGAGGAAGAAAGACGAATTTAGTTAGACAATCGCGGAAAAAATGCAAATTTCTGTAAAACGGTCGCGAAAAAACGCAAATTTTTGTAAAACGATCGCGAAAAAACGCAATTTTTTGTAAAACGATCGCGAAAAAACGCAATTTTTTGTAAAACGATCGCGAAAAAACGCAAATTTCTAAAAAACGATCACGAAAAAATGCAAATTTCTGTCAAAGGATCACGAAAAACGCAGATTACTGTCAAAGGATCGCGAAAAAAGGAAAATTTATGTCAAAAGATCGGAATTAAATTTGCGAAATTTCGTCAAAAAATCGCAAAAAGTGCAAATTTCTGCCAAAGGATCGCTGTAAAAACGCGAATTTCGTCAAAAGATCCCGGGAAAAACGTGAATTTTGTCCCAGAGGTGTCGAAAAAACGCAAATTTCTGTCACAGAATCGCAGAAAAAACACGAAGTTCGCCAAAGAATCGAGGAAAAAACACGAAGTTCGTAAAGGATCGTGAAAAAAAAACTCATTTTTGTCAAAGGATCGTGAAGAAACGGCAAATTTCGTCAAACGATCGCGAAAAAAAAGAGGAATTTCCTCATAAGATCGCAAAAAAAGTAGCAGATTTCGTCAAAAGATCGCGAAAAAACGGCAAATTTCGTCAAAAGATCGAGATAAACGGCATATTTCGTCAAAAGATCGCAAAAAAACCCAAATTTCATCAAAAGTGCGCAAGAAAAACACATAATTAGTGCCGGTAGTTGATTTTTGCTCCCCCCCCCCTCTGTTGTAACCTTTCTGAAATTTTGCTGTGAATTTCAGAATTTTTTTTTTTTTTTTTTTTTTTTTTTTTTACTCAGAATCACCCTGGTATTAATCAGTAAGAACGCTGTTTATTTTAACACTCATAATGTTTGTACATAAGAAAATGTAACACGCTACTCCCACAGACAATTTTCATCCCACTAAATTGCTGTCGCAGACACAACCATAACTTTCTGCTACTGGGCGATATGGTTGAAACGTGTTTCGTATGAAAGAGTTCTGACCAAAAATAGCTTTATAGCAGCTTATAGATTTTCTTTTTATATGTTTATAATCTTCATTTTTAAAGAAGCGTCAAAGGCTGTACTATTTATTTCATTAATGAAGCTCTATTTGTATGTAAATGTTTCACTTACCATTTAATATCGTTAATACATAATCCATGTATTGGAGACTTTCAAAAATGATATACAGTAAAACCTTCTAAGACGGAATCACACAGACAAAAAAAAAAAGCCTTATAGACAATTTCCTATCTTAGGAGGTGCAAATGTATTCTATTCTTTTTTTCAAGTATTATTATATTAATTTTGCATGGCACAAAAAGATATTCCGTTTTAGACATTCCGTGATAGGCAGGTTCTTTTTCAATTGTTTTACTATTTTTTTCTTTGCGTTAAAATCTACTATCCTTTAAAAACGATTTTTAAAGTTTAATTGTAAATGGTAATATGTTTTATTTGTAATGGCGATTTAAAAATATATGCATTTTTTGTAAATATTTTGGGATGAGCCAAACTTTGCTGATTTTTGCACGGATTAGGGGAATCAGAAAGAATGATTTTAATACGGGTTGAGTCGAGACCGGGATTGGAAAATTCGCCTCGTGCATACCTAGGAAGAAAGAAAGCCTGTCCCAGTTCGGTATTAAAAATACATTAGTCGTGGTCGAGACTAGTCCGGCCACATAATACAGACTTTTTTTAATCGCTCACTGGGACCATATAAAACCTGAAGTTGTGAGGGTTAAAATTATGAAAACACTCTTAATCGGTGTGTTAGAACAAACCTTAATTTAAATAGTACAGAAAGAAGGTGGAAAGGGCAAAATTTAAATTGAATCTGAAGTTTAAGCTACAAGAAAGAGTTACATACTCACCTCCATCTTTAAAAAAAAAATTAAATATTTTATTAGGAGCCAATCTTCGTTTAAAACTTTAAATGAGTTTTAAATTATTAATTTAAATTGTTAAAAATAATTAATTTAAATTAAAATGAATTTAATTTAAATTATTAATTTACATATTTAAATCAAGAATTGTTTATAAAAAAGGGTGCTAACTCGCAACATGACCTTTTTGAATATTTTACATTAATTTTGTTTCGACAAATTTGAAAATATATTTATTTTTGAAAATATGATTTTTTTTTTAAATAACTTACATCATTTTTTTAAACTTGTGTTTTTAGTATTTTTAATATTAATATTTAAAAAATCCTGAAACAAAATTATATTTTCCTCTTTAATTAAATGAAAAAAAAGTTTGAAATTCGACATTAATAATTCGAGTTATAACCATTTTAAATTACCCGAATTAAAAAAATAACAATCAAAAAATGTTTAAACTTTCTGAGAAATTTTAGGATGTGATTTTATTTGCAAATTATATGGTTAATCATCACAAAAAACAGAAAAACGTAATTCTAACTCAATAAATAAATTTTTTACATGCATCCTGGAACTTTTAAAGCAACATTGTTTCTTGAATAACACGCATTTCAATTTGTGTCTAATCCCTTAAAACATGACGAATTATTTAAACAGGCATAACTCCATGAGTTTTGCAGATATGAAGATCGAACTTTTTGTGTTTAATTCAGGATTGGATAAGGAAAAAATTCCTAATTGGAAATTTTACCCTACGGGGGGCGTATAAAATTTTATTTTCGTTTTTTCTCAAATAGACCTCCCATGGAGTTGTAACTTATCTCCTCAAAATTTCCACCTTTTTTTATGAATCTTTGTAATTGGAAGTATGTGCCTAGGGGCATTAATTAAGGAGATAGCCTATTGTTTCGATATTTATGAATCACCCTATATATATCAACATTTGAACGGAGGGTGGTTTCGGGGTCTGGGGGTCATGATCGATGAAAATATACCAAAATTTTTTGAAATCGCTTTCCGAACGGCTGCAATTGGTAACTTTTAGGTAGCTTTCATTACAAAAAGCTACCTATTGCAGCCGTTCGGAGGAAAACGATTCCGAAAAATTTTGGTATATTTTCACCGATCATGACCCCTAGACCCCGAAACCACCCTCCGTTCAAAATTGATATATATATACATATATATATATATATATATATATATTAATTATATATATATATATATATATATATATGTCAAGGAGCTAGTACACGTACTTAAGCACACTTGTTTAATAAGATAAAGTATTTACAGAGTATATACAAGTTGGTTGATGAGATTACAGACGCGGTCGGCAAAACGCACGACCGTATGCATTGGCAAAAAACAGGCGTCTGTGTCCACAAAGGATTTTGGGCAGTATTTAACAGGAAATATCTGCTGACCAAGCCACTTTCTAACAAGGGAATCGTGCAACGTGGCTAGTCATGCGACGTTATGAAAAGTGCTTGATATAACTTTAGCTGAGTTTGCGCCATTAACTGCAGAATCAGCTTGTCGTTAGGCGTGAGCTGTTTATATGACTTCTAACGCATCACATCCATCGGTCAGTGACACATACCGTTTCCTGACTTGACACTCGGCCATTTTGATTGCGGTTAGCCCTCTGACCGCTAGAAGTAACGCAGAACAGCGACGCATAACAACACTAACATTATATAAAAATTACAAAACACTACACACAATATAAAACAATATATGAAACAGTAACTATTAAGAATTCAAAATATACTACGAAAATAAAAAAGTAAAATGATACCGCTTAATTCTTCATATTTCTGAGTTGTCTAACTTTAAAAAAAAAATTTCATCAAAACCTTAAGTTAAAAAAAATTAAGTGTATTAGAACATCATTAAGCTTTATTATATTCACCTGTGCTTCTTCAAAAAATTCAAAATTTAAACAAGAAAAAATTTACTTCCCGATGTTGTGTTTCTTTTTTTCTTTTTTTTTTTTTTCACATCTTTGAAGACTGTGTCTTCTGAAAAAAAAATTCGTCTTTCCCAAATTTAAGTGAACTTAAATTTCTGCTTTTACGTCTTTAAAAGATTCAACTTTAAAATAGTCATCTTAAAATATTCATCTACAGTCATTAAGGCATCTTTCTTCATCATCTTTAAAACACAACAAAAGAAACTATAACATCGTTTAACTATCTTACTAGAGCTAAAATACTTCTTAAGAGTCTTATTTAACAATTAAAAAAAACTAGTTACATCTTAATAAGGGAAAAAAAAAACTAATTTTCCTATCTGTCTTTAAAAAGGAATGATGCGAATGTTAAATTCTTTACATCAATAAAATCTGTCAGTCTTTTCTCTTTAAAAAAAATTATTTCTTTACCGCATAAAAGAAAAGGCTAATTAAATGAAAATAACAATACAACTTTCATACAGTAAGTACACAAGGAAAAAAAATAATCTGTTTCTTCTATCGGAAACATTTAAAAATAGTTATCAGGAAAAAAAAAAGGAAACTTACCGCTGATACACTGATACAAAAAATAATCATGTAAATAAAAATGTACACTTAAATCTTGAACTGTCTGAAAATGTCGATCACTACTGGAATGAAATATAGTCTACAAGAAAAAAAATAGTCTTTTTTTTTTTCTTCTTTCTTATCACATTGCATCGTAAAATGTCTTATCATGGACTTAAAGTTAGTCACAACCTCATGAGTGAAAGGGCTTGAGTCATGCCATTAGACATGATGAAGCTGAGAAGAACACTTGAAAATAACATCAGTGAGCGACAAAAAAAATAAATCACTCGCTTCACTATCAGTTTTGGGTTGAGAAAACACCGTCGTTGTTTGAAGAAGGGAAAAAAAAATAACCCGCAAGGTTTTTCACTGTAAAATCCAGATATTTCGGATTGGTAAAAGAAAAAAAAGTCTTCGTTTCATCCGAAAAATACTTTGGAAGATGCGACGTAAAATGTATACACAAAACAATTTCTGAATATCAAAGGTGCACGTGAAGAGGAAAAGAAAATCGACATATAATATTAAAAAAAATTGTTGAATCACTGGAGAGGTTTGTCACTATAAATTCAAGCTGTACACTGCTCTCTTCTTCGAACACTTTAAAAAAAACACTGGTACACGGTAACACTTTTAAATTCTTGAAAAACAACGGATATGAAAAAGAGAAAAAAAAAATGTCCAATTGGGCTATATACATCTTATGATTCAACATCTAGTTTACAGATACAAATTTTCTGTCTACGTCTTTTTTTCTTTTTCTTGACGCTGGCTATGTGCGATCGCTTAAAAGCAGGCATTATCATATAGAGGGCAAGAAATATTGCGTCTATGGTAAGCTGTAGAAGTAGGTCAGTCAGTCGATGGGGTTCATCTTGTGCTTGAGATATGCGTACGAGAGAGTGCATCAATATACAGATAGTAATGATCGCTAGTACTGTTATAGATCTTAAAAATTCAGAGAAAAATGCTCTATCGGTGGGGATAATTCTTTTCACTCCTGCAGGAAAAGTATCATTTAAGGGGGAAGATTTTAAATCGGGTGCTTTCACTTTTTCGGTCACTTCGACAGGAACCTCTGATAACGAAATATCAGTTTCTTTATTTAAGCAGATTTCGAGGGGGGGAGAATTTTGTAACTTAGATTTGTGTTCGGCTAAGGATTTAGTGACTACGGGAAGCTTTTCAGTATGCTTAGGGACATTCATATTATTCTTTTTGGTTAACATTAAATTAATGGTATCCGTCTTAGAGGAATTTTGTTTGTGGCTCACGCCAATGTAATTTATGGTTGCTTGTGCGGTTTTTTCAAGGGAAATTTCGTGTTCATTACAGATTAAGGTACCTTGTGCCAGGACATCTCGACCAATAATGACGGGAATAGACATGTGGGACGAATCCATAACGAAAATTTTGGTCGAAAATGGGGTGTTATCTATGTGTATATTCGTTTGATAAGATCCTAGTGGTTTTATACTAGATTTTCCAAAAACTTCTACATGTGTACTGTCTTCGCTTAGGGGGGGGGAACCAATTAGTCGGTAAAAATCGTGTCTCATCGCCGAAATCTCACTACCGGTATCGATCAGGGCTTCTACTGCAATGTTTGCGATTTTTACAAATTTTTTCATATTTTTGTGCGGTTGACCGCGCTCGACTGTGTGAATTTTGGGAGGAGGGGTGCCTTGAGTGGACGTCTTGCGTTCTGCGGTTCGCTCTCCGCAATTATGACTTACGTGTCCGAACAAATTACATTTAAAGCACTTAGGACCTTTATTTTTATTGGGACAATTCACGGCTAGGTGATTAGCTCCGCAATTATGACAGTTAATTTTGTTTTGGGGTCTGGGCGGCGGTGCGCGTGGTGTACTGGCTGTAAAATTCTGAGTACGGGAGCGTGACTCGCGGCTGGATTGGCAAATTTCATCGTATATCAAAAGTTTTTCCTTAAATTGCGCTAAATCAGTACATCCGAACAATATGGCTTTATTTTGGGGTGCGTCATCTATTCCCTGTATCACATAATGCATTAGTGAGTTGTCGTCAATATTGCCGTTAGTCGCAATCTCTCGCATGTGCAAAAAATATTGTATTGAATTTTCTCTGTGATTACGCGTACGAAATGACAGTAATTTATGGATATGGGCGGGCGTTGAGTAACATGAAAACTCTGCAATTAATGCTTTTTTAAGCTTATCGTACGAGGTAATGTACGGTTCACTCTGTACAAATAAAAGTGCTAAATCTTTCAAAGCACGTTCAACAAAGATAAATTTCTGAATTTCCGACAGGGCGAACGATTGCGCTAAATTTTCAAAACGTGTAAACCAATTAAGGATATTTTCTGTGCGTGAACCGCGAAAGGGGGGGATTAAATTCTCAAAATCCGTAAATGAAATTATTGGCTTCGAGGGGATCGGGTCAGTAGTTCTTGCAGCCATTGAATTTATATTTGTAGCTGAAATGGTTGCCGGGGGGGGGGGGGGGTCGGGTGTAACATCCTCTAATTCTGAATCTGTCGCTATCTTAATGGAATTCGCGAATGTTTCTAAATCTGTTAATGCAGTTAAAATACGACTTGCGAGCTCATCTTCAGTCCCACCAATTTCAATGGCCATCAAATTTGCTACCGCTATTAATTCTAACTTCGAAAATTTAGTAGTTATGTCCTGTAACTTAGCCGTAAATTCACTGCTTTTTGCATCATATGAAAAACCCTCAAATTTACGTAAATTTTTTCGATTGGACCTTGCTTCATCTTTGTCGAAAATTAATTGATGCAATAATTTAATTTTGTCTGCTTTAACGAATTTAAGCGCCGACTTCAACTGGGGAATATCCTCTAAAAACATGATTAATTTAACTAATAAGACTGGGGAAAATAAAATTAAATTTATAGAGAGTCTTGGTACTCACTCGTTTGCAGCGGGACCTGGGATTTTGAGCGAAAGTGGAAACAAAATCGCACCTCGTAGTTAGGAAAAATACGTATTCCTTCCTTTTTCCTCTCTCTTTTTTCTTCAATCTTCCTGTGGTAAGTAGGTCAAATTATATCTTCTTGTGTTGGAGAAAATCTTTCTCTCGTGTTTCTTCTTAATGCAGAGAAAGCGGTCTGCGATGTTGAGGGAAAAAAAAAGATCTCTTCTATGCGCGGGGCCTGCGTCTCAGGGTTTTGCAGTAGTGGAGCAGGTCGGGACGGGTTTGCATCTTAGGCTGTCTAGGACGGGCGGTGAGAGGCAGGACACATCGTCGAGGGCTGTGTACCGGAGCTGTGGTCATCGGGCGTAGGGTGACATTATCAGGGCTGAAGGCTTGAAATTCGGGCAATCGTCAGTCGGGGCTGCTGGCTGGAACCGGGGAATTCAGCATCTGGAACCGGAGAATTCGGCATCTGGAACCGGGCTTGCATCGGGCAGGGCAGCAACCCATCGGTTAGGGCTTAGGCATTCAGTCAGCTGGGCTTTATCCATCTAGGGGTGTCTGGACGTTCAGTAGGCTGAGCCCCCATGTCAAGGAGCTAGTACACGTACTTAAGCACACTTGTTTAATAAGATAAAGTATTTACAGAGTATATACAAGTTGGTTGATGAGATTACAGACGCGGTCGGCAAAACGCACGACCGTATGCATTGGCAAAAAACAGGCGTCTGTGTCCACAAAGGATTTTGGGCAGTATTTAACAGGAAATATCTGCTGACCAAGCCACTTTCTAACAAGGGAATCGTGCAACGTGGCTAGTCATGCGACGTTATGAAAAGTGCTTGATATAACTTTAGCTGAGTTTGCGCCATTAACTGCAGAATCAGCTTGTCGTTAGGCGTGAGCTGTTTATATGACTTCTAACGCATCACATCCATCGGTCAGTGACACATACCGTTTCCTGACTTGACATATATATATATATATTAATTATATATATATATTAATTATATATATATATATATATATATATATATATATAAATGTCGGTAATGTTTAATTAATGGTTATATATATATCTGATCTTTGTCATACTGTAACTCTCGTATTTATGAACCGATTTGGATAAAATTTCGTGTGCACATAGTACATACCAATGTCTCGACCGAGTTCGTTGGCCATTTTCATCCGCCATCTTGTTTCTAAATGGCGGCCATTTAAATTTTTTTTTTAATTTAAAATTTAAAATGAGGCACAAAAAAAAATATGCATTGAAAAAGATTTTTTCTTAAGTGTTTGGGCTTGATACAAAGATTCTGGAGCATTTTTAGTTTCGTCTATATCTTATACTATAATGCGAGCAAAAATTGTGTGTGTGTGTGTAAATTTTATCTTGAGAACGGCTCTAACGATTTTAATTAAATTTTGCACCCTACCGTTTTCGGGCACGTAAAGACCATTGGGATGGGTCTCGTGTTCGAGTAAATTCGATTAGTGGGTCATAATTGGTCAGGGTCTAGCTAATTATATCTAAAGAACGGCTCAATCGATTTTGACCAAATTTTGTATCCAACCATTTTCGGGCACGAGAAGACTATTGGGCTAAGTCACGTGTTCGAGAAATTTCGATTTGTGGGTCATTTTTGGGTCAGTGTGGGTCTAGCTATTTTTATCTAAAAAACTGCTCTAACGATTTTCACTAAACTCTATATTCTACAGTTTTGGATTACGAGAAGACCATTGAGCTAAATCACATGTTCGAGAAAATTCGATTAGGGGTCATTTTGGGGTCACCGTGGGTCAAGCTAAGTTTATCTAGATAACGGCTCTAACGATTTTGACGAAATTTTGCACCCTACTGTTTTCGGGCACGAAAAGACGATTGTCGTGGGTCATGTGTTCGAGAAAATTCGATTTGTGAGTCATTCTGGGTCATAATGTGTCACGGTCAAGCTAATTATATCTAAAGAATGCCTCAATCGATTTTGACTAAATTTTGTATCTAACTATTTTCGGGCGCGCAAAGACCATTGGGATGGGTCACGTGTTCGAGAAAATTCGATTAGTGGGTCATTTTTGGGTCACTGTGGGTCAATTATTTTTATCTAAAAAACGGCTCTATTTTCACTAAACTCTATATTCTACAGTTTTGGATTACGAGAAGACCATTGGGCTAAGTCACATGTTCGAGAAAATTCGATTAGTGGGTGATTTTTTGGTCACCGTGGGTCAATCTAAGTTATCTAGATAACGGCTCTAATGATTTTGACGAAATTTTGCACCCTACTGTTTTCGGGCACGAAAAGACCATTGGGATGAGTCTCGTGTTCGAGAAAATTAGATTAGTGGGTCATTTTGGGTCAGGGCCAAGCTAATTATATCTAGAGAACGGCTCAATCGATTTTGACTAATTTTTGTATCTAACAATTTTCGGGCACGAAAAGACCATTGGGATGGATAACGCGTTCAAGAAAATTCGATTAGTGGGCCATTTTTGGGTCACCGTGGGTCCAGCTAAGTTTATCTAGATAACGGCTCTACTATTTTGACGAAATTTTGTAAGCTATTGTTTTCGGGCACAAAAAGACCATTGGGATGGGTCTCGTGTTTGAGAAAATTCGATTAGTGGGTCATTATGAGTCAGGGTCAAGCTAATTACATCTAAAAACGGCTCAAGACATTTTCACAATTTTTTTAATATACGGCCGTTTCTGGTCATGAGATGACGTTTGGGCTAAGTCACATGTTCGAGAAAATTCAATTAGTGGGTCATTTTGGATCACAATGGGCCAGAGTCAAGCTAATTGAATCTAAAAACATTCTCAAAACATTTTGACCAAATTTTATATTATACCATTTCTGGGCATGAGAAGAGAATTGGGGTAAGTCACATGTTCGAAAAAATTCGATTAGTGGGTCATTTTGGGTCACAATGGGTCAGGGTCCAGCTAATTTTATCTAAAAAACGGCTTAAACGATTTTGACTAAATTTTGTATTCTATCATTTTCGGGCTCCAGAAGACCATTGGGCTAGGTCGCATGTTCAAGGAAATTCGATTAGTGGGTCATTTTGGCTCACAATGGGTCAGTGTCAAGCTAATTGTATTTAAAAAGCGCTTCAAAACATTTTGAAAACATTTTGTATAATACCGTTTCCGAGCATGATAAGACCATTGGACAGGGCTGAATGTACGAGAAAATTCAATGAATGGGTCATTTTGGGTCCTAATGGATCAGGATCAAGCTAACTTTATCTAAAAAACGGCTCAAAAGATTTTGACGAAACTGTGTACTACACCGTTTCTGGACATTATAAAACCAGTGGGCTGGGTCGCATGCTCAAGAAAATTCTATTAGTGGGTCATTTTGGTGATAATGGGTCGGGGTCAAGCTAACGGCATCCATCTCAAAAATGTTCAAACAATTTTGACAATTTTTTTTTGTTATACCGTTTCACAGAACAAAAATACCATTGAAATAGCTCACACTTTCGATAAATTTCAGTTAGTAGTTTTTTGAATCAACGTGGGTCAAGCTTATTTTATCTAGAATATGACTAACGATTTTCACTAAATTTTGTATTCCATCGTTTTCAGGCTCGAGAAGAGCATTGTATTAGGTCGCATGTTCGAAAAAATTCGATTAGTGCGTCATTTTGGGTCACTATGTCTCAGGGTCAAGCTAATTGTATCTAAAACAGCAAGAATGATTCAGTGGGGGAAAATATATCGAGATAAACACAAAGCTCATTTTGACCGAGCTGAGCTCGGTCATTCCTGCTAGTCTTAAAAAATGGCTGAGTTATAGCACTTTGAATTTCTAGCATGGCTGACATTTTGAAACGATCTGATTTTTGTCACGCGATAATATGCGTTTTTATGAACCGATTTGGATGTGACAAGGCATGTGCAGAGTAGGTAGCAATGTCTCTACCGAGTTCGTTGGCCAGCATCATACGCCATCGTGTTTCAAAATGTCGAACATTTAAAATTAAAAAAAAAATTTAAATTTAAAATGAAGTACAAAAAAATTAGACATTGAAAAATATTTTTCTTATGTGTTTGAGCTTGATACGAAGATTCCGGAGCATTTTTTGTTTCGTCTATATCTTAAAAAACAGTTGAGTTATAGCACTTTGAAATTCTAGTGTGGCTGACATTTCGAAACGATCTGATATTTGTCACGCGATAACACGCGTATTTATGAACGGATTTGGATATAACTTGGTGAGTACATAGTACATACCAATGTCTCGAACGAGTACAAACCAACATCATCCGTCATCTTTTAGGTAGCTTTCATTACAAAAAGCTACCTATTGCAGACGTTCGGAGGAAAGCGATTTCAAAAAATTTTGGTATATTTTCATCGATCATGACCCCCAGACCCCGAAACTACCCTCCGTTCAAAATTGATTATATATATATATATATATATATATGTATATGACCTATGTCACACTGTAACTCTCGTAATTATGAACCGATTTCGATGTAATTCGGTGTGTATATAGTACATACCAATGTCTCGACCGAGTTCGTTGGCCAGCTTCATCCGGCGTTTTGTTTCAAAATGGCGGCCATTTAAAATTTTTAAAAAAAATGTAAAATTTGAAATGTGGTACCAAAAAATTAAAAATGGAAAAATATTTTTTTCTTATGTGTTTGACCTTGATACAAAGATTCTGGAGCAGTTTTTGTTTCGTATATATCTTTAAAAATGGCTGAGTTATAGCATTTTGAATTTCTAGCGTGGCTGGCATTTTGAAACGTCCTGAATTTTGTCAAGTGATAAAAGGCGTATTTATGAACCGATTTCGATGTAATTCGGTGCGTACATAGTACATACCAATGTCTCGACCGAGTTCGTTGGCCAGCTTCATCCGCCATTTTGAAACAAAATGGCGGCTATTTAAAGAAATTTAAAAAATAAAAACATTAAAATGAGATACCAAAAAATTGGAAAATGAAAAAGATTTTTTTCGTATGTGTTTGACCTTAATACAAAGATTCCGGAACAGTTTTTGTTTCGTCTATATCTAAAAAAATGGCTGAGTAATAGCATTTTGAATTTCTATAGTGGCTGACATTTTAAAACGACCTGATTTTTGTCACGCGATAACAGGCGTATTTATGAACCGATTTGGATGTAACTTGGTCTGTACATAGTACGTACCAATGTTTCGACCGAGTTCGTTGGCCAGCTTCATTCGCCATCTTGTTTCAAAAGGGTTGCCATTTAAAAATAAATTAAATTTAAAATTTAAAATGAGGTATTAAAAAATTGGAAAATGAAAAAGATTTTTTTTGTGTGTGTTTAGCCTTGATACAAAGATTCCGGAGCAGTTTTTGTTTCTGAAAATTTGTTCTTTTGTTTATATCTTAAAAAATGTTTGAATTATAGCACTTTGAATTTCTAGCATGGCTAACATTTTGAAACGATCTTGTATTTGTCACGCGATAACACACGTATTCGCCTATTTCGATGTAAAAAGGCATGTGGATAGTATACATCAATACCTCGACCAAGTTCGCTGGCCGGATTCATCAGCCATCTTGTTTCAAAATGGCGGCCATTAAATAAAGAAATATATATATATTTAAAGTGAGGTGCACAAAAATTAGAAATTGAAAAAGGTTTCTTTCGTAAGTATTTGACCTTGATATAAGGATTCAGGACCATTTTTTGTTTGTCTTTACCTTAAAAAATGACTCAGATATAGCAGTTTCAATTTCTATTGTGGGTGACATTTTGAAAAATCTGATTTTTTGCATGCGACAGCACTCGTATATATCAACCGATTCCGATGTGAGTGAGCATGTGCACAGCAATTACTAAGATCTCGACCAAGTTCACTGGTTAGCCTCATCCACCATGTTGTCTTAAAATGGCAGGCACTTTAAGAAATCGCCGAATTTGGCAGTCAAATATAAGTTACTTTAAAGAAAAGCAGCTCGGATAAAGCTGACTAATTTCGCGAAATTATCATTCATTATATTGATAAAAATTAGTATTGAATCTCCTATATTCGGTTTCCACTAAATTGAGCTTCGTGTGTTTTAATGATATAAGTTGGCTTTTTTAAAATAAAGAATATGAAAGCTACCTCTTCCTCCCGGCACTGGCCGGAAGGACTTTTTTCAAAATGGCAGCCATTAACTTTTTTTTATTTTGATTTAAAATGAGGTACAAAAAAATTAGAAATTGAAAAATATTTTTTTCTTATGTGTTTGACCTTGATACAAAGATTCGGAGCATTTTTCGTTTCGTCTATATCTTAAAAAATGGCTCTGAGTTATAGCACTTTGAATTTCTAGCATGGCTGACGTTTTGAAACGATCTGATTTTTGTCACGCGATAACACGCGTATTTATGAACCGATTAGGATATTACAAAGCATGTGCATAGTACATAGCAATCTCTCGGCCGAGTTCGTTTGCTAACTCCACCCGCCATCTTGTTTCATAATGGCGGCCGTTTAAAAATTTAAAAAAAAAATTTTAAATGAGGTACAAAAAAATCAGAAATTGAAAAAGATTTTTTTCTTATGTGTTTCAGCTTGTTACAAAGATTCCGTATCATTTTTTGTTTTGCCTTTATCTAAAAAAAAGCCCGAGATATAGCAGTTTGAATTTTGAATGTGTTTGACATTTTGAAAAATCTGATTTTTTGCCTGCAACAGCACTCGTATATATCAACCGATTTAGATATGAGTGAGCATGTGCACAGGAATTACTAAGGTCTCGACCAAGTTCATTGGTGAGCTTTGTTGCACCCATTATGTTGTTTTAAAATGGCGGGCTATCACCGATAATTCGGATTAATATAATTCGGGATATCACTGAATTTAGCGACAAAATATAAATCACTTTAATAAAACCAGCTTTGATAACGCTGACTAATTTCGCGAAATTCTCATTCTTATTCGATATTGACAAAAATTAGTATTTAATCTTCTATAATCGGGTTCCACTAATTTGAGCTCCGTGTGTTTGAATAATATAAGCTGGCTTTTAAAAAATAAGGAATATGAAAGCTACCTCTTCCTCCCGGCACTGGCCGGAAGGACTTTTTTTAATGGAAGCTACCTAAAATGAGAATATAAATAAAATTTAAAAATCAATGAGGAATAGCCTTGTATTATGCAACAATATGTGAAAATTTAAAAAAACAATGAGGAATATTTTGAGATAGTAAAATATAGCCTTGTATTATGTAACAATATGTAAAAATTAGGGATGCACCGAATATTCGGTATCTATTCAGTATTCGGCCATGTTACCGAATATTCAGTTTGGCTGAATAGCAAACTATTCGGTATGCCGAATATTCGGCTTGGCCGAATAACAAACTATTCGGTATGACCGAATATCAAAATATACCGAATACTTAAAAAAACTTTTTAAACATATTTTTAAAAACCTTATACATCTTCTACATTTAAGAGTCAACTTATAAAGATATTCAGAATAATTAGAAACAAAATCATATTTAAATAAAAGAGAATGTTTTTACATTATTTATTTGCTATTTGTTAAGTATTATTTAAGAAAATTAACCAATCACGAGGATTTTCAGAGGAATTAATTATGTACAAAGGCAAGTTGCTGAACATTATCCAGTAAATAATCTATTTTTTGCTAAGCTTTCAGAACAATGTTTACAATATCTGAAAATGATTGCTCACTCCAGACACCGATCTAGGATGCATTAGAACAGTTATTCTTGTTGAGTTGCCACCATATAAAATTTGAATAGATTGTATTATTTATTTACTTTTATTTTAGTCTGTTCCTGACAAACAAATATATGATCCTGTACAATTTTTCTTCCAATTTTCTCACAATTTCTCTTTCATTTTAAAATGTTTCTTTTAGAATTTAAGAAAATTTTTATTCATCTGTTTTAATTCTCAGAAGAAGCCATGAAATTTTATTAATTAAAAAAGTTTTATAACTATCCTCTTCTTAAATAACTCAAAGCAGATTTTTTTCAGTATAAAGTTTACTTGTAAAAAGCTCTTGCTTATTAAAATGCAAGTTTCTGTATTAAATACAGTATGTAAAATTGTTTTAAAATTTAACATTTTAATGCTTTTAAACTTTGAAATATAAAAGTATTCGACAAGCCGAATATTCGGTATTCGGCCGAATAGTTTACTATTCTGCATGCCGAATATTCGGTATTCGGCCTAGCATTTAGTATTCGGCTAGCCGAATATTCGGTATTCGGTTCACTTATAGGCCGAATATTCGGTATTCGGCCAAAATCACCATTCGGTGCATCCCTAGTAAAAATATGAGAAATTTATGATGCTAAATGCATAATACCCCGATTTTTTTATTAATATATCCATACAATATATAAGCATATATGCATACACAAATACATGCTCACACACATATAAGGTTTTGAACTTTTTTTAGCATTCCCGACATTATCCCTCCATAATGGTATTTTTTTTTTTTTATGTTAGTGTATAATGTATGGAAAACATAGACACACATACTTTTATATATATATATATAAATTTTTGTGTAAGTTTTTATCATTATTTCAGCAATCCACATCCCTATATCTGAATTTTGTCATGCTGTAACTCTCGAATTTTTGAACCGATTTGGATGAAATTTTTCATATGCATATTACATACTAATGTCTCGACCGTGTTTGTTGGCTTTTTGGCCAGTTTCATCCGCTATCATGTTTCAAAATGGCGCCCATTTGAATTCTTTGGACACTTTTGGAAATTTTTAGGTTTCCTAACTTTCTCTTTAAAATGACCTTTGTTGTTAATTTACACTGTGTGACTCTTTAAAATATCTTTTAATGTTTCTAACATTATGTTTAAAATGATACATAAGAGTTTTCATTTTGTGAAATGTAACATTTTCTTTAAGTATACAATGTTAGAAAACATAAAATTTCAAAAATTCAGATGGCCGCCATTTTGAAACAAGATGGTGGATGAAGCTGGCCAACGAACTCGGTCGAGACATTAGTATGTACTATGCACATGACAAATTTCATCCAAATCGGCTCTAAAATTTGAGAGTTACAGCATGACAAAATTCAGATATATATATATATATATACTATGTCAACATTTCAATGGAGGGTGGTTTTGGGATCTAAGGGTCATGATCGGCGAAAATATAGCAAAATTTGCTGAAGTGTTTTCCTTCGGATGGCTGCAATTGTTAGCTTTTTACTTTTTGTAATGAAAGCTACCTAAAAGTGTCCACAATTTTGGCCATCGCTGTAGTTTGTTATATTAGGTTAAAAGTTTTAAACTGAATTCCTTTTTCCGTATGTCAAAAAGTCGCCCTGACTTTCTTTAAAAGAAAAAAAACCGCTAACAATTACATTAAAAATCGCCAACATTCAAAAATCGCAGAGGGGAGCATTTATTATAATAGGCTAAAGGTTCGAAACCAAATTCTTATTAGGCTAAAAGTTTGAAACAGAATTCCTTTTTCAAATGTAAAAAAATCATCGTGAAAGCCGAAAAATTGCATTGAGAATCCCACCAACATCAGAAATCTATCATGAATGACAAAAAAATCGACAAGAAATCTCGAAAACTCGCATTAAAAATCGGTAAAATTAAAAAATCGCGGAAGACAAATTTTACTATATTAGGATAAAAAATTGACGTTCAGAAAAGTAAAAAAAATCGCCGTGGAAGTCGAAAAATGCTGCAAATCACATTGAAAATCTTATTAAAAATCGCAAAGGAACAAAATTTGCTATAATGGGATTAAACATTGTGAGTAGAATTCTTTCATGAATGACAAAAAATCGACGGGGAACTTTGAAAAATTGCAGAGGATAATAATTTTGAAACGAAATTGTGTTTTTCTCGAATGTCAAAAAATCGCCGCGGTACTCGAAAAAACGCGAAACATCGCATTGAAAAATGTATTAAAAATCGCCTAATATTAAAAAATCGCAAAAACAAAATTTACAATAATGGGGTAGAACATTGTAATCGGAATTCTTTCACGAATGGGGAAAAAAAAAAAAAAAAAAAAAAAAAGAAGCAAAATGGTAAAAATCGCTTTGAATATCACATTATAAAAATCTTTAAAATTTAAAAATCGTAGAAGAAAAAATTAACCACATTAGGCTAAAAGTTTGAAACCGAATTCCTTTTACCAATGTCAAAAAATTCATCCCAAAATGTGAAAAAACACAAAAAATCGGATGAAAAAAATTTGCAAAAAATTGAAAATTTACTATATTGGGCTAAAAGATTGAAACAGATTATTTTTCTTAATATAGAAAAATCACCTTGAAACGTAAAAAAAATGCTAAAAATTGCATTAAAAAATAAATTAAAAATCGGGCTATGAGGTGGTGCGTAACTACATATGTAGAGGTATCTTACTCCCAAATTTTGTAGCTCTATGTGCAGCGGTCTCTTCAGAACATTATCGACAGGTGCACACACATAAATATGTGTCTTGAGCATAGCATATAATCATATTTTTTAAATTAATTTCCATTCAAAATTTAACTTATTGTACTTTTAAAGACAATTTTTGTAAATTTAAAAATTTTAAAGCAATATCATTATTTAAAAAATATGAATAAAATAAAGAATTGGTACAAAAAAAGTGCATTTAACCAATATCAGCAGTGCCAAGTTTCAAAAAGGTACCAGTAACCAGAGTTTGGGGTGATTCTGCGTAAAAAAAATGGGTGGCGAAATTGGCGTTTTTTACACGGCCCATTTATGAGATTAACGTTTTTTTTTTTTTTTTTTTTTTTTTTCCGATCCTTTGACGAAATTCGCAAAATATAAATTAATATGATATTAAAACAGTTTCTTTAAACCCATCATTACTCATTCTGATACATGAAATCTGTCTATCAAAACTGATTATTGCTTGCTGTAATAATTTGATGAATAATGCAAAATGTTTCATATTTTTTAACTATAAGGAAAAGTGTTGTACTTTGAGCATATATGTACCTTGTACCTGCAAAGTTTTTAGCTCTGTCTTTAGATTTGTATAAAACTAATCAATGTAGTTTTGGGGATATATCACTAGATGTTACTTAGCAGTTGGTCTCTTTAATATAGTCAGCACATGTTGCAGACAAATGTTAAAAAAAAGATTTGATCATCAAAAAAGAAAATTTTTAATGCTGCAATTTTGCATTATATTTGCAGCAGTTATATATATTTTTTTAATTCAAAGTTGCTAAAAGAGTATGTATAGTGCAACGTGAGTTTCAAATCCTGTTAAGCCTAACTAGAAAATGGCAAGAAGTCATTATTTTTTAAGTCACCAAGCTTTGTACCTTGAACCTAGCAGTAGTGTTGTACCTTGAACAGGTCCAAACTACAACACAATTACGTATTATTCTGTTAAAAACCCAACAAATGAAAATTTGTTAGGAAAGCTTCTTTGTATCATTAATGGAAGGAATTCCAAACTCAACTCTATATGTTCACCACTTATGTACTGAAAATAAGCATAAATGATGACAATGGTGAAGAAGAATTTATTGTTGTGTCCATGAAACGTTTTAATAGCACTAGAATAGAATTCATACATGAGGAAAATATGTTTTTCAATATTTTTTAATTCAGTTGCGATCAAATCATTAGCATTTTGCCAGAACCAAGTCTTATTTTAAAGAGACAGAAGAATTCTTTATATTATATTTCTTGGTATGGTATCAGTTTTTAAAAAATAATCTTAGCTTTCAATGCAACTGTTTTTTGGAGACTTTGTATAGTGATAAATCAAACATCTATAAAAAAATATATATAAAAATGCAATAAAACAGTCAAAATTCAATTGATATCTATTTTGGTTGGAATTATCCTCCCATTAGAGATGGGAAAAACAGTTACTTTTTGTTAACAGGTTCCATCATTACACCACTAGCTTGGTAACATGTTACAATAACCTAATAATTTTTTAACACCTTACCAGAGGCTAAAAATTTGTTGAAATTCGCACTTTTAGGGGTTTTCCTTAAATTTAGGTCATTTTTATAGATTTTGGTTAAGTATTTGTAGGTAAAGAACATTTTTTGGACTTTTGGGTAATATTTTGTTTTTTTGAAATATTAATGTCTGAAAAATGATCTAAGCTCACATTTAAAACGTAGAGGTAAAATTTACAAAAAGTCAAAACAGGTTTTCGAACTGCAGCAGTGTACATAAAGACACACTAAACAGAATTATATATTTATTTAAAAAGTTTAACATTAGAGTCTATATCCAACATGATTCTTCTTTTATAATTACAGCATTCTTAGTCCCACCTAACATAAGTCTGAAGATATCTGTACATAAAGGAATAGTACAAAAAAAAAATTATTTTTAATAGCTTCTAGCATTCAAAACTCTCTAGGATTTAAGATGTCCCTAATTCAAATGTCATTCAATGTCTAGAATAATTCTCAATTTTTTAAGGGGAAAATTCATATATTCAAGCAAATGTATTCCTTATAAATTCATCTGCCTAATAATTAGACTATTCGATAGATATTTCACACGTATTCCTAAAATGCACAACTCTCTCTCCCTCCCTCTCTGTATATATATTTTGAGCGTTCCTTAATATGAGTGGTTACAAACATACCCCCATTTGACATTAAAAAAGGATGTTTAAACATCTATAAAAAAGACCAAATTAGAGTTCTTATATATATATATATATATATATATATATATATATATTGCTTACAATATTTAGTCTCACTGTTTACATATCGCTGCGACCCGTAAGAAAAGAGACATGTCTTGCAAATATTCATTTTGTGTTTTTCCCCCACTAACAGGTCTGTTATAAGTGCGTCTTGCCTCACAAACAGTTTCATAAGTGTATCTATGCGGAAAATCACTTTATTACGCCATATGTCCATTTGTGACCACAGAAGAGGGGTAGATTGTGTGAGGAGGTAAAATTACCCAACCCTCTAAACTTCATCCTACGTCTTCATTTTTAAGGGTTTTATTCTTTTATGCAAGTTTTTATTCCAGCATGCAGAGCTAAGTGCTATAATTTCATGTTACAGTAAAATCATGGAAATTGTCCTTTTGCCTCTCTTGTGAAATTTACTTTTGTCGAGATGTGTCACTTTTCTTGCGGGTGAGCGATATATTAAATTAACAAAATTCCTCATACTAAAATAAATATTTACTCTATGTATTCCCAAGCATTTTTTTTTTCCCTTACATTTAAAAGTATTTTTTGTTTTTCCCGAAACACTTCACTTTTTCATATGTGTCACTTATCGAATAATGGTGCGATGCAATCAACTGTGTATTTTGACCTATCCGATAACAACAACCAATAACATTATGGGACATAAAATAATTTAATAAAATCTTTTAAACTTAATTAGGTTTAAGGCAAAATTTGTTAATTAAAACATTCCACTTTCACGATATTTCAACTTATATGAACAAATAGCTTTTAACATATTTGACAACAGTGATTATTGTTTTTTCCAAATTGATTAAAGCATTTTTAAATTTTTACAAATGTTCTTATAAAATAAGAATCTTATTGCTTTAGTAAAATTAATTCCAAGAAAAAAGTTTTTTTCAGTCATAGTTATGACAAAAAGTGTGATAAATAAATAAATAAATAAATAAATAAATAGCTTTACCGCATCCGTACCTAACATCAACAGCACATATAATTCAACAACAATCGAAAAATACTTTACCTGACCTTAAACTATCCTCAAACCTCAAAAGCAAAAGCGCGATACTAGCTTACAAATTACCTCAAAATATCCCCAGCCACGCGAATCTAACTTACAACCTTAGGAAGCTTTTCCTCCACTCTCGATAACTTAAAATTCTCAGATTCTAATACTACCAGTCTAGATAAGCAATATATTCAAAGCAATAATATATATTTTTAAATAATATAACTGCTTCATAGCTGTGTATTACAAAGTAACTATATTCTCTCTGAGACAAGATTAAATTTTTTTACACATTCGACATTGAAATAACCACGAATTCATGCTGAAGCGAACATAATATTTGAATATTTAACAGTTGGTATAGAATATTTGATGCTGACAAATAATTATTACTGATAGATACTTTTTATTCCTAACAACAGAATGAAGAGAAAAGTTCCCAGCAGATGCATTTTGCCTTGGACGTTGGACGTCTTTATTTTTGTTAGCAGGTGTGAAAAGTGATCGAGTAATAAATGAAATGAAAATAGGTGTTCGCTTTTCTTTTCATACATAGGACGGTGTTTAACGATACAAGTTGACTTTTATTTTTCATACATAGGACGGGGTTGACGTTTGTGTTTTGTTTCTTAAGCTGTAAAAATTTACTTGATTCTTTTGTAATAGTGGATTTTTTTTTTCACTTTTCCTTAGAATGTTTTTAAGAGCTAGGAAAAAAGATTTTGCGATTTTATTTTCATCGCAATATAAAATTAAAATAAAGCTAAAATCTTTTGTCTTATTTTCAGTTTTTCGCAAGGGAAATTGATAAATAGTTATAAAATTAATAGGCAGTTTCTGATATTCTGTTACTGAAAAACAAACTTTAAAGCAATAACAGTGTTTTTTTAACTGTTATGTTAAATAATGCCCACCTCTACCTCCCATCTGCCCTCTAATTTACACCTTCTGTTTTACATTAATTTAAAACAATTTTAAATAGTTATCTATGACAAATCTGTTATTAAATATATAGTCAGGAGGGTTAATTATGACCACTTTTTACATTTTCAACTTTGCTATTTTTTTTTTTTTTATTATTATTATTATTTTTTTTGCTTATTTCTATTTGGAAAAGTGCTGTTTTTAGTACATAAGAAGTAACTTTGATCCTTTAAGAACACATTTTAAAAGTTTTAATTATCATAGCTCTTTTTCTTTTAAAGTTAAAAGGGTGGTTATAATTACCCCACCAAAAACTCACAATCACATAAGTTTGGGGTAATTAAGACCACTAGTGGGGAAATTATGACCACTTTGAACTCCAAAGTAACAAATCCGTTTATCAAAAATTTTATAGACTTAGTTTCTCAATTGCTATTTTGATCTCAAAAAGGCTTCAGACTAGTAATAAAGAATACCTAAGATGAAATATACATTATGAGGTTAATATCTAAGCTTAAAACAAAATTTTACCATCACAGTTATCTCCAGTTTTATGGCGGTCATAATTACCCCCTGGTCATAATTACCCCATCTGACCCTACTTTTTAAAATTTGTTTCACATACAGTAGAAGATCTTTTATAATGCAAACCTAAAAACGCAAGGTTGTGCGTTATATGGATCACCTTTCATACATCATTAAATTTACCTTCTAAACATGGCCAAATATGTCTGAAAGATATCAAAATACATTAGAGTATCTTTATACTGCGTTCCTTGTTAGCAGATGTTGTGCATATTATAGATCATTCCACATCCCACATTGTTAAATTTACTTTACAAATGTGGTACAAATATGCCTGGACCAAATCATTCATTATATTTCTCATTTTAAAACTTGTTTATTGTAATAATAGCAATTTTTCTGTTAAAAAGGTCTTAAATTAGGGGATAAAGTTGAACTAATGTATCAAATTTAGTCCTCTAGAGAGTTGCAATTTTTTCAGTGTGGGAATGCAGATGCTTCTTAACTTCAAAATTCATTGTTTACATCTGAGAAGTTGTATGTTATATAGAGAATTGCATTATAAAGATCTTCTATTGTACATCATAAAACTGTTTTGTCAATTTTATTTTTAGTTTTCATTGAAAAATTATGCATGGTCCATGGTACAACATGACTAGGGCCAAGGTACATCATGGTCGTTGTACCTTGGTTCTAAAATTACTCTTTTTTAATTAAAAGAAAAACTGTGATAGTTCTAAAATTAGAGTTGAAGAAAATTTTGAGGGATGCTGGACAGGATAAATAATTATCAAATAGCTTTATATTTCAATATTTACATATTTTAATTAAAATGTCAAAATAGGACTGAGGTACAATGCCTTTCCCTACTTTATTTTCTTTAATTAAAAAAAATTGTATTGGCTTTTACAGTTTCTTTTCAATTTTTTCGTATGTGCAGCATATAAATGTGTCATTTTAGCAGTACTTGCAGCAAACGAATCTTTTCTCCAAATTTATGTTAATAAAAGAAATGCCCTATCTCCTGAAAATTTAGAACAATTGGTATTTTTGCACCATAATTTGCAATATAGCAAATTTAATTATTAAAAAAAATTAATTGCATTCATTGTATTTTCTGTTTTGTTATCCAAAATCAGCCTTTTTCTACAGACTTAAAAATGTAATTTTTATTTGTATAAATAATTTTAATTTTCATTACTTTTACACAGGGTTTTTTTTTTTTACCTTTTGCTACATTTTGTAGATATATTTGTACAGAGTAAATAGTTTTTTATGAATTATTGCCTGTTATACATTTATATCCAAATAACTTTTTACAGCTCAGTTATAAATTCCTTTTTCTTCAAATATGCTTAAAAAGGGAAATTCTTACAACTACTCAATATTGGCTGAGTACTCAGCCACAATTTGGCCAGGTAGATAATGAGCACATAATATGGCTCTAGTTCTAGTCTATTTAATGATTTTATGGGAATTTAATGAAAAAAATATTCACAAATTTCTTTCCCCTTTATTTCTATATTTCCTCCCCCTCCCCCTTATCGGTGATCATTTTGCTTTCTTTTCAGTAATGATTATTATTTATTATCTGCCATGTGTTTTACTGTTACTTTCATACTCTTATTTAAAATTTCCACTGAAACTATTTCATAAAAAGTATACATTTTATTTTAACAGTTTTAATGTTTATTGAAATACTGATTACTTTTGCAATAGGCCAGTGTCTTGGCTGATCAAGTTGATGCTCAGGCTGATAAAATAATTGAACTTGAAAGACATTTACAACAGAAAAAAGATGAATTGATGCATCTGGAGCAAAATTTGCATCAGGTATGTAGTTTTGTGAACTATAAGTGTTCTGCAATTTATCAGACAATTGTCTGTTTAACGACCTTTTATATACCATGCTTGACTTGATAGAAGAAAAGTTATGGTAACTTTTAAGATAATGTTTATGAAAATGCATTTGGTGTGTTGGTCTTTGTTGAGCCATTTGTATTTTTTCTTTAAATTTAAAATTTTTCCTGCTGTTCTTTAAATGGAATTCAAGATTTGTAATCATGCTTAAAGTTTGATGATTTTTCTGGTGATAAAATTTGAATGAAGTCGTTTTTCAGAAGCAGTATATTATTTTGTAAGCACTCTATTAAAATTTAAATATTCGCTTACTTATACCATTTTAACGTTTCTTTTACTGCATAAGGTCAGAGACAGATTACCCACTAGGCTGAGTAGGCTGAAGCCTAGGGGCCCAGAAAGAAAGGGACCCCTGTGCTAAGATTTTTTTTTTCTATTTTTTATTTTTTCACATTGAGCTAACATTTAATGCAAAAGAGAAATGATGTGCAGTATTCTTTGTTTCACTCATTTATTGAATCTTGAAAATTATTAATTATTAATTGTAGTCCAAACACTACTCTGCTTTTAATTTCTTCTCTATTCATAAAAAGAAAGTATTGAATTCTTGAAATTTTCGGCTTTCAGTTTGGGAAAGATTTACACAGAGGAAACTAGTAGCCATGGCGGCCTAGGCAAGATTTTGGCAGCACCTCTACAACTGATATGTTTTAAAGAAGCTTTTAAATTTTGATCAAGAATTTGTCTAATTGTAACTCCTTACATTTTAGCACCACGGTCATCCACCCGACCTCGCCCCAGCCCCTCCTACCTTTAAAGCTAGACCGAAGTTTACATGTTTTGGGATATCCTAAATATTATTTGATTGTATTTGAAAAAAAATATATATATGTGTGTTAAAATTGCGTGAGTACTGCTATAATTAATGCATAAAATATCAAGAAGTTTGACCGCTGATGATAGAAACATACTTCTAATTGCAAAAAGTATAAATACGGACTTTAGATATGGCATTTGTTTTAAATAGGCCAGTGTAGATATTAAAATACGAAATTTTATATTTTATATGGTCCTTGCAGGGGTAATACTGCTCCTAGGTGGTATTTCAGGACATACTTTTTTCGATACTTCAGGACACACTCACCCAGCATACTACTTTTTGCCGCGACCGTTTGCAGAGATTCGTGATTATTTCCGCGATCTTTTGCCGAAATTCGCGAATTTTTTCTACGGTCGTTTGCGAAATTCGCGATTTTTCTCCACGATCTTTGCCGAAATTCGCGATATTTATTCCGTGACCATTTGCCGAAACTCGCGTTTTTTTTCCCACGATCATTTGCCGAAATTGGCAATTTTTTCCGCTATCGTTTGCCAAAATTCGCGTTTTCCCCACGATTGTTTTCCAAAATTCGCGATTTTTTTCCGCAATTGATTGCCGAAATTCGCGATTTTTTCCCGAGATTGTTCGGCGAAATTCACGATTTTTTTCCGCGATCGCGTGCCGAAATTCGCGATTTTCCCCCGCGATCATTTACCGAAATGTGCGAATTTTTTTCGCAATCGTTTGCCGAAATTCGTGTTTTTATTCTTCGATCCTTTGCCGAAATTCGCATTTTCTTCGTTCGTTTGCTGAAATTCGCAATTTTTTTCCGCTATCGTTTGCCGAAATTTGTGATTGCATTCCACGATCGATTGCTGAAATTCGCGATTTTTCTCTGCGATCGTTTGTGGAAATTCCCGATTTTTTTCCGCAGTTGTTTGCTGAAATTCGCTATTTTCTTTAACAATCATTTCACGAAATTCGTGATTAATTTCTGCACTTCTTCGGCGAAATTTGTGATTTTTTTACCCGACCTTTTGACGAAATTGCGATGTTTTCTCCGCAATCGTAACACGTAATTCGCGATTTTATTCTGAGATTAATTTCTGCAATTGTTTGTCGAAATTCGCAATTTTTCCCTGTGACCAATTGATAAAATTTGCACCTTTTTTTACACGGCCTCTTGACGAAATTCGCGAGTTTTTCCTCAGTTGTTTGACGAAAGTCATAATTTTTTGATCGAATGATTGGCCGGAATTGGCGATTTTATTCATGGATCGTTTGACGAAATTCTGTGTCGTTCAACGGGATGTTTTTTCCGACTCCGCGGAAATTTGCTAAACAACCGATTAACGAAATTCGAGATGATTTTCCTTCCTGTCCGGCGGACAAATTCCCATTTTTTTTCCTGTAACCACTTGACAAAATTTATCAGTTTTTAATCATCAGATGACAAAATGTTTCACTATTTTCTGGCTCACATTATTTTTTTTCTTCTATGCATTTATTAATTCCAAAATGCTGATTTTGCGGAATTTTGCAAAAATAAATGATTCGCGGGATTGAGCGGGAATATATAGAAATTTCAAGACAAGTATGGACCCCGGGTTCCTCTGTCCTAAAAAAATGTTGTCCTCCATGTAAAAAAAAAACATTTTTGTTTTTTAATCGCACTCCTTACAACTAAAAGTTATTAAATTATAATATTTTGAATTTTATGAAATTTCAATGCTTGCCGTTTACCGGTACTAAATAATACTTCTTTCCGTTTCTAGTGCTAGAAAACGCTGAAATTACATAAAATTCGTAATTTGGTAAGTTTTGTAAAAGAATGGTTTTTTATTTTCCTCTCAGACAAAAAACATTTTTCAAAATATAACCTATAAGACCTAGGGGCTGTATCAAAATTAAATTTAGAATCTTATTAGGTAAAATAAATATTATATCTAAAAGCTTTACTGCATTTCTGTATTTTTTGTAAATGGAAATATGTTTCCTTCATCAGTGGCTTATGAGATAATTGAGCAGATATGTATTTTGAATCATCTGGTCTATATCGCTTTGAAGAAGAGGAGGGGGCCCGCAAAAAAGTCAAGCCTGGGGGGCCGAGTAGTGGTTAATCCGCCTCTGCATAAGGTCAGATAACTTGTTCACTTAAAAGTGTAATGAATTTGTGAGGTTTTATAGCATATCGCACATGAAATATTTTGGTAGTTTAAATCTAATAAAACGTGATTTGTAAGAAAATTTTTATTTCATGTTTTATGCAGTATTAACTTTTTTCTGTCAATACTATGATTGAAAATTTAAAGATAAATGTCTCTACTAACATTCTAAAAGTAATTAATAATAAAATAAAAATATATTGAAAAATTGTGATGAATATTATAAAAAAACAATGAAACAAACAAACAAAAAACTGACGAATACCCTGGCACAAGGATGCTAATTACATAGTACGTACTGGCTAATCCAAAGAGAAATTTCAGTAATTGATAAAATTGTGCAAATTGTTGTTATGTGAGTTTTCGTTGAAATCTGTCAATTCAATTAGATTTTTCTAGAATGTGGTATATCTAGTACTGAAGGGTGAATCCGATTTTACATAAGTTTTCAAGATTTTTTTTTTTTTTTTAAATACAGAATTTGCTGAATAATAGCAATATTGTTAAAATATATAATGTTACCTCTATCAAATTTGCCCAATCATGAAAATTTTCAATTTTAGACAGTTTTTTAAAGTTGTCTTTTGAGTAAAAAAAAAAAAAAAAAAAAAAAATTATGTGTAACTAGAGATCGACCGTAAATTTGGTTATTTGGTTTCATTGTCGGCCTAAAATCTGAGTTTTGGCGAAATTCTGCCGCAAATTCGGCCGTAGCGAAATTATCTGTATTCCAAAAATCTTGTTTACAGGGGTGATTCTGTTCCGAATTTTCCGAAAATTTAAGGCATTCGGTTTCGAAAATTTAAAAAAAAATCGGTCATCACTCCAAAAATTTGGACCTAAATATATCGCGAATTTCGACAAATGGTCGCTGAAAAAAACGCGAATATCGTCAATCGCGGAAAAAACACGGTTAAAAAATCATGAAAAGAAACGCGAATTTCATCAAAGGGGATCGCAAAAAAAAGCTATTTTCGTCAAAGAATCTCTAATTTTGTCAAGTAAACGCGGAAAAAATGCGAATATCGTCTAAAGATCGCGAAAAAACGTGGATTTCGTCCAAGGATCGCGAAAAAACGTGGATTTCGTCCGAGGATCGCGAAAAAACGTGAATTTCGTCCAAGGATCGCGGAAAAAAACGTGAATTTCGTCAAGTAATCGCCGAAAGAGAAAAATGCGAATTTCGTCAAAAAAATCACAGAAAGAATGCAAATTTCATCAAAGAATCGCAGAAAAGAATTCGAATTTCGTCAAAGAATCGCAGAAAAGAATTTGAATTTCGTCAAAGAATCGCAGAAAAGAATGCGAATTTCGTCAAAAAATCGCAGAAAAAATGCGAATTTTTGGCTGTAACCTTTCAGAAAATTTGGTGTGAATTTCAGAAATATTTTTTTTAACTCAGAATTTGCCCCTGTTTGTTTCTTCCTTCGAAAAATTTCAACATTACTCATTGATTTGAGCTGTATTGGCTCAAATGAAACACTTTTTATTTATTGCTATGAACTTCACTGTTTAAAATTATTAGTCGTCACTGACTCAACACATGAGTGCAAATTATAAAGCAAGAAATGCATATATGACTAAACTTAGAAGATGTTCTTCACATGCTCATTAACTTTTCACTCACAAGAAAATACCCACTTGCTAATGCTAAACCTATGGGCAGGTTGTTTTCGAATTTCTTGTTTAAATTTGAATATTTTTAAATGATTTTTCTTTCATAGCATAGTTGAGGTCAATCTCTAATATATGTTTTATATTTTTTTTCGATTTTGGTTAAAAAAAAATTTAATAAAGGTACATTCACTTTTGGAACTGGTTTTGAAAGTGAAAGTACCTTTGAAAGTGAAAGTACAAAATGGCCTTATTAGAGATTGATCTCAGCTGTCCTATGCAAAAAAAAAAAAAAAAAAAAACATTTAAAAATATTAAATTTAAATGAGAAATTCGAAAACGGCCTGCCCATAACAACAACATTTAACATTAGTGAGCAGGTGTTTTCAAGTGAGTGAAGACTCCCCTTAAAAGCTGCAGACTCAACTGTAATAGAAAATTTAAAGTTGTCTGTAGTCATTTGGATAGTTATTTTTAAAAGTCCCTAATATTATTTGAATTATATTTAAATGAATCATCATCTATTATATATATAAAATCCAAACGAAAACTTCGTTCCTAATGCCTAGATTTCGAGTTCTACTGCATGGATTTTTACGAAACTTATACCGTTAGATAGGTATTGTTTCAGGAAAGGTTTTAAGCTATAACACATCATTCTACCTATATTAGTTATAGAATTATGACGGAAAGCTCTGTTATTTTGGACGATAAGGTTTACCATTTTATTTCTTGGCGAAATTTATCGTTGATAAAAGAATTGAAACAGCTATTACACCTCAAAACAAAAAAGAAAAAACTTACTAATTTTAATAATAAAAAAAAAGAATTAAGAAAAAAAGAAGAAAAAAATTCGTTATAATGAGTGATAATATTAAAAAACGAAAATATTTATTTTAAACATGAAATGGAATGTTCGTAATGTTTAAAAAATTACTCCGTTAAAATATTGCAATTGAAATAAGATTTAGCTCTTTATCTTTTGCGTCAGGTTAAGAAAAATGCATCTGAAAAATTAATAGAATGATATCAAGGAAGTTTCGATAAGTGCATGCTCAGAAATATTTGAAAAAAATATATAATATTCTTCTCATGAGGAATATATAGAAGATTCTTCTCGTGACATATAATATGTTTATAAAAAAAAATCCGCAGAACCTCGATTTAGCGTTTGTAAAAAAATAATGAAAATTTAATTTTTTTGGCGATTTAATGCTGGTTGGCCGCACAATAAAATTTTGAATGATACTTTTTTTATCATAAATAACTTTTAAGTAAAACCTTTTTCTACTCTTCATACGAAGAAAGTTAGATTAAGTTTAACTTAAATAAATACATTTTTATTACTACAGTTTTGTCATATACCTTTATAATGTGCATATATTAAAATTTTATTATCGTAATTATACGGTTTAAAACAAAATTTCAGTTTATTAAATTTTTTCAAAATTCAAAATTAATGTCCGATTTGGAACATTGGCAATTTGACTTCGATACTGTTAGTATCAGAAACAAGAAATGAAGGTTATTGTTGCCATGGAAACAAGTATTTAATATAAAATGTTTAATGGTAGCATTTTTAATTAGCCAGCTACTTTTAAAACAAACTTAAAACGGTACTGCTAGATTATCCTGCCGACAAAATAACTATCGCCAAACTATAAGATTAAAAATTTATTTATTCTTTCATTGTTTAAAATAAAAATTTTGTCAATTTGTATAATTTGGCGAGTAGTTTGGCAATTTATATAATTTGGCGAAATTGGTTGAAGAATAATCAAATAGTACCCTTAAAACATTTCCAGCCGGTGAAGCCATGCAAATTTAAATAACTACTGCAACACGCTATTTTTTATATTGTATACGCTTAAAGATAAAAAATAATACGCTAATCCTTAGCTTAAGTTTAAATTCATTGAGCTTTAGGTATTTAAACACTTATTTAACAAGCAATTTTCAAATGCATTTAAATATCTTGCATTTGGGATGGAAATGTGTTGGCTAGCCAAATAGCGTGGAACGTTCGTCTCTTTTGCACCAAATACTCCAATATATATAGATTTTTTTCAGATTTTTACTGAGATTCCGCCGCCAAATTTGACTGATGTTTTACTACATACATGAGTAGTTTTAAAAGCATTTTCCTTTTCAAAATAATTTGAGTATGCTCTTTAAGGAGACCTTCCTTGTGGTAACAATTTTGTTTTTGTTCTTTTTTATTTCTAACTCTTCCCTTATGTGACTCGCAGATGAAACTAGCAGATGTAATTGTAAAAATGATGGTACTTATGATTTACATGTTATATGTTTATTTGTGATTTTTTAGTTCACTTTTGTCGCCAAACAATTTGATTTTAAGCCAAAAAGATGTAAGCGTGAATTGGGTTCAAGCGATGTTTACAATAAAGGTGATTTTGCAAGTGTACAAAAGCATTTTTTGAGTATTTTTTAAAATTCAAATGTACAATATATAAATAGCAATTAATATTTTAAAAATGGAGTCAAATATTTTAATTTTAGTATAAATGTCTCCCACACACGCACATACAAGTTGCAAAATAATTTAATTTTAGACATTTAAAAAATTTCTCATCATACTTTACTGCGAAAGCATGTCAGTTTGTTTTCCCCAAATTTGTGACTTTTATAACCTTGAAGCCAGATTAGCTAATATTGTCCATTCTTTTTTTAATAAAAAACATATCGCCAATTTCCCTTAGACAAACGTTCAATGTTTGCAATGTTAGGTAGTAAAGATTATTCTTAAGAAAATGTAAGCAATTATGTGTTATTTCTATCACGAAAAAAGACCTTTTGCAATAAAAATTGCTTTCTGAAATCACTTTTCAATATTCCATTCCATTCGTCATTTCTTTTTTTTTTCATATCTTCCCTTCTTTTAGAAATGTTATAAAAAGATATTGGATGAATCTTCCATAATCAGCTACCTTACAATTGGCGAATTTACTATATAGTGTTGGAAAATTCGTTTATATTTGAAAGGAACCGTGGAAGGTAAATCTGATTTCAGAAGATTACGCGAAATTTGTACTTTTAGTAATTAGCGATTAGTAAATTTGTTTTTTTATTATGGAGCAAACGGACAAAAGAAAATTTACTAATAGATATTTTTCATGTGCAGTCATTTTACTATCACTAAAAAATCATTAATTTGAATGTACAAAAAAAAAAATTGCAAATGCCAAAGGTAGCCAATGGAACAATATTTGTTCATTTAGCCTAGGTTTTTAAAAAAAAGTACCTCAAATTCAATTAAAATTTCAATCATTATAAAATTTTGGCTGATGCACAGCCCGAGCAGCTGATCGCCGTGACAAATTTTAGGTTTATTTTAAGATCACTAAAAAAGCATTACTTTGAATGTATATAAAAAAAAATAAATAAAAACTTTCAAATGCCAAAGGTGGCCAATGGAACAATATTTGTTCATTTACCCTAGGTTTTTAAAAAAAGTACCTCAGATTCAAATAAAATTTCAATCATTACAAAGAAATTTTGGCTGATGCACAGCCCGAGCAGCTGATCATAGTCACAAATTAACATTTTTAGTTTTATTTAGGCAACAAACTGATGAATAAGGACGTCTTGAAAATAAAAGCATGTTTATTTCTCCGTCTTATTACGCTCATTAGAGAAATGCGAAAAAAATCTTTGGATTACCAAAAAAGATCACAACTAAAAATTTTGCATAACTAACTTTATTTATCATTTACAAAGAGTTTTGATAGTGAAAGATCTAAAATTCAATCAACAGCAATTTGACATAATTTAATGGAATGTAGTTTGGAACAGTGGCGTATCTAGGGGGTGGGCTGATGGGGCTTCAGCCCCCTCCAAAATTTGTAGAAAATATCAAGTTTAATTACGAAAATTTAGCAAAATGTAATGAAACGCTAAGGTAAAATTCAAAATGAACCAGAAAAAATATTCCGTTTTAGACAAGTTTTCTTCTTAGAAAGTGTGTTATTTCACAAATGCCGTGTGTGTATGTGCTCCAAAATGAGTCCAAGAATGTGTTGAGGGATGTGGAGTAGATTGAGAGAGCTCTTATAAAATTTTAAAATTGCTCTTTATTTTAGTTTTATTTACTATTTATTAAATACCTTTTAGTAGATAATTTTCAGTATTCCGTTTTGAAAAATGTTGTATACCGATGTAATTATACTTTTGAAGACAAAAATCTGCTTAAAATGACATTTTCCCCTGCCCCATGCAATTTAATCTTAGCAGATTTGATTGTATAATAGATGCGTTACCTGCTAATAAGATAAAAACCTGTTTAAAGTGTAATTTTCCCCGTTTCTTGTGATTCCTTCTTAGAAGCTTTTACTGTATCTCAGCCCCCTCTGAAATGATAAGTCTAGATACGCCACTGGTTTGGAACGTAATTAACTCTGTTTTGTAGCTAACTCTGGTACATTTTTAGCCATACCGTTATGAACATTTCTAACGCTGCACATCAAACTTGGTTTGGATCCGATTACAGATGATTGGGAAAATTTTATTGAATGAAAACTAGAGGTTTAGTTTTCTATTTGAATTAGTTATCAAGGTTATTTTCCTAGGTTAATAGTTGCATGATTAAAACTGGTATGTAAAAAGAAACGGCAGTTAAAATGACATTAATTTTATTCACACAATTCTGCTTTAAATATCCACTTTTACATGATTCACATATTTCAAAATATAAAAGTTAAATACTGTTTTGATTGTGTTTACTCTACTGGAAATCGAAGATAAGAAACTGTAGAGAATACCTGGCAAAAGAAGACGTATATTACCAAATATAATGTAACGTAGAGAAAGATTGTATTTATGTTATCAGATCCACACAAAATAAAGCTGAGAAGCCCAGAGTAAAAGAACTAACAAACGAAAGTGAATAACTCGAACATTCTTTAAGTTAAATGGTCAATCTCTGCAGTCATTGTAATTCTCTCTTTTTTAGTAGTGTGGTGATATGATCGTAATGGCTGCATTTCCCTCCCAAACTCTACATGTGTACTAAAGAGTTGCTTCTAAATTACCCATATTTCGTCAAATGCATCAGATAATATAATAGTGGAATGGCGTCCGATGCATATTCAGAAAATGCGGAAGGACCTTCCAGATGAAGGTCCATATTAATTTAAAATACATGTTCAGATTTTCCATTTCGTTTGATTGAAGGTTTATTTGAAAAATGGTCCAGCGCAGCAGGCTCAGCCTGCTAGTACTGTTAATAAAAATATTTTCTTTTACTAGAATTAAATAACAATTTCATATAATTATATGTCTATTCCAGGAAATCATTGGTCGTTCAACAGTGGAAAACAGTAAGCTAGAGCTGATGACTGAACTTTCTAATTTACGTCTACGCCTTAATACTGCTGAGAGAGAGAAAAAAGAAAGTGATGATAAATGCAGAAAGCTGGAGGTAAATTTTAATTTTCATCTTAAAATTTGTATGCTGCTTTTCTTGAAATATGTTTTGTTAAATTAATCTTGACTTTGTTTTTATGCTTTTAACAGTTTAACTGTCAGTGTAGAAGCTGTTTTGATCATATAAATATTTGATCATATAAAAAAAGCTTATGGATTGTTTTAGGGGTGGGGTGAGAGGATATAATTTTAGTGTAAGCACAATTTAAAATTGACATTATTTAAATTTATACATCACTTATGAATTTGATGAAAGTCAGAAAGATGAATGAAGGAAAAAGATGCTTCTTAATTAGCATGCAATCAAGAAATGTTACTTTTCTGCTTGTACTTATTGTCCCCTTTCAATTATTTCTACACTTATTTATATGGCAAAATAAACATGTTCGCTACAAAAATTGTTTTATTTTTTAAAAAATGATAAAAATCAAATAAAATTGTTCTAATAAAGTTTGAATTTTCACCACCTTTCACTTTGCTTTAGTCATTTTTATTAATGATAAAGTAAGTGCAGGTAACGTTTTTTTTTCTTCAAGCAAAGAAAATTCTTTGCTTAACTCTTAGTGCTTGATGCAATAAACTTGTGTTTATTGTCATACAATTTTGTTAAAATTTTAAAAATACAGAAATGCCTAATAAAATGAATTTTCCGTTTCAAGCAGAAACTGTCGAATGCTTTAACTGTGGTCAGAAAACTTTTTTTTTTTTTTTTTTTTTTTTTTATTTAACCAACTACAATTATTATTATTTTAAAGTGACTGGAAATTACTTTTCAAAAGTAGTCACTACCCTGCTACTTTCAGATTTTGTCAAAGGATTTAGTCTGCACTCAAAATTGAGGATGCAGATTAAATAATACAGTGGTCTCAGTCATTATATCATGTATACCAGGATATTATAAAATAAGTGAATATAATGAAGTGCATTAAAAAATAAAGAAAAATTCTTTGTGTGTGTCTTCAAAATGTTAGTGAAATTGAGAGAGGTGTACGCATTGATACATAAAACATGTAGTTAAACTGCCACATATTTTACAAATCAAAGCTATATATCTGAATTAGCAATATAACAAGTGTCTACTAATGGATCCTGATTATAACAAGGGGGAAACTGTCTAGGATTCCCAACTCTAAAAGGTCCCTCAACATCAAGAAGCAGGTATTTTTTTCTTAAAATTTGTACAAATTGTGGCTAAAAACATGCCATAAGGGCCCCCAACTTGATCTTTGGTAGGTTTAGTCAAGCCCTAAGTACAGTCAAACTCACTTATAACGAGTTCTGATTTAACGAGAAGCCAGATTTAATGAGGAAATCAGAAATACTTGGTTGGTACAATGTTAAGTCTATGGGAGCATAACTCGCTTTTAATGAGCAAACCCCGGTTATAGCGAGCAATATTTTTATGATTCATAAAATTTCTATTGACTTCCATCTCTCCAGCTCAGCTTTTTGTTTCTTGGAAAAAATCCTTTAACATTCCAAAGTCAACCAAAAGTTAGTGATGAGTCATAACATGTGATGGCGGCATTTTTCATCATGTGGAGTGCACGTGCGAGACCTCCCACAATGACTTTGAGGAGACGTACGAAGAAGACAGAGGTTGCTGATTGGACGGATGTTTACTCTGTGTAGGAGTGGCAGTGTGGGGGGACTTGTGTGGAAGTCATTCTTTGAGTACGCTTATCAAATTCTATCTTGCAATGTCGAAACATAAAATTTTATCAGTTGATGAAAAAGTAAGGATTTTAAGGGAATTAGAGAATGGCTTAAAAGATTCTGAAATCTGCAAAAAGTATGATTTATCTTTTTCTACTGTTTCAACTTTGTTAAAGAACAAGAAAAAAATTAATGGCTGCATACGTTCGAAATAAGAATGACTGTAATCGTTTGAAGAAAAGTGCTAAAGAGGATTTGGTTGAAGCTCTTTTGAAGTGGATGAAGATGCAACATAGTGCAGATTTACCTGTAAGTGGTCCACTTTTGAAAGTTCAAGCAGAAGAATTTGGCTATTCTGGATTTGTATGTTCAAATGGTTGGCTTGATCGATTCGAGAATAGACATGAGATAACATTTGGAAAAATTTGTGGTGAAGCAAAGTCTGCAAACATGGCGGATATTGTGACTTTTTCGATTTTGGTTGCAGATATTTTTTAGAATGACAATTTCAGAACTGGTTTTGAAAGTGAAAGTAACTTTATAAAAAATATCTGCGACCAAAATCGAAAATGTAAAAAAGATGCAATGTAGAGACACATCTCAGCTATCCAATGCAAAAAAAATCATTTAAAAATGTCAAAATGCAAACGAGATATTAGATAAATCCCTCCCCATAGGGTTAACATTAGCTCCTGAGTGTCTTCGCCGGCAGAGACAGGAGCCTTAAATCATCATTTTTGAGAAAAATTTTCTCCTGTTTTTAAAGATTTTCTGTTGTAATTTTCCATTTCATTTCATGCATTTTGTAACTTTTTTTAAATAATGTGATCTGCAAAATATTTAAAAAAGTTTTTTTGATGTACTTTGCTTAATATAAAATTTGAATAAGTGAGAGTTTGGTTATGGTAATCCATTACAAGATTGCTTATACTTATTTCATTTATTGTTGCTATGTAGAACAGGTATGTGTATTTACTGCATTTCATCCATGCAATTTAATATTCTGTGTAATTTATACAACTGCTTCATTTTACAGCATGAACTTGCCTTATGTCAAGCACGTTTGTTTGAAAAAGAGACTGAACATGCAACTCTTAGAGATAAACTTTCTCGATGTGAGGATCGCATGTTATCAAATGAAAGTAAAAAGATTATTAAACATGTTTTTATAAATCCAAAATATGAAATTTTTACTTCATTACTAATATATTTTTATGTCTAGGTTCTGAGATTGATAAATTGAAATCAGCTCTTGATTCAGTCCTTATTGCAAGTGATAAGGTAAGTAAACCAATATGTTAATTTCTGTATATGTACCAGTATGTATGAATTACATATGTATATATGAAAGGTAATAAAATAGTCATATTAAATTTAAATTGCATTTAAAAAGCAGTTTTCCCCTGTAAGTTAACTTTTGTTGCCCAAACAATTATGTTCAAAGATTTATTTTAATGCTTATTTAGAATAAAAAGCACTGATAAGTGCAACACTCTTTTTCTTTTGGTCAGACAGCAAGGAAATCTAGCCTGAGAATTTTTGTATTTTAGCCTAAGTATCAATCAAAAGTTCTTATCCCATTGAAGGTGGTACTTCATTTCTAGATCACTTAATTTTAATCCCTAAATACTCTCTTGGCACCAGAATTTTGGAATGAAATTTTTCATTTTATTAAGTATGTAAAGACAAGCTTTACTTATTTTCAAATAAATTTGTTTCTAAATTCTGGTGTCAGACAATTATTTCAGCAATTTACAAATAAAGTTCTTTGTTCCTGAAAGCGTTAAACCAGTCAGAAGTAAGTTGACACTTTATCCTTCTGTGAAAGAAATTAGACGGGATTGAACAAGACCAGGAACATTGAACAGCACACATTTTGACTAAAATGGCTTAATAAATGAAATCAAAACTTTCGAGATAACCAGCAGCTGAACTTAGACAAAAAAGTGTCAATGTATTTAATCTAAACAAAAAATAAAACTGTCTATTTGAGTCCCCTCTCAATTCTTATAAATGTCATCATATGTTAATGTACAAATGTGTTTATGTAGGTATATTTTATTAACATTCAGAAACTTACTTTAATCTCATAATTGAGCAGCTGAAATTTCTAATTTTTCCTTAGCAGCCTCTCATTACATTCTTATGATTCAGATTATAGATACATGAAATACAATTGTTATTAGGTATATGTGTGTATATTTTGTGATTATATATACTAAAAAATGAAATGATGTGTTTATTTTTGTTTTGTAAATTTTATTTGAATTTTTTGTACCTAATAATTTTGTTTGAATAATTTTCATGGTACTTCTAAAATGCCTTGGATTACATGTGTGAATATCTGAATTCAAAGTTTGCTTTTTTATTATTACTGTACTAATGATTATATATTTACATTAATTTTCAAGAGCCAATAATTGTTTCCTGAATAATTTTATTAGTGAATATTCTGGGAGGGGTAATTTTTTAAATATACAGATGCTATGGTCAATTTGCTAAATCAACATATTCCCTTATATTTGCAGCTGAACAGATGTCTAGATTAGGAAATGATTGATATGTAAAACAATCAATACTTAGAATGGTATGGAAGGTGATTCAAAGTTAACCACTTCAGTGGCAGCCCCGAGATAAGTAGTATTAAAAAAATTATTTCCCTATACCTGCTGCCGGTGAAGTGCTTTAAAGATAAAAATGTGTACCGTATTTTCCAGGGATAACACTGTGGCATTAAACTAGTTTTTTCTGGTTTGAAAACAAAAATGTGGCCAAATAACTAGGCGCAACTTGTAAATATTACAAAAATTTACTGCCGATCTTTATTTAAAAATTTAGAAATGTTTTTAAAGCAATCCATGATCTTAGGTTATACACCTGTGGAAAAAAAATGTTATACACCTGTGGGAAAAAAAATGTTATACACCTGTGGAAAAAAAAATGTTATACACCTGTGGGAAAAAAATGTTATACACTTGTGGGAAAAAAACAACAATGTTATACACCTGTGGGAAAAAAACAACAATGTTATACACCTGTGGGAAAAAAACAACAATGTTATACACCTGTGGGGAAAAAACAACAATGTTATACACCTGTGGGAAAAAAAACAACAATGTTATACACCTGTGGGAAAAAAACAACAATGTTATACACCTGTGGGAAAAAAAACAACAATGTTATACACCTGTGGGAAAAAAACAACAATGTTATACACCTGTGGGAAAAAAACAACAATGTTATACACCTGTGGGAAAAAAACAACAATGTTATACACCTGTGGGAAAAAAACAACAATGTTATACACCTGTGGGAAAAAAACAACAATGTTATACACCTGTGGGAAAAAAACAACAATGTTATACACCTGTGGGAAAAAAACAACAATGTTATACACCTGTGGAAAAAAACAACAATGTTATACACCTGTGGAAAAAAACAACAATGTTATACACCTGTGGAAAAAAACAACAATGTTATACACCTGTGAAAAGAAAAAAAACAATGTTATACACCTGTGAAAAGAAAAAAAACAATGTCTCACTTGGCAGAAACATATCAGCATGTTTACAAACGATGCAATTTTCATGAGCAAAAAATTGCACTTTTAGCTTGTATCGCATTCAATCACAATGACTCTCTTCAAATTTGCCTCGGAGCATCTTGCATGCTATATAAGGAATAATCCTCCTATTCATTCTTTTCTGATGTCAATAATTATTTTACTCTATGTTCATAATTTTTTTCAGCATTAAAAGAATACGTATACTTACATTTGGCAATAGCTTGACTAATCATAAACACAGCTGAGCTCGAGCATAACGTCCAATATCCGATCTGCTGGATCGCTTTTTTGATAATGGTGCGAATGATTTCATAGGCACTGATCAAAGTTAGGTCACCTGAAATTTTAAAATAGTTCCACAATAATAGCATAGATGAAGATTTTGATGGATTTTTGGATGTATAAAATTAATTATTTAGTGCAGTATTATTTTTTCCCATTTGTTAAAATAAATAATTTTGATAGTGGAATTAATTGAGCAATTAATTAAAAGGCAAATTATTTAAGTTCAAAATGTTTAGTTTTATATCCACCAGTTAATAATTTTAATTGATGCCTCTAAAACTGGTATTGTATTTTTTATAATGAATATGACATGCACCATTAAACTAGTTTTCTAGTTTGTTTGTTTTTTTTAAGTAACTGTGGCATTATACTCGGGACAGCGTTATTCCTGGAAAATATGGTAAAATCATTATCCAAATGAGAATTTTTTTTTAATATAATCCTTTAAAATTAAGCATGAATGCAGAAGGATTCATTGGTCAATGGATTAAAAAAGATGTAATTAATGAATATTGATGCAGAATATTTAGTTTATAAAAATTTGGTATAGATAGGCTGAATTTCAAAGGAAATTAGTATAAAACTATGTAATTAAAATTTGATTGTGTTGAGCCCAGAATAAAGACAATGAAAAATTTGGCTAAGTGGGTCATACATTGTTGATTTATGTCTCTAAACCAATGATTTTTAACCTTTTTTATCCCAGAGTACTCTTGAACCCATAGAAAATTTCTGTTTCGCTCTGGAGCATGTAATTAAACTTCCTTGGCATAGTTAAATTTGCAAGATGATAAAACATAGAAAGAAATTTACTTGTTTTTTCATTTACATATTAAAAGAAACAAAAATATTGTTTCAATAGAGCTGAAAAGAAAAAAAAATATTTTTTATTTCATTTATTTTATTTGTAAAATGCGTAAATTCAAGATTGAGAGAAAACCAAAATATAATATCCAATGCTTTTTTTGTTTGTAGCTTTCTGCTGTTTCTAGTTTCTGTAACTCTTTCTTTGATGTAATATGTATTAGCTGATATTATAATATACATACATACAAAAAGACATTTCACGTGTAATTCAGAGAAGGTGTAACATGTGGCTGAATATACCTTTTTTAAAATTTGAGCACAGAAGACCTCAAGTTTGTAAAAATACTTCTGTGAGATTTTTATCAAATGTACTTCTTTTTACTGGTTCAAATGTTTTTATTGCATTTTCTATTTTAATCCTTTACCTTCCAGAGCAATATTTTTTTTCTAAAATATTAACCTGAAAGAAGTTTATAACCTATTAAAGTTTCCTTGCTTCTCTCTCATACTCATTTAAATAATCAGACTCTGAAATAAACATGCAAGAAATACAACTTTATTACACTAAACTGCATCACCTAGTAAATAGCATCATATAAATTTTTCATTAAAAAATAATTATTTGGTTAATTCATTAAAATCTTTTTAGAACTTGACCAACATTTTTCATGAAACATGGGTTGAAACCCTCTGCTCTAACCTTATACAAAAAAAAAAATAAATAAAATAAAATAAAATAAAATAAAATAAATAAAAAGTACATGAAATCTTTAAACTGTTCTTGCACTGTATATGCTCAAGTATGCAAAACATGAAGGAAAGAATTGAAAAGCAAGCAACTTATTGAATTCTGTATCTTTTGCCCTTTTGCTTTAAAATTCTTTATTGTTACTATAAAAGCATATCTATGTACTAATGATTTTCTAGATGACTTATTTTTTGTTTCCAAGGAAATGAGTATAATTTGTGCAACCTAAGTAGAATTACTTTTATTAGAAGTTATTGTAATGCTTTGAGATATATTACTTTCATGTTCTTTTCATATGACTACTTTATTTTTTAGGATCAAAAACTAGGAGATCTCCAGTCTTCTTTAACAAAGTACAAAAAGCTTCAAGATATAGTATTATCTAGTCACAGCCATTTGAAAAAAAGTAGGATGTTTTCTATGTTTAGAAAAAAATATTTTTAGAGCACTTTTAGCCCTGGTTTTGACAGTGGTTCATGATGAAATATTTATAGCTGTGTAATTGGTAACATTTTTTTTTTATGTGCACATGTGTGTGTGTGTATTTTTATTTTATTTCTTTTTAATTGCCATTGGTTGATCATTCTGATGCTTGCTTCTTAAATATGCATATTTGTATTCACTTTTGTATTTGACAAGATTGTCAACAAATAATTGTTTACAGTTTTGTTATTTATTTTTGAATAAATAAGCTTTATTTCCTTTGATAAATGAAGCAATTAAAATTTATCATTTCAAGTCTATTATATTTATACAATCAATAAGACTTGTGTTATGTATTTGAAAATGAAATTGCTACTGTACTGTATTGTAGCTACCTAAAGTACTTCTGTACCATTGTAATATTAAAAATTATTTTGTCAAATATATTTTTATTTTGCTTAATATGTGATTTTCCGCTAGTATTATTTATTTTTGTATAATTTTAAAAAGCTGTTTTGTGTTATAAATGCAGCAATTAAAATTTTTCAATACAAGTCTATTAAATGTTATATTATATAATCAATAGGACTTGTGTTATGCATTTATAAATTAAATAATTGATGTCTTGGTGATGACTAATGCATTCTTATTGTAAGCATATATTGTTTCCCTGAGAATTAATGCACTCATAACTGTCAGCAATAGATACCTGAAAAGTGATTCATTCATTGCTTTTTTAGTATTTCTTTATTTTTATATTTTATTCTTTTATTTATTTGCCTATGTGTGTGTGTGTATGTTTAGCTTTCTTATCCTTAGCCAATATTATATTATTTTTAAACTTTTGTAGCTGCTTCTTCTGGCTCTGATTCTCATATATTTAATCATGAGTCTGTTTTATGTTCAGCCAGTAGTGATGCTTTTAAGGTCAGTGCTTGTTTTCTTTCAGTTTTTAATATTAATGCATACTTTTAATTACCCCACCATCATTTCTTAGTTTTTGTAACTTGTAGGAAAAAATATATACAGTATTTTTTCATTATACAGTGCAGAACCATTTATCCGGAATGGTTGGGTTCACGTGTGTTCTGGATAACTGGTTGGGCATTAAAGCAACATTTATTTGGTCAGATTGGCAGAATATATGTGGCTGTGGCATTATTTCTAATTTCAAATTATTAGATTACTCAGATTAATAATCAGATCTAAACAAGATCAAAGATTAATGAGAGTGTGAAAGAACATAACTAATGGAAATACATTAGAAAGCAAAAATTCTTCTATTTCCTTTACATAAAAATAAAACTGTCAAATATCTAACTAAATATGATTCTATTTCAAATACTAGATGTTGGCATGAAGTTGTACTATGCATATTTTATTGTTTCAAACAATGTACATATCAAACTGGCACTATAAGGTACTTTCTTGTGAAATCAATTAATTGGAAATATCATTCTGGATAACTGGTTTTCTGGATAAATTGGTTTCAGAATAAATGGTTCCATACTGTAATTGTGATTGTGTAACACTATATATATTAATTATAGAAATACTTTAATAATTTCTAACATTTTATGAAATCTGTATGGTGTATTTAAATGTTTTTTAAATTAAACTCAAGCATAATATTTAGATGATAATGTCTGAATAAATAAAGCTTCACTTCTTCATAGCAAAAGTAGAGATTTGACATGTCATTAAGAAACTATTGACCATGTTTTAACCATATTTGAAGGTCTTAAAAGCAATAATAATAAATTTGCCTGTGCAGTCCAAAAAATACATAACATAAGCTTTATATGGTACTGGTAGGGCATTCGGTCAAGAATAAAAATCAAACATTGTTCTTTGAATTTTATTTAGTTTGCATTTCATTTTGATGTTCTTTGTAGTATGCATGGTTGAAATAACATGCATGAACTTATACTGAAACTTATGTTAAGGTTATATCATTAAAAAAAATATGATCATTATTTTCTCAAGATGTCATTTTATTAACTAGTATGATATTTTTAATGATTATTTGTTCATAGTTTATCATATTTTTTAGATACCTTGACAAATACTGTTAATTTTTTAAGAGTGTAATCAATTATGGATAACAGTGTCATAAAACTAAAAATATTTTACAAATTGAATATTTCCTACTGAACAAAAAAGCCAGGGCTGGGAATCGAACCCAGATCTTTGGCTTAAAAGGCCAATGCTTTTCCGTTTAAGCTAACTGGGCTGACAACCAGCCAGCATATTTCGCTCAGATAACCTTATTGGTAGTAACATCTGGTCTGTCATGTAGAAAGCTCAACAGAATAAATCGCAGGCAAAGGAACTCCATATAAATGATGGATATGTAGATGAACTATGTATCTGCCCAACATGGCTACTCAAGACATAGCTGCTCAACAATTTTTTTCCCAATTACGCGAAACTTTGACATATTCACAGAATCTTTTTTACACTTAAAGAAATAAAATTATCAGGCATGACTATTGAAGGGATTTGGAATCGAAAAGTATGTTCCTTTTTTCAATAAATATCTTATATCTTGAATTTAAAATATATTTGCAAATCACAAAAAACACTTTAAAAATTGCATAAAATATTTTTAAAAATTTAAATAATACACATAGAAATTAAAAAATCACAGAGGAAACATGTTAGGTTGAAAAATCGAAGCCGAATTTCTTTTACAAATAATCAAAAAATTCCACGAAACATGTAAAAAGTCACATTGAAAATTACTGTATGAATATGAATAAACTTTACTGAAAAGAGGAAAAAATTTGCTATATTGGGATAAGATTTTAATACATTTATTGTCAAAAAATCACTGCAAATTTTGAAAAAACCCTAAAAATCACATTTAAAAAAAATTCAAAAATAACCATAGGAATTCTGAATTTATTATGTATGGTCATAAGATTAAAATGTGAAAAAAAACGCTAAAATTAAATAAATTCAAATATTACAGTGACCAAAAATTTCTATACTGGACTAATAGATTAAAGCAAAATTTTTGTTACGAATTTCAAAAAATCTCCATGAAACATGAAAAAGCTGTAAAAATTATATAAAAAATTCATGAAAAATTAAAAAATCGCTGTACCATTTAATTTTTAAGGACAGAAGGAATGACAAAAATTTACTATATTGATCTAAAAGTGTGAAATTAAATTGTTTTTATAAATGTTCAAAAATCGCCACAAAACATGATAAAACACTGTAAAAACACATTTTGTATTTTCGTAAGTGTGGTGCTTATGGTAGGTGCAGCGCTTCTGATAAAATTTTTTTTTTTTAAATGTATTTTGGGATGTGCACATTTACAGTGGATGCGGCACATATTCCTGAAATTACAGTAGTTATTTTTTTTCACCTTTTTCTTTAACCCCTTCATCCCCAGATGGAGTTATCTTAGCACAGGCTTTAGTCCCAGATTTTTAAGGCTTTATAGTTCATGTATCCACTAAAGGATATGTGGGAGCAAAGGCATTAACTTTATCACAACATTACTCTAGTTGTTCTTTTATGACATCTGTAAATTTAGTTCATATAAGAGTTCTTTTACAAAACATTTACATCTTTTTTATTGTATATAGCTAATATTTATTTTTAAAAAATCTATGCATGCCAATTTTGAAAAAATGTTAAATCTAAAGAGCATGCATTTCTTTTTGTCTAGCCAAAACATAATACTAATTTCTACTTGCAGCATAATATTCCTAATTTTACAACATTAAAGCATTCAGAGCCTCATAGAACTCAAGCTCTATGCTGATTCAGAAAATGCAGCAATAAAATTTTATGCAAAACCTCTAACAGTATTATTTGTTATCCAGCAACTCTACTAACAGATTGTGTAAGGGTATTCTTCGCACACTTGAAAACATCCACTCCATAATGTTAATCATATAGGCAGGTTAATTTCGAATTTCTCATTTCAATTTTAATATTTTTAAACAATTTTATGTTGCATAGGATAGCTGAGCTTAATCTGTAATATGACTCTTTTTTACTTTTTCGATTTTGGTTGCAGATTTTTTTTCAAAAAGGTACTTTCTGTTTCGAAACTGAAAGTACCTTTTTAAAAAAAAATCTGCAATCAAAATCGAAAAAGTAAAAATAGTCATATTAAAGATCAACCTCATCTAGCCTATGCAAAAAAAATCGTTTAAAAATATTCAAATTGAAATGAGAAATTTGAAAATAACCTGCTCATTGGATTAACATTACGGAGCGGGTATTTTCAAGTGTGCGAAGAATCCCCTTAACCAGCCTTAATAATCTCATTTATACTGTCTGCATATTTACATGTGTCTTTTTTTATTGTGCTTACTTAAAAAATAATAATAATGATTATGATAAAGTACCAGTTAGGATGTTCAATTAGCTGTTATATTTTTCTATGCTCATTCTGGTTGCTTGTTCATTTGTATAAGTTTGTACATGTAATCTACAATGCATGCACATTTGAATGATATTGCATACAAATTGACTGAATGATTTATTTATTTATTTTCTACTTAGAAAGTATCCAATGATACCAGCTTTGTCAAGTCTTCTAATGCACCACAATCCTTAACTTCTTTGACTACTCTTTCTACTTATTATGATCAACCAGTACAATCATCATTTAGTTCAAGTACAAAGGTTTCACCAAATACTATTTCAAATTCTACATTCCACAAATCAAACAGTGTGGAAAACATCTGTCCATCTACTCTTTCGGTGAGTTTTGTTCTTTATATACTTATTTTATTTTATTGTTGTTTTAATTGCAAAACCTTGTTGCTGTTTAATAGTATTTAAATAATTGTTTGTTATGAGCAACATGTATATGCTTTATCAATTAGAGCAAGTCTGTGACAATCTATAAATTTTGTAAGCATCTATATACATCAAAATCTGGTAGGATAAACAGATACTGACAAATTGAAGGATAAAGGCATCTATATTTAATTATAACAATGAATTTAATTGTTATTGGTACAATTGGGGATTTCTTTTTTTTTAAGTGTAATTTATTAACTAGCATTCATTGCATAGTTTTCATAAATGTAGAATATATGAAAAACAGTTTAAAATGTCAAGAGTAGAAAATCACATTGCTTAAATGTCTTTCATAAAAACTTAATAAATTAATGTATTTTATTCTAAAGTGTGTGCATTAATTTTTGTATTCACAAAATTTCAGTACTAATTTTAAATATTTCTTGGTTACCATTATTTTTTTATTTACAGGCATTCCCTGCTAAAACCCAATATGGTACTATGCCACGTCAAACAGGTTCTCAAGTTTTGCAACAGCTACACACACGTCTCCAAGAACATGAAATGGATCAAAAGAAAAATCAGACTCTTCCTTCTAATAAATCAGAAATTCAAACCGAGGAAAATGTTCTAAATTCTAGCAAAAGTAGAAGTGCTAGTAGTGCTTCTAACCATAAGAGCACTGGTGTGTCATTTGGTAAAGGCTTTTTTAAATTAAGATATGGAAAACGAAGTTCAAGCGAATCGCGTCTAGGTGATGGTTTTCTTCTGTAACGTTCTCTACTTTATCTATATTTACCATATTTATATCTCTGCTCAACCATGTAAAAATTTCTCAGCTGTTTTAAATTTCTAGACTTTTAAGTTTCTAATTAGTTTTACTTAGTTAGTGCTATGTCTATTTAAGGACTTTTTACCACTAAAACTTTAATCTAACCAGCCAGCCTGTCTATCTGTTATTAATTTTCATTCTGGCCATCACTAAAACATGCGCTTTGCTTGCTCTTTAAGTTTATAGTAGTTCAAATTATGCTTGAAATTTATTCTGTGTTATTGTTATTCTTATATAAATTATGAGTTATACATGTTTGCTATTCTTTCTCTATAATAGGCAATATCAAATAAGTTAAATGGATATGTTTTTTAAGTCTTCTGTTTCTCTCTACATATTCAATATTACTGATTATTCTGCCTCTCTGTTTGGTTTCGACTGAAATATTCTCACAATAGCTTTGATCGCTTTTATTGAAACTTCGTACAGTGGGATTAATACATTGGACACGTGCATAGGGTTAACCCTAAAAATCCACGTGCATGCAAAGTGCCCATAACACAGGCAAAATTCGCTGTTGTTTCATCTAGAACTTGCATGATCGTCTGAATTAATTTGGATCTGAGAATAAAATAGACAGGTTTTACCATTTGCCAAAAAGTATAGCTGGAGAACATGCTGAGGCTGTTAAGACAAAATAATCCAGTCAGGAACCATTTGAAAGCATAGACAACATCAAGTGCATGAATTAAATAGAAGCTTCTTTTATTTTACTGGAAAAGTATTAGCTTTAGGGATTGGCTGGGATGGCTGTGCACACTAATTAAAAAGTTCTTGACATGAGAGTGGCTACTTTAGGTTATTAAAAGTGCAATCATTTAAACGCAGCCTACGGCGGGAAGCCATGCGGCATCCCCCGTGCTGAGGCAAACTCGTTAAATTTTGTGCGATGCTATACTCTGCAGATATCAGGCAACACTGACTACGATCTGTCTGTTGAATCCCAAAAAGCCCAAATGCACACCAGATTGGCGAGTCGACCCGCAACCATGGCCAATCAGCGTGCGTAAAACATATACACAGCGCACGCCGAACACCAAAGAGCATGCCAGCACAGCATGCCAAAAAGGCGAGAAACGCGAGCACAGAGAATGCTTTGAACAGCCCACAAGAGAGAAGGAAGAATTCTTTCCTGCACGGTGGAAGATAATGGCACCCGAAGTATACTGCAAGTAGAAACTGGGAGATTAAATAAAATTGGTTATCTCATGGATGGAAGATCGAAAAATGAAGGAATCGCCATAGGACTAAAAGGGATGTGTCAAATTAAAAGGAATAATAAATGCCAAATAATGGGAATGTTGAAACAATTAAATATTAAAGCGAAATTACGAAAAGGCAAAATTAAGTATAAAAATGGGAGATATTACCACATGCAAATACCGAGTCACGGATGCACGAAAATGGTGCATTCACAATGCAAAAAATATCTTTAACAATTTTCTGTATTCAATTTCTTTCTATATCTATCTGTCTATATCTCTCTCTATTGTGTGTGTATATATATATATATATATATATATATATACATATACACATATACATATAGAGAGAAAAAATGTGTTGCTTTTCATACTCATCGTTTAATTCTTCTAGTCACTAAACTTGAAATATAACAGGAGAGCTATCTCCCTATTCCTATGGCATCTTTCCAGTAGTCAGCATGCATGAATGCAGTGATGATTGTTTTTGCTTTGAATGCAAAATAAAATTGACAGTTTCCTATTTTGCTTTATATCTTATAGTTGAACATACTTCATTTTTTAAATTTGTGTTTATCCAATTGATATTTTTAACATTGAGTAATGCTTACTACATTTTCTTTCTGCAGTGCATATTAAATTCTTCTGACTACCAATTCACTATGAAACATGCTCATCTGTTAATTCTGCGTTTTGTCAAAAGTGGTATCATTGAAAAACTCTTGTCATGAGAATAAAAAAATATAAGAACAACCCACCTAAAACTATTTATGAGATATAAGCAAATTTATTTGGTGATGCCATGCATAAAGAAAAAATAGAAAACGAATAAAATTTTAAGCCCTAGCCATGAGGATCAAGAAAAAATATTTGAACTACCTGACAGTCTAGTCATTCATGAGATATGGGACCATTTCTTCCATGGCATATAGATTTTGCATTAAACAAGTGAGAGTATTTTGTTCTTTTAAGTATATCTTATGATACATTCCATTCATTGTCAACCTCTGTGAAATAGGTCTCATATTTCTAATAAAATAATAGCAGAACATGTTAGTTGCACAGTGGAAAAAACGCAGTATGAATCAATTAAATGGGAATTTTGCTTTTTACAAACATCATCTTATAATTACTGATAGATTCTATTTTCCTTTACTATAAAAATGAACTGAAATTTTAATAAACCACAACATTTTCCAGCACTTACACCAGATTTAAATTAGAAGTACGGACATATGAAAAACAATCAATGTTATACTTGGCATTAGTAAAAATATTAACCATTATTAATAAATTAATATCCCCGTGGTTTTGTTAGCTGACGAAAATAACTAAGTAAATTTGGAAATTTCATATGCACAAATTTTACATATGATGTGTAAAACATAAAATTTTACATGCAATTACAACAAAGTGAATTTAACTGTTGCCAAATATCAAAACCAAAATTACAATAGAATGTTCCATGGAGGCATGCTTCAACCAATGTCAAGCAAAGCCCTAACAAGTCTTCTCATTTTTTTACTTCTTTGTGCATCATTTCACAGAAGAAATGGACTCCTACATCATGGATGATAGGATTTGGATAAGTAGTTCTTATGCATGTCTTGATCTTAATTACAAGATGTTTCCATTTTTATACTAATCTTGAGGAAATTTGATTTCATTTTTATTTATGTATGATGTCATTGAAGAAATTAGCTTGCATCTTGTGAGTGGTTACTTTTGAGTAGGGTAGTTTCTATATTTTTCTTGATCCTCTAGCCAAGAACTTTCCAGTGATACCAATCTTGACAAAATCCAGAACTAACAGTAAGTGTGTTTGCTGCCCACTCTCCAGTTTAATTTGCCGCTCAGAGCTTCCAGTACAGGGATAGAGAAGCTTTTTACTTGTGTGTGCCAAAAATTCACAAACATTATGTATCAATGTTGTAACATTTTAGACTTTTATATAATTAAAAAAAAAGAACATATGCTGCTTTATGCATTAATTCACTAAATTAAAATATGATTTTTCTGTATATTGAATTATTGAAATTTAATGAATGAATTTTTTTTTTAAATTGATATAAAAATTTTTAAGCAACATATAATCAAATAACATTTTTTCATTAATTAATGAAATTTTGATTCAGAAATAAATATTCATTTAAATGCCGTGTACTGTACTAAAGAAAGAGGTTTTAAGAAGTTTTATTTTAGTGATTTTTAGCTCATCATTAATGCAACATCAAAGTTATATAAAAAATTATATTAATTTATTAAAGATAATTTTTTTAACTGTATATAGAGAATGTTTTATACTTGGTTCACATTTGTTATTTTAGTAATGTGCACAGCAAAATTGGATCCACTTGTCATTATATTTTTGTGACTGCCTTATGAAATTTATTTGAAGCCATAAAGCTTTAATTTATGTCGCATGACAAAATAGTTGCTTGTCCATAATGCTGCAAAAAGAAAAAATTTACACATTTCTACAGAAAAGAAAAATATTCTAATGTGTTTACTCATCCAAAGTAATTGTTATTTTCGAGAATAGTAATTGTGTTATTTATGTTAATAAAATTTTACTTATAACAAAAGGAAAAATGCATTTTATTTATAATTATCAAATTTTAAATTTTTGTAGGCCACAGAAATTAGCGTATGAGCCATCCATTGCAGTGTGCTATAGGTTCACCATCCATGTTTTAGTGTGATAAAAATTATTTTATAAGTCTTTTAAAGATGCCAGAAGTACTTTATTCTATGTGCTACTTAATTTAAATATAAATGTATTTTTTACTTTTCATATTTAATTACTCCAATGAAATAATTATAAATAATAAATGTAATTAAAAATTGTATGAAGTGAGTTGAATAATGTATATGTTTGTTTAATAAATATAAAGATAAAATGTTCATTAGACTTTAAAAAGTTCATGATCTAATTATTAATTTATACCCTATCCATAAGGGATTGGATAAGTAGTTCTTATGCATATCTTGATCTTAATTACAAGATGTTTCCATTTTTATACTAATCTTGATGAAATTTGATTTCATTTTTATTTATGTATGATGTCATTGAAGAAATTAGCTTGCATCTTGTGAGTGGTTGTGAGTGGTGTTGGTATGTGGCTTTATTTTCTTCTCAGTTGGAGGAAGGTTTAAAATTTAAGGATATTCTGTATATTATAAAAAAATATTTAATATATTCAAATAACATGATAGATAATGTGTAAAGTGTTTTAGTATTTAATAGTAATAGTTTGAATACTTCATTATTAAACAGATAATACGCTTCCTAAAACAGAAAATGCTAACATTGATATCCATGTGATTGTCTTTGACTTACTGTGAGTAAAATGGCATGTTTGATAGAGATATCTTGATAGCTTAATTTTCAAGCTAATTTTGGATAAATCTCTCATGTACCATTTAGCTTTTAGCTATCATACTTCAGGTTTTTGTGCTTATCTTCTTTCTTCTGGCCAAAAAACTTGATCTTCTCTATTTTCTTTCCACTCACTTAACTGAGTGTTTGGAAATTATTTTTTTTATTTTTTTAATAAATCATTTCAGTATGATAGTAGAAGCTTTCAAATTATCAGTGTGAAGTTATACAATCTCTTTGCTTGCATATCCACCATTGATAATTATTTACTCCCCTTTTATTTTTATGCAGATCTAATTACAATTTGTTTTTATTTGCTATGAAACATTCAAGAGAACACTGAAATGAATTAATACATGGTTTCTTTATGCTTCATTTTATTAGCAAGAAAATATTTATAAACTATTAATTATTTCCACTTCATTTTTTTCTGGATTTTATTCTTTTATAACTTCTGCATTAAAAATATATATTGCTGTTTTTTGTGTACAATCCCAATTCCCAGAACATTTTAAATTATTAAACATTAGTTGAATTGTTAATGGTATTACAGATAAAATTGTTTACATTTTGTTTCTTTTAATTCTGTTTAACACATTGAGTGCCACGGTGACTGACACTGAAGCACTGAAAAAAATTAAGTAATTTTTAAGAAAGTATAATCCTGTAATAAATAAAAGGTAGGTAAATTTTAAATAAATTTTCAGTAATTACTTAAAACAATATATATTTTTTTTTAGTTTCATATCATGTTTTAGATGTCAGTCATTGGTGAATGACATGTTTTAAATGGAAATTTCAGTGTCGGTCACTAGTGACTGACATGGCACTTACCGTGGTTAAATTATATTGAAATCTAACCTAAACTAAATATCTGTAGTTCAATGCATTAAATGATACAGTTTAATGTACCATATAGTGTGGTAAATATCTTCATTAGGGTTTTGTTCATCTGACGAAACCCTATTCGTCTCGCTCCTCTGTCTGTCTGTCTGTCCGTCACAGAGCCTGTTCTCAGAAACTATACATGTTGGAGACTTGAAATTTTGCATACTTATAGATGAACACCACACATCATACGACAAATCATAAAATTTTGAAAAAGTCGTACATTTAACCCTTTGGGTTCCCACATGTGTATTTTAAACAATTCTTTCTAAGTGAGGCCCTAATCAGGTTGGAGGCGTAAAATTTTGCATACTTATACCTGAGCACATCACATCAAACGACAAATCATAAAATTTTGAAAAAGTCGTACATTCAACCCTTTGGACTCCCACATGTGTATTTTAAACAATTCTTTCTAACTGAGCCCTAATTAGGTTGGAGGCGTGAAATTTTGCATACTTATAGCTGAATACCTCACATCAAATGACAAACCATAAAATTTTGAAAAAGGTCGTAAATTTAACCCTTTGGGTTCCTACATGTGTATTTTAAACAATTGTTTCTAAGTGAGCCCCTAATTAGTTTGGAGGCGTAAAATTTTGCATATTTATACCTAAGCACCTCAAATCAAACGAGAAATCATAAAATTTTGTTAAAGTCATATATTTAACCTTTTGGGCACCTACATGTGTATTTTAAACAATTCTTTCTAAGTGACACCCTATTTAGGTTGGAGGTGTGAAATTTTGCGTACTTATAGCTGAACACCATAATGCGACAAATCATAAAAATTTGAAAAAGTCCTACATTTAACCCTTTGGGCTCCCTCATGCGTATTTTAAGCAATTCTGTCTAACTGAGCCCCTTATTAAATTGGAGATTTGAAATTTTGCATACTTACAGCAGAACACCTGAAGCCAGGCGACAAATCATAAAATCTTGAAAAAGTCTTAAGTTTAACCCTTTGAGCTACCAAATATGTATTTTAAGCAATTCTTTCTAAGAGAGTCCCTAATTAAGTTGGAGACATGAATTTTTGCATACGTATAGCTGAATACCTCAGACCACACGACAAATCATAAAATTTTCAGAAAGTCTTATATTATTTACTCCTCCGGGCTCTAACTTGTATATTTTAAGCAATTTTTCTAACCTCTGCCCTTTTCACCCGGGGAGCACTTTTCCAACTTTTACCGACACCCCTTTTACCATTCTTTCATATTATCCCATAGCCTTACATATTTTAGTTCCACTTTTTACCGACAGGGGTGCCTACTTATCTCGGGTGCTATGGGCTCAATCCCTTCGAGTAATATATATACGGATAGTATGTAAAACGGAGTTTCGTTCGGATAGAGGATTGTTTAGAATAGAGTGCGCCCCTGGTTGCGAAATGTGGAACTAACAGATTTTTCAAAAGGATAAAGTGTTTTGAAAGGAATATTAAACGAAACCCTCGGTGCGATCTGTGATCACACTTACCCACTTGTTTTCTTTTAACATTTGTTTTGGTTTTTGAGCATCAATCTTTTTAATACTTTCCAACAAAGTTGAAAAGTGTTTATGATTTCGGTTTGTCTGGCCGCCTGTCTGCGCTCTAACTCGTAGATATACTCGGATTGCCCTAGAATTTTTAGGTGTTATTAAGGTTCACCATAGTATGATCCCTATTTCAAATGAAGTTTATAGCATGTTTAGTTCATTTACAGGGACAGTCAAAAGTATTCCGTTACATTATGACCAATGGGAAAAAATCTTCTCAAATGATTTTTAATGATGTTACACGCTTTCAAGCATAAAATAATTGATATACATTTATGAAGTGCACTAAAGTAAGCATTCTGAAGAATATGCAGTGCAAAGAATACTTATTATTCATTTACAGGGCCACACAAAAGAATTCTGTTACATAATGATATGGGTGTGTGGGGCGGGGGGTGTTTGCAGCATATTTTAATTATGTTAAACTATTTCATATATAATGAAATTGATATACGTCACTGAGGTTTACTATAACTTATTTCATGCATAATAAGAAGTGCATAACATTTACAGAGATACACAAAATATTTCAGATACTATATTGTGTCCGAAGTACTGTACATAAGCAATGATTGCTGGAAATGCATTTTTAATTATGATATGCACTTTTATGTTTCACTATATTTATGCATACTATAGGGTGTGTATAAATGCTACAGTTCATATACAGGGCTATGGCTATATAAAACACTTTGTATGGGTTACTGAGTATGAGCATGAATTGTTTAAAGGTGGTTTTTAAAAAAGTTATGCATTTTTATGCTGAACTGCATTTAGTTTACTAAGAAATATTTGTAGAATATAGATAAAATGATATACAGGGTCACGCAAAAAATTGGATACATAACTGTCTATGGATGATAATATCTGGAAATGTGATTTCTGTAGTTTTAAGAGTATTTTAGTTTAAATTAAATTTTATCTAAATAGTGGCATGTGATAAAGGTGCGTTTTCTATAATGTTTACTTAGTTATATTATTTACCTTATTTCCCTAAATAACAAAGTTTTGTTAAAGCATTCAGGAAGTGTTGGAAAGATTTTCATAATCTATGCTTAATGCATGATTTTTCTTTCTTGTTTTTGTTTGCAACTGGTTGGCAGCTATGAGTTGTGTTCAATAAATGGCCCAAGCAAGTAAAACTACTTATAGTTTATTCTTTCCTTTTAAGTCATTATAACTTTCAAAGCAGCTTAGAAAACCCTCAAGTTGATTGGGAAGATTTGCAATAAGTTATCCTTTTTATACAAGTTAAGATTGTATAGCATTGCAATAACAGTGTTCCTAGGTGTGTTTGTTGTTGATTTTTCTCTTTTTTATTACAATACTTTCTTCTATTAAGGATAGAAGAAAGTATTGTAATCGAAATTTTTTTCGACTTCCAGTTCTTGACAGATTAACACATTTTAGGGGTCAGAGGTCCCAAAAAACATGTTTGTAGAAAATGTCTGTCCGTGTGTCTGTTGCCATTAAGTTTTTGACTATGGCAAGCAGGTTCTCCTTTAATTTGGAAAAAATATGCCTGAATTGGACTCTGTAATAGCGATTTTTGTGCCATTTTCAATATTGTACCTTCAAAAAGTGCATGAAGTTTTGCATAGAATTGAACCAAATTTTTTATGTATGTTTTTGGCCATGGCAAGGTGGTCTTCCCTAAATTTGGAAATATTCCTCCCGAAAGGGGCACTATAATAGCGATTTTTATGTAATTTTCTTGATATTTTTTAGTTCTATTGTACACTGGCATCTGATGAAGCAACGCGAAATTCCCATCCTGATAAGCTGACTATTTGCGAACAGCTAACAGAATAATGGAAAACTATTGATTTTAATAAATATCATGATTGAGATTAACTCATTTTTACTCTGATTAATTGACTGTAGCAGAAATTTAAGATGAAAGTCAAAGTTCATATAGTATTGAACTAATAAAAATGAAATATTGACATTTGTAACACCATTTTGATATATTTAAATATATGAGATAGAAGAAAGTTTTGGGATTAGAACATCGAAATAGTTTTTATTTTACTTTGGCATTATTAGTTGAATTAGTGATATTAATGTTATATATTAAGCTTACATATAAGATATAATCCATTATTGCTGAGTTTGTTACATGTGGATTATGTTGTTATATTACAAAGTAAAACCTTTAGTATATATTCAGCAGTACAAATATTTTATTTAAAAAATTTCATTTTAACTTTTACTTTTCTATTAATTTGTAGCAGAGGAATGCATTACTATTCCAGTTGAAAAGAGAAACATTGAGCATTCCCCAGAAAGTGGAACAATATCTTCTCAGCCATTTTTTATCAAATCAGACAAAGATAAAAATAAAGGACTTCGAAAATTTTTTTCCAGGCAAGATGATTTAGTCACAAAAGTTTGTTTTTGTATTTTCATATTGACTACTTCAACCAGTTTCTAATAGATGCCTTATTTATTTTGATAGGTGGAAACGCACAGGTGCTCAGAATATGGACAGACTAGAAGGAGATTTTAAGCGAGGGGGAATCAGAGCTACAGCTGGTCCTCGCTTGGGTTGGTCTCGTGATATAAAGATTGATACAGAGTGAGTAATAGCACATCAGTGTGTCATTGTTTTATTATAAACAATCATAGAAATACAGTAGCAGACAAAAATCTGCATCGCCTGTAAAAAAAATGGAAAAGTGTACAAATAATGTATTTTATGTTTCATGAAATGATGATGTTATATTAAAATAAACTTTTAGTATCGCAAGTTCTTGATCCAAAAATGATTTTTCTAAAGAAGTAATAAAAAAGCTAGTATAAGTACATAATTAAACATCTAATTTTTTTTAATACAATATACTTTTTTCATATACCAATAAGAACCAAACTGCAATACAGAATGCACTTAGGCTAACCAGGCATTTTGAACATAAGATGTGTAATGCACAGGCTAACCAGGCATTTTGAACATAAGATGTGTAATGCACATACAATCACTGTCTTTCATTGCTCACTATTTTCATTTGAGTAAGTTCCAGAGAGTTTAATAACCAATGAAACCTTGTCATTTTGTATGCCTGTTGTGCATCCTAGCAGCAACACAACATTGCCGCGAGTCCTTCTCTTCATACTGTTTTAATCTGCCATGTTGCTAATGTGACAACAAGTACTGGTTCACATCTCATCATACAATTAATATTGATTTTACTGTTTGCATAAATATATGTGTAAAATGGGTAATAGAAAATATAGTCATGATAACTCAAGTTGTTCAACAGCTAAAAGTTGCAATGTCTATCCCACGATTCTGTCATTAGATATCAAACTGTTTATGATAACAGAAAAAAAGGGAGAAGATCTTAAATTTTTATAAGAGCAGTGGTTGCAACAAAGAAATTGTGAATGAGAAAACAGTTCAATTATTTTATTCTTTTCCATTAATATAATTTTCTGTATTTTTTTTCTTATTTTGTGCATAATTTCTTCTTTTTTTAAGCATTTTTTACTTTCTTGCTGAAAATGCTCCTAAAAGAAAGAGACTTAATTCTCATAATATATCAAATAATCAATATAATTATATATATATATATATATATATATATATTTCATTAATAAAAATCTTGAAAAATCACATTTCTTTAGATAGCATACTAAATTTGATGTTATACTGAATATGGTATTTAAAAGTTGTCCAGAAATAAGAAAATGACTCATAATCTGCAATACTTTATAATCCAAAATATTCTATTGGATGTTCAATCTCAGTGGTGTAAAATGGCTAATTCCTAAACCATTAGTCATAGACATATAGTTCCAATTACAAAAATGTTTTAAATGAGGTAAAACACTGTTTTAAAAGTTATTTTGATAAAAAAAAGAAAAATAGAAGTTACAAAATTTAAAATTTTGTATGGTCCCCCAGTCCTGTAAGTGATATTGTGTAGAAATTTTCTATTACACTAACAAATCAAAAAAGTCGCATTCATCTAACACTAAAATTGAATGAGTTATGAAACTTTGAATTGCATGACTTATACCAATTTTCTGCATCTGAACATAGATGAGTTGGGTCATGCTCCAAGGGATCGTACACAAAGTGCTTGAAGTATTTGAAGAATTTATTTTGCATGCATCTACATATTAACTGGAAGTAGTCACATCATACAAGCATTATGCTAGTGTTAATTTTTATTATTGCATTTATATTTCTTTTACAGGGCTGCAGAAAGGTGCCAGATATATTATAATGTACTTATTGCTTAAAATACATTTTAATGATATTATGCTTTTTTCAAATTTAACATTTTAGTTCTTCAAAGCAAATATAAAAACTTACTTAAAAAAGTATTTTATTGATAAAAATCAAAATTTAATTTCTACTTTCTAAACAAATATTTAAAAACAATTTTGCTATTCGACAAGAAAAATGATGTAAACAACTTTATTTGCATTAACACAAATACTGTGCCAAAACATTTGTGCAATCAAATGATGCACATACAAACAATTTCTAAGAGTTTAAAATACCTAAAATATGTTAATAATATTTTGACTGTTTTTGTTTCAAAAATATAATCCAGTTACTATGCAAAATTTTCATTGAACTACAAATATTTTACATTCTCAATTTATGCAAAACAGTTTGAACTTTGGCTATGTACCAACACATACATTCACTTATTTGTCTGCACTTTAATAAATTTGTAGGCCATTGTTAAATTTTATTGTTAGAAAAGAATGTTTACCAACAATCAGTGCTATGAAATGGTATTAATTTATGTACAGAACAGTTGCAGTAAATTAGAGGCTGCAAGGCTGTTTGCTATGAAATTTCCTGATCAAAACCAACAACATCCAAATATTATAGCTAAACTTGTTACACGTTTAAGAGAAACCGGTTAGCTTTAAGAAGCACCCTTGGTTAAATCAATTCACTAGTTCAACAGTACCACCAGAGGATGTTATAGAGAATACAATTGCTCATCCTGAATGTAGTACATGAGATACTAGCTGAGAGTATGGATATTCAGAAAGTCAAGTATTAAAAATTTAAACAAGTATGGTGCATATCCATATGGACCAATACTAGGACAAGAATTAGCATCATGAGACAAAGAGCGTCATTTTGTTTTAAACAAACAAGATAAAAATCCATCCTTTATGAATGAAATTATTGGACTGATGAATGTCAATTTTCAATACAGTAGATCATAAATACTCAAAACATTCACTGTTGGTCCCTGGAAAATCTGCACATTATTTCTCCAAACAGACATCAAGTATGTTCCATAAATGTTTGGTGTGGTATCTGGAAGACATCTTAAACTAGGCCATTCGTTTTCAAAGACACTTTAACATCAGAAAAATATGCGGATATTTTATGCTGACCAGTATCTGATTTTTATGTTTCATTAACAGAAGTGTCCCATATGTAGTTTTAATATGATGGTGTGCCAGCACATAGATTGCTTATGCCATGCACTGCCTTAACTAGTACTTTTGGATATAATACTATTGAATATGGAGGTCCTATTGAGTGGCCCCTCCAGATTACCAGATTTGAATTCTTTAGATTTCTTTCTTTGGAGTTTTCTGAAAAATAATGTTTATGAAAGAGAATCCACTAGTCAAACAGATTTTTGGAATCGTATTTCTATGGCATGCAGACCTGTAATACCAACAGCGTAGCTTAAAGTACAATAAGGATTTATTTCACATGTGTATTTCAGCAATGCAACTGAAGGAAGTCACTTTGAGCAAGTTTCAAGCTTTAAATTAGATAAAGTTATCTTAATTAATAAAAATTAATCGAATAGCATTTAAAAATATGTATCCTTTTGTAAAGAATTGAGATTCTTTTTTTTCATCATTTCATTTAACAAAAATTCTGTTGTTTATTTACTTATATTTTTAGTACATGTTTTATATTTTGCTTTAATATGTCAGAATGAAAATAGATTTCAAATTTATATTGTAATGTTAATTTTGCTCTGAATTATTATTTTTTATATCTGACGATTATTTATATTTCTAATAAATTTGTGGATGACTCGTATTTTGCTGCAAGGAAAAAAAAAAAAAAATCAAATTTAAACAGCTATTACTCAATCAGTTTTAATGATAGAAGAATGGCCATATCAGATGGGAGAAGATAAACAACAAACATTTTACAAGCTCAGCTTATTGTGCAGTGGTTAAACAGGTTCTTCAAACTTTTTGTATGGTTATCTATCATGTGTCGAACGGGCAGGATTACCTGATAAGTTCAAAAATTTTTGGGATGTTTTCTTGTTTTGAAAATCCTACCTTCATCCTATTGGTTCAGTTGATTCAGCACTGAATCAATTCTCCCTAGATTAGGGAGAATGATTGTTGGCTGAATGAATACCCAACTTTACTTATGTGATCTCATAAATCTGTGTTGGGTGAAATGTTGAACGAATATGACTTCCATGTGCTATGGCCATTACTTTCACATGGATTGGAAAATGCCAGGATGCAAGAAATTTTTATCTATTAGCATTATTACTCTGTTAAAGTTTTCTTTGTATTTCTTTTAGTATCCCATTTATTCACTGGAATACTGACATGATTGTAGACTGGCTACATAAATTAGGTTTTAGCATGTATATTAGTGATTGTAAACGATGGATGTGCAATGGTGAAATACTTAACAAGGCAACTAGTCATGACTTTGAAAAGGTAACTAAAATATTTTCTTGTGGCATTTTTAAAATAACCTTAATTTGAAGTTGTTATTTTTCATTTATTAAAGTTTCTCAGTTCCATTTTTTTAAAAATCATTTAAACTTATTTCATTGGTGCTATAACTATAAGAACCTTAAAGTATAGGTTTTTTTTTTTTTAATCTAATATTTATTACAGATTTGCTACATTTAAAAATAAACGTAAAAGTCCTTAATTTAAAATATCATGCCTTTTAATTCGTCATTATTTCTCTAACATAAAAAGTGGCTATTTAATAAACATATTAGAATAAATCATAATTGATGTACATTTATCTATTTATGCATAATTCTTATCTTGAACTATCATGCATAGGAAATGAATGTAAGAGAAAATATTCTACTTAACTAATTTGTATTTCCTGTGTATGTTGACTTAGGCTAAAAAATTGGCTATGCAAGCAAACTCTTCAAACATTTGTATGTGCTTAAATGTTCTCACACAAATACAATACATATAAATATGATATGCTTATTCATAAGTGACACAATTAAAAAAATGAATTTTTCCGAAAAAGCAAAGTTTTTGAGCATGAAAACTTTTTTTTAAATCTATTCAGAAATATTTCATTTTTTTATGTTTAAAGTCAAAATAAGATTAAAAAATTAAAAAAAAATAGTTTTTAATGCAATTAATTTGAAAGCTTATCTTAATTTACTTATTTTTTCAGTTTTAAAAATAATTTTTATGCTTCATTTTTTAAGAAATTTAACTCAATAGTGTGCAACCTGATTATGGAAAATTAACCCATCTGCATTTGAAACAATATAAATAGTTCATTTCTTTCTGTTAATATTACATAAAGAAATTAAAATTTCACCCAAAAGTAAATAACTAAATGAAATACTAGTTTAACAAACTATGTATGAGCTACTGCTAATCAAATTATGTGCTTAGACTCAGAATCATAAGAATAAAAAAGGATGGTGTAAATAGTGAAAACTTTAGTGATTTATTTGGCTGTTAACTGCTGGTTTGCAGCTTATACGAAATACTGTTTTTAATGCATTTCGAATTTTTATTTGAGTACATAATTGATATTTTCCATATAAAAATCCTTTTGGTGTTGTTAATGTGCAATTTAAAGTATATTAAATGTCAAAATTCTATTAGTTTTCAATTAAAAATGGATTTCACTTATGTTTTGTATAATGGGCAGTATCCTTCATAACATGGGAGAAATCTGTGTTGGATTATTTGGAATATATCTATATTATAAAGCAAAACATGTTTTTGAGAAACCTTGATGTCATATCAACAGTGAAAATTATGTAAGCAATTAACTTCCCTTTTATCACAAATTTAGTTATTATCCTAAACATCTTAATTTTTACACTATCAAATAGGGGGGGGGGGGGGATACTTTCAAATCTGTCCTGTGCAGCTCAATTACAGAAGATTAATCAGTTTGTTTCTGGCTAATATTCTGCTTTAAATCAATGTTTAATCAGCAAATAAAGTTAATCTATATTTAAAGTAAAAATATGCCCGTGAGTAACTACAACATCATATTGATGATGGCAATGACCTGAATAATAAACTTCTCTCTTTTCCAACTTAATAACTTTTAAACATCTCACAATTTCAAATTTTACACTGAATATGTACATTTTTTACGAATAAAGGATAAAATGTACTTTCAAATGCAATTTCTTAGAAAACTGTATCTATTTTTTATGGTTTTTAAAATACTCTTCAATCATGATTTTTTTCTATTATTTTACATCTAACTCTATCACGTGCAGTCTGATAACTGAAGACTAACCTGTTTGCACTTTTAAAACAATGTAAATAGTTCAGCATTTCTTTCCAGCTAATATTCTAATACAAAAGGAAAATGAATAAATTTAAAAACTTTATTTGAATATATCATTGGTATATTTCATATAAAAAAGGGTTAAACATAAGTAAACTATTAATTTTTAAAAAGAGATGGTTTTTACTTATGTTCTGTAACCCGGAATGCCTAAGTTGGATCTCCTAATGCTAGTTATTATGCAGTGACATCAAAAAGTTACATGTGTCTTTTTAATTAGATGTTTCATAACTTCACTTTCTGTATTTGTAAAAGAAATGTATTTAAACTCATTATACTCAACATCAACTAATTTTATATATAAAGTAATAATAAAATGATTATTTTGCATTTAAAGCAAATTAACATCAACCGCTTAATCATTGCACCTGATTCATTCACGGGCAAATTGCACATGAAATGGAAACTTTGATTAAGGAATTAAAACTTGTGTTAGTAAAAAAAAATCTTTAGTGTTCCAATTTTTACATGATCTTGCTGGGGTTAATCAATAATTTATTTTTACATGCCCATTCTTTCATCTCAAATAGTCCATTCATTGAAAAACTTTCCCAAGATCAAATGAATGATCTATCCATCAACAACAAAAAATAAATAAATAAATAAATGTCTTTCTCCTACACAAATCAAAATTGAAAGGAAATTTTCAGTAGCAGTCAGTCACCTAGTTGTAGTTGACGTTATTTTCCCTGCTGAATCTGGGATTGTCTTATATTAATAAAATTCCTCCTAAGTCAAACATTGCTTTATGTCTGGTCAAACAGTCACTATCTATAAAAAATCTGTAATGTATGTAAAAACAAATTTAATGAATCATGAATTCATTCTTGGGTTGAAGTGAAATTTTCAGTGATAATCATCTTGTAATAGTTGACAGTATATTAAACTTGTGTGCAGGAATTATTCCTCTGTCTGCCCAAATTTGAGTTGTCTTATGCAGGGCCATAATTATGGGTAAGTAGAGCATGTGCCCTGGGTGTCACACCAGAATGGGGTGCCAAAAGATGTGTTTTGTCATTCAGTACAAAAACAAATATCAAAATTTGGTCAAAACGGTAATGCAATTATACAAAAATATATTCTTTTCTTAATATTATACTTTTTACTGTAAACAGGATCAATTTTATCATTAGGTGACTATATGGTGGCACTAGAACAATGGAATGTTTGTACATGAAATGAAACTGCTATTCCTTCATAATTGATGTTTCAAATGCAAATTATTGTACAACTTTTTTCCTTTTTGGGGACTAAAATAAATTAGGTTTTTTTCAGTTGTGTCCCATTTTAAATAAGAGTACATAATGCTTGACATAATTTTGAACCCTAAGAAATCGCTAAATTTAATAATTAACCATCAGATTTTAAAGAAATAAAAAGAAGTTCTAAAAGAAAAGATTTCCCATTCATTAAAAATCTTAATGTCTATAATAGAAGTCTTATATTTTTAGTTTTTGTTTTAGTACCAAAACAATAGTGATAACTTGTAGTATTACAAATATTCTCCAGGGCTCTTACATAATTCACATATTATGAATTCTTATTTGTCTAAGCTTGTATCGGTATAATCCACAGCTAATCAAGATTTAATAGAATTTGTTTTGAAATCATAATTTTTAAAATCAAAAGATTAATATACATACTAACAATTATATCATATTTAAATTAAAAAAAATAAAGGCAATGGACTGAAAAAAATATTGGTTAAGTTATCTTTAAAAAAGCATATTTTAAATGGGAGGGAGGTGGTAAAATTCTTGCTCCAGATAAGTAAAAAAATGTAGTTTTGGTCCCTCGTCTTATGTTAATGAGCTTTTTGCTAAATCAATTATAAGTGTACTGATCAAAAAGTGGCTACTTCTAAAAATTAATATATTCACATTTCTTAATGCATTATGAATTCTGTTTTGAATTCAAACCTGATTTGCCTGCTTGAAAAGTTGTAGTATTAGTTCTGCATCACTGAATCATGCTTGTTCTTTATCCTTTTTACAATATTTCTTCCCTTAGTGTTTCATTAATTTTCTTGTCATTAATTTAATCTCTGACAATTATGTCTTACCAACGTATAAGTAATTCAAATGTAATGTGTTTAAAAAAAAATCTCTATTTTGCCATTGTTTTATTAAATATAATTAACATTTATTTACAGTTTATTTTGTTTTGTTATTACTATTATTATTATGATGGATTAGTTAATTGAATTGGCTATTTTAGAAACTGTATAAATGCTAAATTTTGTATTTTCATATATTTAAGAAAACCTGAAATTTAGCTAAAAGTAGATAGGGTAAGGATTAAAAAAAAAAAATCGCCCTTAGCTGTTATATTGTTTCACTGAAATACGTTGTACTGTTGCATTTTCATCTGTTTTTTATATTTATTAAATACTTAATCTTAGTTGCAGATAAAAATTAAACAAACTGAACTTTTCAGAAAACCTGAACTTTATTTTGGTGAGTTTCAAAATTTAAAATAAACTCGGCTATTGAATAAAGCATTTTCAGAGAGCTCTGAACTTCAAACATGTGAGGAAAATTGAAAAAAAGTTGAATGAATTATTTTTTACCTTGTAAAAAACTAGCTGAATGAAAAATACTATAAACAGGTGAAACATTTTCTAAAATACAAATTTAAAACCTTAAAAAGTCTTGAGGTTTTTGCAGAGAACAAAAATAAAGAAAGTAAGAATATTCTTTCATAGTTCTTTTCTTTGAACTTCACATGTTGGTAAACTCAGAATCACGTTATAGAGTTCAAAATACTCTGAGATGTATACAGAGAACTTCTGGATATGCGATAGTTTCTCTCAATTTTAAAAGCCTGCATTTGAGAAGCCCTTATTGAAAGTTCAAGAGAGTCAGTGGTACTTTCCATAGAAAATAGCAATGTGGTAACATTGATGAATATTTTAACTTCCACTTTTCCTGAACTATGCAAGGTGACTTCTTTTAATTTCCAAGGATTCTGTCACCACTATTAAAGATAAGAAATTTCATATTTGAATTATAGATTCTGCAATTGCCTTGTTTATTCACAAAATTTGTATTATTTTTCTTCACTTAACATTAGAACCTCAGAAAACTACTAAAGTTTTATAAAAATACTTTACACCAAAATTTTTATTTAAAATTTTTTAACTTATTTGTTTAAATTATTTTTTTGCATCATATATTTAATGAATTTTATGAAGAAATTTCTGGTTTGAATCGATATCTATTCATATGGTACAGGTCAAAATGACCTGTCATTGCAGTTCTAGTGGTAAATAAGTAAAAAAAATCTATTAATTTTCATTGAACTTTGTACACTCTGACCATGCCTGAATATAGTAATTGAACTTCAATGTTTTAAATGGAATTCTATGTTCCTTCTAAAATAGATCTTGATGTTTCATCAGAGTTGATGGTTTTCTGATATGAGTGTGGCTATCAGTTTTTGAAATTTGAAATATTATTAGTTTACACTTTATGAATGGAGAAGTGATCTGTCAGATAACCTCTAAGATGCATTGTGTGTATTGCTGTAGTGTGTTCATCTGAAAAAATGTTGTATAGAACCAAATTTTTTATCACATAGCAGAAATATGTGACCATATACTGGAAAATAATGAATAATGGTTTCAAACTGTTCTCTATTCATGAGAAACCTTACCAGTGTGTGAATTCTCTTTTGCCTTTCTGTCCTATCACTAAAAAGCTGAAGTTTTTACATTGTACTAAGAATGTAGTTATGAATGTAGTGGAGGAAGATTGAACACACTACATCTGGTGACTCATTTGTCTCTCATTCAAGGTATACATTTTGGCTTTGTTTGTTTTGATGTCATATAAAGAAAACATTTACCCTAAGTTGTCACAAGTAAAATATTTTGTAGAACAAGTATATGTGGCAAGAGTAAATTTTGCATGTAATCAAAACTCGATTTAATGGTGTTTTTGTCTTTGCTATTCTTGGCAGTTTTTTCAGTTCATTGTAAAATTTCTTGGCTCTTCTTTATGCACTGTCAGCTCAGTAGCTGCATTTTGTTTATTATTTTGGCATAATACTGAATCTCTGATTTTCATGACTAAAATAATGCACTTGTTACATAGATCCATTTGAAGTTGTCCAAAGGCATAGTCAAAATGTTCCTTGAAATAGGTATTGTAGATGTTGTCCTTTTAATCAGGATGATCATTTACAAGCATTTGATGCATTTTTATAAGTTTCAGTCATGCATCCGAATATTTTGTCAGTTTTCTTGTATACTCTCTTTTACTTCATAATGCTTGATGTCTTCATGAACTTGAACACTAATTCTACCAGGTATTGCATTGCCACTGTAATTCTTTCCTCTTCAGTCTTCTGAGGTTTGATTCTTAAGAGGGGGGGAAACAGTCTACTTATTCCATGTGCTGATACATTTCATAAGATCATTCTTGCAAACATGTTGAAATGCACCACCAATCCAAATATGATAAAAGTAGGAGTGGCTATATTTGACGTATTTGATTCTCATCTTGACTGGTAGAAAAATCATTCTCATCTACAGCCAGATTTACCTCAATATGATCTTCAAACGGTAAAGTAGAAACAGATTTGATTCCACAATGAATATCTTTTATTGCAGTCAAGGTTTAAATATGCATATCTTGTATATTTTTGCTTTCCATTACACATAAATTATTCTAAATTTCTCGCAACTCATTCTTTGTGACATATTTAAAACACTTGGCATGGAGCATTTGCATTTGATTCTGTTGAGGGGTTTTCTGTAGGTTGGTTTTAATTTTATAGTCCACATTTTCCTCACCTCCAAAACTTGTTCTATGTCTGAGTGTGATTCACTGGACATTTTTTCAAACTTTGAAAAAACAAAACTAAAAATATTCACACGAAACTCTCAAAATAAACATCAGTCAGAGAAACCAACTTAAAGTTCAGACTTGGTAAAAAATATTATTTTCAAAACCATATTTTAACCAACAAAGTTAATTGTATAATCACCAACTACCTTCATCACTGTTAATGACGATGTGGTTCAGATTCCCTTTAGAATCATCTTGACCAATCTGAAATAACTGAGCACTCGAAAGCTGACAAATTCAAAACTGATAACCATGCATAAGCTGGTCAATAGGAAGAAGATCTGCTGCAGAACAGGAAAAATTAGACCTGTTGAAATAAGCAGGGTTCGCACAGACTCCTTAGACTCCTTGGAAACTCCTTAGAAATGAAAACATTCCCAAGTAGTACTTAGAACTACTTAGATAAGCAAACCACTCCTTAGAAACTCCTTAAATTGTATTGAGGCTTCGGAAGCAAGCGATATTGCTGCCGAGGATAAAAAAATCGTGATTGTAAAACGCACGGTTAAAGCCTTTATGCGTGTCATTCGTCTGATGCACAGCATTGATTGCGTAGGATAATCTTAATAGCAGGGCTCCCACTAGGTCCGTTTTTCCATTATTAGGTCCGTAAAGTCAGTTTTTCGACACTGTTAGTCGACCTTTATTTTAAATTTTATCGATGTTTGACATTTAGCCAAAAATCTCGGAAAAATCGCGTTTTTCACAAATATGTTCCAAAAAATACCCTCAAATTTCGTCGATCGATCGCGGAAAAAATTCGTAAATTTTGTCAAAGGATCGTGGTAAAACGCGAATTTCTCCAACAGATTGCGATAAAACTCGACGCGAATTTCTTAAAAGACAGCGAAAAAATGCGAATTTACTCAAAGGATCACGAAAAAATGCGAATTTCATTAAAGATCGAGAAAAAAAGCAGATTTCCTCAAAAGGTCGCATAAAACACGAATTTCCTCAAAAGATTGCGAATTTCCTTAACGGATCGCGAAAAACACGCGGTTTCCGTCAAAAGATTGTGAAAAAAAAAGTCAGTTTCATCAAACGATCGAAATAAAACGCGAATTCCATTAGAAGATCGCGAAAAAAAGTGCGAATTTCCCCAGAAGATCGCGAAAAAACGAGAATTTCCCCAGAAGATCCCGAAAAGCAAGTGAATTTCCTCAAAAGATCCCGAAAAGCAAGTGAATTTCCTCAAAAGATCCCAAAAAACAAGCGAATTTCATGAAAGGATCGCGAAAAACACGCGAATTTCGTCAAAGGATATCGTAAAACACGCTAATTTCGTCAAAGGATCGCGAAAAACACGCGATTTCCATCAAAAGATCGCGGAAAAAAGTAAGATTCGTTAAACAATCGAAATAAAACGTGAATTCCATTAAAATATCACGAAATACGAATTTCTCTCAGAAGATCGCGAAAAAAATATCCGCGAATTTTTCCCAGAAGATCGTGAAAAAAAATGCGAATTCGTTAAAATTTCACCTTCAAAGAAAACGATTAATGCTGTTCTAAAAGAATAAATTCAAAATTTCTTATATTTTTTCTTGTATGTTGCGTTTAGCATTCTTTTTTTTTTTTTTTTTTTTTGTCTTTTAAAATTTTCTTTAAGATGTATCATGTATGCGATATATATAAAAAGTGTTTGGGGTTTGACTAATCTCTATTTATATGACCTAGGGGTGATTCTAGTCCGAATTTTCCGAAAATGTAAGGCATTCATTTCCGAAAATTTTAAAAAATCGGTCACCAATCCGAAAATTCGGGCATATGGCTGCCGAAAAAAATAAATTTTGTCAGTCCTTTCCAGAAAAATCGCCAATTTCGTTAAAAGATCGCGGGGAAAACGCAAATTTCGTCTGAAGATCGCGAAAAACCCCACAAATTTCGTCTAAAGATCGCGAAAAAAACTGCAAATTTCGTCAAAAGATCGTGAAAAATCGATAAATTTTGTCAAAAGATCGCGAAAAAATCACGAATTTCGTCAAAAGATCGCGAAAAAAACACAAATTTCGTCGAGAGATTGCGAAAAACCAAAAATTTTGTCAAAAGATTGCGAAAAACCAAAAATTTTGTCAAAAGATCGCGAAAAAACGGCAAATTTCGTCAAAAGATCGCGAAAAATTTACAAATTTCGTCAAAAGATCGCGAAAAAATGCGAATTTCACCAAAGAGCCGCGGAGAAAATGCATAGCTAATGTCGGGAGTGGATCCCCCCCCCTCCCCTCTTGTGTGAATTTCAGAATTTTTTTTTAAACTCAGAATCACTCCTGTGACATGACCATTGGCCACTGCATAAAAAAGTTACTTGTCAATTTTGTATTTAAACTTACGAAATCAGTAAGCAATATATTGTGAATACTGTGCAATTTCAGCACTAACAATTAGATTCTAATAGAGTAAAATTTGTTTTTGAAATGCTTTTCTATCCAAATTGGGAATTAAAAATTGGAGTGTGCGTACCACATAAGGATGCAGCACATAAAAACATCGAACAAAAAAAAAAAAAAAAAAAATGGCAAATCCTTAAAACTTTTTGGACTCCTTGGTTTTTTTGGGTACTCCTTGGATTTTTTCTTCCCAATCCTGTATGAACCCTGAATAAGTAATTTATATAAGATTTCTAACTATCTGAAGTCTTTCTTCCTTATCTCAGAAAGCTATGTGATGTCATTTCAACAGTTTCTGCACTAAACAAACATTTCAAGGATGTGTGATAGTAAGGTATAAAAAACATAATTTTATTTAGTTTCTGGACCAGTTGATGGGTCTGTCTATTACCTTAAAAAATTTTAACTCATCTTTGAATTTTTTGTCAGTTATACAGTTTCTGAAATAAATGATTCCATTGCCCTAAATAGTTCTTAGGGTTTTCTTTTCCTGATAAATTTTTATTGTTGTTTCCTTGCATGTGTTTCTCATTGTTTTCAATGTTCATTATTATGTTTTCAAGGAAGTATCCTAAATTGTAACAGCATTTTTTTTAAAAATCTTATTTCATATTTATATATTTTATTTTAGGAATTAAATATGAAACATCCATTACATAGGAAAAAACTCTTATTAGCTATTAAAAGTATGAATAATAGTTTAGGCAATTTACCACCCTCTGTTAACCTTATTGATTGTGAATGGGTATTTCGATGGCTTGATGACATTGGTCTTCCTCAATATAAAGATGCATTTTCTGAAGCATTAGTAGATGGACGTATGTTGCACAATTTAACTGTTGTAAGTTTAAACATTTTACTTTTTTCCATATAATTTGATTCATAATACTGTAAAATTACATTCTAATGAAAAATTATTCATAAGAAAGTTTTTGCTTTAAATAAGACATTTAAAGTTGTTTTATTTTTACATATGCATGTTTGTTTGTACCTCAGTTACTAGAATTGAATTACTGTAGTGCCCCAAAGCAGAATATGCTCAAAAGTGCGACGTACGTTGCAGAACAGCGGACTTCTCTGCAGAACATTTCAAATTCTCATTTTTAAGGAAATTCATCTTTCAATCGAAGGAAAAATCTCGAAATTCGTCACTCTATGGCCAGGAAAAAAAAATTAATCACAAAATTCTTTAATCGTCTATTTAAAAAGATTGTAAAATTCATCAATTGGTCGCGAGAAAAACTCATGCCATTCTTCACTCAATCATGATGAAGAAATCGTGAAATTCTTTAGCCTGTTGTAAAAAAACATACAAAATTCGATGAACAGTCAAAGAAAAAAAATCTAAGATTATCAACAATCAGTCACAGGTAAAATAATTTTAAAAAAGCTACATTCGACAGTGTATCGCTATAAGAAACTGAAAAGACCCATTTTCTCTAATCGTTCGCAAGAAAAAGGCTCAAAATTTGCTTACAATACAAGGAAGAAATCACGAAATTTACAAATCTGTCACAGTTAAAAAATTACGAAATTCGTCAGTGGTCATTGGAGGAAATTGCGAAATTTGTCGATCGGTAGCAGAAAAAAACTCACCATTTTCTCCATTCGGTATCAAGAAAAAGCTGCAAAAATTTGCCTATTGGTAAGAAAAATATCCCGAAATTTTAAAATTGGTCACAGGTTAAAAAAAAAATGAGCAAAATTTATCAGTGGATCATCGGGAAAAAAAAATCGAAAATTCGTCGATCAGCCGTGGAAAAAATCCACAATTTCTTTCCAATTGGTTGCAAAAAAATGACAGTTTGCCAATCGGTAGAAAATAAATATCGTTAAATTCGAACATCATTTGTGGCTAAAAAATTGTAAAATCTTTTAGTGGATTGTTGGAAAAAATCAGAAATTCATCGATCCAATCAGCCACAAGAAAGAGAAAAAAACTGCCAATCAGTAAAAATAAAATAAAATAAAATTCGCCTATCAGTCATGTGTAAAATTAGAAGATTGTCAGAAAAATCAGGAAATTATTCGATCCATTGTGGAAAAAGTTCATGCTTTTTTCCAATCTGCCGCAAGAAAAAGCTGGAACAAGCTTTGCCAATCCATTGTCGGTAAAAACACAAAATTCATGGATCAGTCGCATACTCATGTGAAAAACTAAGATTTTTGCCAATCGGTTGAAGAAAAATATAGCAAAATTCACCTATTGGTCGCAATTAAAAGAAAAACGTGAAATTCTTCTATGAATTGCAGAAAATATCTCGAAATTCTTCAATCAGCCGAGGGAAAAGAATTGCAAAATTCGACAATTGTGTCCAAGAAAAAAAAATTCGCCAATTGAGAGAGAGAAAAATCTGAAATATTGAGAAAATCGTCAGTCGATTGTCGGAAAAACAGCATAATTCATCATTTAATCAGGAAAAATCGCAAAATTTGGCAGTAGATTCTTTCGTGTGTGTATGCCAGCATTTTACAAATGTCTTTTGCATTTCTATAAAAGATGCAATTGCACTTCTTCATATATACGAAAATCCCCCTATGTCTTTCTTTTGTATTCTCGCAGAACATTCTTAATCAGCTGAAGTTCGTTGCAGAACATTGCAAAGTATTCTGCTTTGGGGCTGTAGTGCATGGACAGTGTGAACATTTTATTACAAATATTAGCGATGAAATATGTTTAAAAGTAGAAGGAAAAAAAAATGTAAAGTTCTATTTCAATTTTTGTTGGGCAGTATTCTTTTTTCAGTATGTTTTAATTGAAAGTAGATATTGACATATGAAAGTCAGTGTAAGTTTAAGTATTTTGCTTTTTTCCATATAATTTGGTTCATAATATTGTAATTTATTATTGTCCTTATTGTCTTCCTATTGTAAAATGAGACATAATCTGTTTCAGAGTCATAATCATTCTAAAAGTATGATAGAACTTATATAATCATTTGGTAGCACACTCATTTCCTCTGAATATCATCAGACTTCAAAAATTAAAGTCATGGGTTCTGCCCTTCAAAATGTTCTTGGTAGATGAATTGTATATAATTTCAGGGGTGGGGTTTGGGCTATTCCATATAAGAATTAAAGTACGTATTTTAACAAAATTTGTCTATATGTCTCTAAATAACACCTTCATCATAGTTTTCATTAATTCTTTTAAATGAAAAATTCAAAATATTATCAACTCTTATCAAAACCTATTAATTAATCAAAACCTTGGTTCATTTTCATATGCATTAGATGTATGCAAAGTGTCCCTTATCATTTACCAATAACTAATTCATAAATTGTTAGTTTTAGAGGTATAGCTCCAACTGCAAAAATATTTGAAGTGTTGTTCATCGTATGAAAATTCATTTATGTCAAAGAAGTTATTTTTTAAAAATTTATGAAATTAAAATTTTTATACAGTCCCTGGGTTCTATAAGTTCAGGAAAACTTGATCTATGTTCTAACAAGTAAAATGGTGAAATTTTTATTTTTGTATGACTAAACCTTACCAAGTTTATGATACTTTGAATGTTAGGAATTTTTTGCATTTTCTGGCATTAAAAATGCATTTTTTTTTTCATTTTTATTGAAGTGATTATTTATTGCATTTCTATTCATTTTAGGATGATTTGTTGCATTTAAAAGTTACTAGCCAATTGCACCATATAAGTATTAAATGTGGAATACAGGTATTAAGGGAAAAAGGATTTGATCCTCATTGCTTAGTTAGAAGATCTCTTCCTGATGAAGTAATGTATTTTTAAATTTTCACATTATAGGGCTGCTTCACTCAGGCCAAAGACACCCATAAGCTAATGTTAAACATATGAGCGAGTTCTTTCAAAATATCTCATTTGCATTTTGATATTTTTATCTTTTTTTTAATTATTATTATTCATTAGGTAGCTGAGGCCAATCTCTACAAAAACTGTTTTTACTTTTTCGATTTTGGTTGTTTTTTTTTCAAGGCGATATTTTTACTTTTGGAACCAGTTAGGCAAGTGTCCTTATTTTTAAAAAAACTGAAACCAAAATCAAAAAAAAAAAAAAAAAAATGGGCCTTTGTAGAAATCAACCTAAGCTATCTAATGCAAAAAAAGAAAAATATTAAAATATCGAAATGCAAACAAAATATTTTGAAACAACCAGCCCATATATTTAACATTAGTTTGCGAATGTCTTCATTTGACTGAAGTAGCTCTTTAAGTATAAAGACAGTTACTTTATTGCTTACTTATTTTGTTCTTTTTAAGAGTAAGGTATATACACCTGAAATGGTAGCTCTTTGGACCAATCATCGTGTTATGGAATGGTTAAGAACAGTTGATTTATCAGAATATGCACCAAATTTACGTGGAAGTGGAGTTCATGGTGCACTTATAGTAAGTAAAAAGTAAAATTGTTTTTTCTTCTTTTTACCTTGTAAATTAGATAGTTTCTGTTTGAAAGTTCAAGTCATTGAATATTTAGTTTCATATAACATCTAACATATGATGGTCATCTTCTGGCGGTAGCATATATGTGAAATATTTATATTGATATGTGTATTTATATGGGGTTTGCATTTTTAGATATTGTATTTGTCTTCAAATGTTGCTTGTTAAAAGTTAATAAGCATATGCTTAACAGGAGTCTTAACAAAAATAGTCTACATGCTATTGATGTAGTTAACCATCTGGCATCTGATCCTACAAGCAGTTCACATTTAACTCCTATCTCTTACCTTAATGTTGTACAGTCTTATATTTACTCGCTGTTATGAACAGTCATGTAATTGTGAATTTCCACATTGTCATAAAATTGTTTGATATTTTGTGTAATTTATTTATTTTAAGATTTTAAAAGAAGTCTTATTAAAATACTCAATAACTTTTATTATACATGCTTATTCTTTATTTTTCTAGGTTTATGAGACAAAATTTAATACTAATTTATTTGCTACTCTTCTTAACATTCCACCAACTAAGACATTGCTAAGAAGGCATTTAGCGACACACTTCAGACATATTGTTGGAGATGAGCTTATGCAAATCAAGAGAGAAAAGGAAACAGAAATACCATTGTCACCTAGTGTTAAAATAAAAGTAATTGTTTTTAAGATATTCATATTGTGATATATTAATTACTTTCATTTGATTTATTATATTTTATTTTATTGCAGGTCTTGAAGAAAAGTCAATTTGCATTAAAAAAGAAACGTAATAAAACTGATTTTGATAATGAAGAATATGTATGTCCAATGGACATACCTGTTTGTCATGACCAAAATAACCATACTCCAAAGTCCATAGAGGGAGATACTAAATTAATTGTTAGAAGAAATAGTGATCCTTCACCTCAAGAGCGACATTTAGATTTAAAAGTATGTTAAACACTTACTTTACATTTTAAGGAGCAAGATTAGCTGTTAAATATAAATATTTTTTTAGCCAAAGTCATTGTTCTTTAAACATTCATTTTGTTTGTTTATGAAATGCTTTTCAGAATTTGAAACATTTTCTTATGTGGGATACCGACAATTATTACTAATGTCTTACATATTTAATCAATACTTATTTAAAACGCTATACAAGGATAAGGTTATTAGGTCTTTTGATATCTAAAGTGCTTAAAAAAAGAAAGAAAATTATTATTTCATTCAAATGATTCTTGAGAAATGTTATTTTGGTTAGTCATTATTTTCATATGCAACTATCTTAGCTTTGATGACATGTTAAAAATAACTTTTTAAATTTTGGTTGTTTCCTTTTTTATTTTTCAGTAAAAACGAAGCTGAATTTTTGCATTTGCTGCTTGCTCTGAAAGAATATCACCTCATTGAGTTCACAAAAATTGTAATTTTATAGTAATTGTTGATGACACGAAGATGTGAAAAATGATGGTCTGCCAACTCCTATCTTGGTACATTTTGCATAAAAAAAGTGTGTGTGTGGAGGGGGAGGGGGTTCTAGTATCCTCTCAGGCTCATCTAAAATGCCTTAGTTCATAAATGAAATTCCTATATTAAATAGAACTTGATTTGCACATAGCAATGGGTCTGGTCTGCCACTTCATGTCTTAGTGAGTGGGTATAGTCAGAATCAAATTTTAGTGGTTGATTTATAAGGTTTCAGAAATTTTCAAAAGAAGTATAAATCAGAATTGTACTAATTTGCATAAAGATTCACATATATGATATTAAAGATGTTAAAAACCCATTAAAAGTTGTCCAGATCTTAAAAGCTTTAAAACCACAAACTCTGAATGTTTTCAATGGACATACTCTGCCATCTTCTGGTAAAACTAAATGCTGTTATTTTTCCTTGATGTTGTTTGAGATTCAGCTGGGAAAGACTATTCTAGGTCATGTGTGGTGCGGAAGATAAAGGCCAATGGAAAAAGGTATTTTTATTTCAACAAAACATGCTTTTATCTATTTTCTATCAATAGTCTTCCAATTCCATGGATGTCATATGACAATGCATCATTACATAGCTTTTTAATCAAATGAGTACAGTTCTGATTTGTACTTTGACTTGAGAATTTTTAATTATTTTATTCAAGGTGAATTTTTAGCTAAAATTTTAACTTTTTTTGTTATAAGGTTCCAATCAGCTCATTGAGTTCATAGATAAACTTGGTATCAAATTAAAACAAACATGTGTACTTTTCTAATTTTTTAGTCTGTCGTCTGTCATTTTTGTCAGACAGACCATTTATATTCAGGTTTGGTTGATCTCACTTTCACTACTAGCAGATGTATATCAAGCATACAGCACATTTTTAATACTTTCAAGCATAGTTGAAAGTATTTATCAACTTGGTTCAGCTGTCAATCTTTTTATCAGTTTGTTTCTCTATCTGCTTGTTCATTCTCTAACATACTTAATCTTTCTTTTGCATGAACACCCCCCTACTGCAGTACTGTTTATAGGCAAAAAAAAAGTTTAAAATGTATTTTATTAATGCTATATAATGTAATGGATTTGATCTAAGTTATTAAGTGCATGATAATATCTCTATAATAAATCTTGTATGTTAACATTAAATGTTCTTTACAGTGCCATACAAAAGAATTGCCAATTATTCAAACATTTTAATAACTTAATTAATTAATGTCATGATCATACATTTACTGATTAAAATGATTTAAATAGTGTATCAAATCTTTTTTTTAATACAAAGTAATTATAAAAATAAAAATTAGTAATTCAATTTAAGTGGTATGACTTTTTAAATGTATTAGATGCATAGAAATGTCCTTTTCATACTGAAATAACCCTTGAATGGATAAATCTTGAATTATGAAACAAACATATACCTATAAGTTATTAACTATGCACAATCATATGAGGGCTGCAGCATCCCTAATAATTGAATTTTTGGCTATCACCCCTATTTCAAAAAGTATGAGAGAGAGAACTTCAATTACAAAAGTATAGAGAATCCTCGATTTAGTATAAAATGTTTTATATGCAAAAATAACTTTGTTAGAAACCTTAGAATATTAATTTTCCAATAACAAATTGGATTGGGTTCAGGTTACCCAGCCCAATGGAAGCAAAAAAAAAAAAAAAAAAAAAAACACAACCTGGCAACAAATGTTTTTTCAATCTGCATTCCAACCCAAAATACTTCAATGCAACTCGACCTGACCCGAAACCCATAATGAAAATAACTTTACTTTTGAATTTAATGTATTTATGGAAAACTAGTCTTTAATCATATCTTCAGTATCCATTTTTGCTTTTATGCTGAAAAATAAACATGTAAAGTTTCGTTTGTATTCAAATATGTAGTTTTCAAATGGAACAATATTCTAACATTTTTGAAAAATCAGGTTAACACACATCTGACCAGTAAGAATCAAAACTCAACCTGGGACAATTAGTTTAGCTAACCTGGTTTGCAAAGAAAAAAAAAAAGAACACCAACCCTGTCTGATCTGCAAGTCAAGTTGGGTAGGGTCAGGTTGCTCATTTTTTGTAAACTATCCTGTACCTGACTTGACCACTCAACCTGGACCAACTAATTTAGCTAACCTGGCTTGCAAAGAAAAAAAAATGAATGCCAACCCTGCTTGATCTACAAATCAAGTTGTCTAGAATCAAGTTGCTCATTTTTTATAAACTGACCTGTACCTGACGTGACCTAACTCGCAGCTTGGGTGAAATATGTATGAGTACATAACTATGAATACTTGAACTTGATCTATGGTAAAAAGAACCCAAAGATTTATTAAACCTTCAGAAAATGTTAAATGAATAGGAATAAATAAATGTAATTGTTAAATTTTTGCTTCAGGTAGTCATCCAAAAAAAAAAAAAAATGATCTATTAATATCTTTTGATTAGCCCTATTTTGACTTTTAGCTTGTTGGGTTCTTGAAGTAGATGGTTAGAAGAATTGCTCAAATAGATGATTTGTGTGTATATGTAAATTACAAAAGCCTGCTAAACAACTTTTGCTTGTGCCAAAATTTTTCTTGTGTTGTGCTCTTTTCCTTGAAAATCACTCTAAGATTATGGCAATTTATTTTTTTGCTTCACACAGTTTTAACATATTCAATAGTTTCATTATCATAGCTGTCAAGCTTCCATAATATGTGGATTAATTTGTCCCAGGTCAATTGCATTTTGAAACAGAAAATTTATTTGATGAATCTGTATTTAATTTCAGGTTTCTATGTGGAACTTATTTAATTTCATTTCTTTAAAAAAATCTTGGGTCAAAATGTCAAATGGATCAAATTAACCCACATATTATGGAAGATCAGCTGGAGGTTGGCTCTGTATGCAATTTCAAATGTCAACAAATTTCTTCATGTTCATCAACTAATTCATATATATATATATATATATATATATATATATTAATAATGCATCAAGCATATAGCCACGGGGATGGTTTTGGGAACTTCACCCCGTATCCAAATTAAGAGTTTTTATGCAATTATGGATCCACTTTATCCATTTCCATAACTCTTCTTAAGATAGTCCTTACTCAACAACCTACCTGAACTGGCTACCCTACTATAATGCATGTCAGTATTAAAATCTTAGTTTTTCCATCTGAGCATCTTTTAGACATTATTGGTCTTGTATACCTGTAACAAAAAAGTGCATGTTTATATGTGTTTTCTTTAATCTAGTTTGTGACCTATATTCTTTTAAATTTAGATTGACATTCCAATTAAGGGAAACCATTGATAAAAATTATCCCACTCGCAATTTTCTATTGTAGTCATTGATTTTCAGAAATTTTCTGTTTCATTGTTGATTAATTTTCTGTTGTGCAGAAAGAAGTGAATATTTTCACAATGCGATGACAGTTTAAAAATTTGATATAATCTCCTTGTCATTAACTAAAAAACTGTCATATCAGCTGCACAGTTTCTAAATTTATTCTAACATTCTAAGCCTCTTTACTTCTTTAAAAATTAAAGCATGTAATACAAGTTGTAAAGTTCTTTACTAAGACTTTTTCCTCACTAAGTTTAGATTTGTCAATTCAGTTTTTTAAAAGTAGTTATACTTGAAGTATTTAAATTTCATGTTAAGTGTTCAATTTGTGGCAACTGAAAACAGTGTGTTTTCCCTTTCTTTTGAGCAAAATTATGAAATTGAAATGCATGTAAAAGTATTTTTGCTGATATATTTTGTATAGCAATTAAAATAGCTTGTTTGTTTAACTAGTCTTTTAATTGTGAATTGCCTTGAGACATTTTAAATATCATTTAATTTAGGATGAAGCCTCTGAAAGAATTGGAATATTGTCTAAGGACATTTCTTCACTAACGGTAAGATAATTAATTACTGTTAAGTTTTAGAATTATTAATGCACCTAAAATATATTTATATTACTGTACAGCTTATATATAATGTCTTATGTATTATGGAAATGAATATTAAGGAAATATCTTGCCTTGAAACAACAAAATGATGTATGTTTTGAAAGGTTTTTTTTATTCACTATTTATTTATTTATTTATTTATTTATTAGCACATATATTTATTCATTAAAATATACTGTCAAATGTATAAATATATTGTAAGGAAGATAAAACATATTTTTAAAAAATTATCTAAAAATTTATTCTTGACAACAGATGCATTCTTTAAAATGCATGCATAAAATATATTTTAAAATTGTTCAACTTTGATGGTAGTTTTATTGTCTTCAAGGCATAAAAGATCAGTTTGTTAACTAATTAGTTATTTTTTAACTAGTAGTTAACTGATTTAAAATTATAGTTCTGATTTCAAATGTTAGACTACTGTTATAAAATTTTAAAACCTTACAGACCTAATATCCTGTTGCTGAATATTCTATCCCAGAATATAGAAAAAGTTTTCGACAAAACAAAAAGAAGATATCTAGATGTTTTTTAAAATAGGATTATTTCTACTCAGATTATTAATTAAAATGAAATTAAGTCTTTTATTTAGTGATTTAAACTTTTTATTATTATTATTATAACTAAGTGAAATTGTCAGGTGTGAATTAGAGAAATTATTTAAATGTTAAAAGTGCAGGAAGACATTCAAACTGTCTATTAAAAAGCACATATTTCATCCAAAAAATTTTAATTGTAATTAATGCTATGCATCAATCAGGGGTCGGATGAACTACTTTTTTATTGTAGTTTATCTGCAAACTAAAACTACTTTATCAATAAACGGTCAAGTGCGAGCATTACTCGCGCACAAAGGGTTCTGCAGAATAAATATATGAATTTGTAATTGTATTATAAAAAAAAAAAAAAAAAGTTGCTAAAAGAATACTACGACTTTGTAAAAAACTATACAACATAGGGTTGGGTATAACTGTATATATTAGAAAAGTGTAAATGGGTATACAATGAAAGTTCAAAGAGATATGGAACCTAAATAATATCAAATATAGCTATTCGTATAACTCTTTTTTTAATATTATCCTAATCTGTTTATGATGAACTTAATTTGGTACTGAAAATAAAAGCAGTGCATAGTTAAACTTCATTTGGCATTTCATGAAACTAAATTCAGCGTAGTAATAACCTTTTTTTCTACAGTGTAGCTAAAACAAAACCTTTGTTCAAAGTTTAAATTTGGCATTGTGTCTGCGCTTCGAATTGAGGTCTCAAAGTTGCAACGCTGCCTTGGTCAGTGCCGCGTTTTTCCAGATAGGTGTTTAATTAACTTTTAAAGTCACTCGAAGCGTATTGCGAGATACAATCAATGAAAACTATCGCAAATCCCACAGTATTAATGCGATTCATTCTAATTAAATCTTTTGAGGACGATGCCCTTAAAAAACAGACACCTAATTTTAATTCCAAAACAGATAAACGGCACCAAGAATATTCAATTAAAATTTTCTTTTTATCATGTACGTGAAAATAAGCAAGTTCGCATTTTCTAATAAATTCGTTTATAAATTCTGGTGTCAGTTCATTATTTCATATGTTTATAAATAGAATTACTCTGTGCCGGAAAGGATTAAATGGTTGCAAGACTCCTAAAGCTTCAAAATTTAAGAAATTTTAATTTTTTTAGATGTTAAGCTCCTATTTTTTCTGAATATTTTGATATTATTGTTTCCTTGAAATTCCCATTGGAACAGAAGTTTTGTCTTTTAGAATTATACCCGCTCAATAGCTGAAGCGGCGTTTCCGAAACTTTAAAGTCATTATTTTCCAAATGGCATTTTTTGGGCATAACGCGCAGGATACCTCAAAAACTTCTGAATATTTTTTCATGAAATTTTCAAAACAACATATTTCATGTTAGTCTGTATAAACTGAACCTAAAATTTCTTTTTTATTGTTCAAAAGAATATTTTTTTAGGTGATTTTACTGTTGAAATTTTCAAAATTTTGTATTAGCTAAATGCAACATTGCATTAGAAATATAAAAATGCATTAAATACAAATCTATTTAAGTTCAGGGAAATTATTACAATCTGAAGTATAAGTAAGCACCAAAATTTTTATTCTAGTTGCAATATTTATTTTGTAATCCTGCGCGTAAACTGTTATGCCAATTTTTTGTTTGACAAATGTCTAACAGTTTCAAGCCCCCTATAAATACTAATTCTGTATCTTGCAATTTTTTAAGTACATGAAACGAAAGAACATACTTACATCGTTCATCCCAATTAAAATTGTGTTTTAAAATCATATGCATTTTAAGACATTAAATGTTGAAAAGGGTCTTTTTTTCATTTTTTCCACTGTTTAGAGTCTTGAGACCCCTTAAATTAGTATGTTTTTAATGATTTGACGTTTATTGCTTTTATACTGTTGCTGGACATAACATTACACATATATATCATTAAAAATTTTTAACTAGGCATAGAGTACGCCGCCCATGTCCTTGTGTATGTCCAAACTGACCGTACCTTTAAGGGTTAATATCTCGGCTAATTACCCATGATGTTTTCAAAAATCATTATCAACAATGATTTTATTCTTCTGCAACGATAGGTATATTCAGCGATGCTCAACAATTTTTCTGAATGCCCGTAAATCGAAATTTGTGTTTAACAGAAAAATGCTAATTACTTAAAAACTATGTGACCTAGGGTAATCACTATAATTTTCCGGCAAGGTTTATATTAATGCCTACTACCTCTAATTTTTTCATAATTTTAGTTTCAGTAGATTCGGAATTAGATAGGGGTAACATATTTTTGCGCTACATTTTCAACAATATCTTTGTAAATATAATACCTAAAATTAAAAGGAATGTATTTTTGAGTTCAGAGTTACAAAAGCTTTCACAGGATACCCCACATGATATACAAAGAAAAGATTTTTTTTTTCAAGTAGCATAATTAGCCCATCTACTTTTTTACTAAATATATTTATGAATGTTTATTAATCTGAAAATATGTGGTCAATGGTCTTTATTACTTCCCCGAATTTAAACTTTCCACGTTCCATAGTTTACAAGTAAAATGGCTGTGACAGACAGACACAGGAGTGATCTTATAATGGTTCTGTTTTTACTTTTTAAGTACAGAACCCTAAAAATGTAGTTAACTACGACTTGTTTTAAAAAGTAGCAACTACAAATTGCTTTAAAAAGTAGCCATTACTTTACTACTTTCAGATTTTGACAAAATATTCAAATCACACTCGAAATTGAAGACATTTGGATTAAGTAATAAAGTGAATTCTCATTATATTGCATCTGCCGGGATACAATTAAATAAGTACTATATAACCGAGGACATTTAAAGATTAGAAAGATAACACGCAAGAAAATGTTTTGCCTTTGTCTTCATACTATTTGTTTATGCACATATTATAATTTTTTTATTGGAATTAAAATATATATATAATAAAAACAATATTTAAATACAGTTACGTAAAAAAATCTGAAGCACCTTCACTAAACTTTCTGAATACTTTACACAATACTGTGGATCCTAATTTTACATAGGTGAGATCTGGGAACCTTAAAACGTGAGAAAGTTTAAATATGCATGCATACACCCATACATATAAATGTAACCATTGTAAAGATAGCTAAACGAATTCAGGTTCCCTCAAAATGTAAATAAATATATGTTGCATTATAGCAACATTTAGCCAGCAGGATTTAAGACTTCTATGCCACTCCAGAATTTATGCAGCATGAACGCCATACTTAAGGGTTCTGTCCCTGCCGGCGAAGACACTCACGAGCTAATGCTAATCCTATGGGGAGGAATTTTTCTAATATCTCGTTTGCATTTAGACATTTTTAAATAATTTTTTTTGCATTGGATAGCCGAGGTCCATCTCTACAGCGCACCTTGGTTACTTTTTTGATTTTTTGTTGCAGATATTTTTAATAAAGTTACTTTCATTTTCAAAACCGGTTCTGAAAATGAAAGTGTCATTCTAAAAAATATCTGCAACCAAAATCGTAAAAGTAACCCAGGTGTGCTGTAGAGACGGACCTCGGCTATCCAATGCAAAAAAAATTATTTAAAAATGTCAAAGTGCAAACGAGATATTAGAAAAATCCCTCCCCATAGGATTAGCATTAGCTCATGAGTGTCTTCGCCGGCAGGGACAGGACCCTTAAGGCTGTTGATCACTTACAGAAAATATCGCATTTGGCTGAGAGAGTAGTTTTTCTTACCCCCTACAAGCTGTCAAGAGGCGTGTACCATTAATTGCCATGAAGTCCAGTATCTTATCGGCTGTCTTTTGACAAAATTTATGATCCAGTGGGGGAAGGGGCTGTTCTAGCAGTCATTTTCATTAGAAGGGACATATTACTTCAATTTACAGAATGCTTTGACAGTTTTTAAAATAGTCGAGATCACTTTGAACAATTTTACTCTTATTATTACAGCAACGCAACCAGGAGTTTAATCAAGGAATAAGTTTCAGTAGAATAATTACGACTTTTATGAATGCATAAATTTTAGCAAATGTTTCATGAAAATGAAATATGACAATAAAAAGTGATTCAATGTAGTTTTCCTGGCTAAAATGATGTAGGGGAGACTAGGGAGGGTTGACCATACAGGAGGCTTGACCCACCCATCAGTTTTCATATTTAAAATAATTTCAGTTTTATCAATAGGTGTCAACCAAAGCTACTGGAATGTTCAAACAACAGTCTTTATTTCATACAGCTAATCGAAATAGGTGTGGAAAAATCAATTGTGAAGCGTTTTTAACCTAAAAAGTGCATTTTTTTCGAAATATTTTGTAAGCTTTTTTCAGATAAAATATATCATAGAAATTTAAGCAAGTAGGTTTAAAGTCATGCAGAAATATCGAGCTTTCATTCCAGGCATAAGATTGTATGGTAAGTTAGGCTTAACATGACCATGTGCTATTCTTTAGAAAAGTGGTATGTGGGGAGGCTTGACCCAGTCAATGTGAGGGTGGTTTAACCAGATGCTCAAGGCTTCCTTAATTAAGTGGCTTTGGAAATCTGTTTATTATACACTGTGCATAATGAAAAAGGGTATATATAAAAAAGAATGTATCTTTATTCTGTAAAGCTACTGTAAAATGGGGTGATGGAAAAGAAAATGTTTAAGACTGCTTAAAGAAAGATGTGAAAAATTACTGTTATATCCACTGCAAGAAAAAACTTAATGAAATATAAATGAGAAAGTTGATAGGAACTTTTCTCCATCTAAATATTATTTAAAATAGGTAAATAGAAACAGTGGAAAAGACTAGAAAGTATAAAAACAACAGTCTTAACCCTTTCAGAGGCAGTAGCATGTTTATGAAACCACTTAATTTTAATTCCCAAACGCCACAATGACACCAGAATTTTGCTAAAATATTTTCCATTTAATATGTATGTGAAATATAGCCTTTTTCTTATTTCCAAATAAATTTGTTCGTAAATTCCGGTGCCAGTCATTTATTTCAACATTTTAGTACTGAATGTACTTTGCCTCTGAAAGGGCTAAACGATGTTAATAATAAGTTAAGTGCTCAATGCTGCTGCAAATGAAAATAGCATTGATCGAAAAACTTTAGGAAGACATGTAGACAAATTTCACCAGAACAAATACATTTAGATGAAGCCAAACTGTGTAACGACGAGTATTGTCAGGTCGAGTGTCACAAAAGGCAGGACAAGGAGACAAAAAAAAAAAAGGCAGGACACTGTCTCCTAAATCCGTACATAATAATACATGAAATCGCAAGAAAACAGAACCTGTCTCTAACGGAATACTGTCTTAAATGTTAAAATTTCATTTTCCCTGCTGTACAATTATACATGCTCAGACAAAATTATGTTTAAAACAAATGTTTTATCCTATGACTTGTGATTGTGTCAAAACAGGTTTGTTTAAGTATCATATTTTTTTAATAATTAAAGCATGTAGCATAAAGTTATTTTGCTTTTTTTAAACAGATTTTATTTCTCTTCTCAAATATTTCAATATAAAACAAAGTGGGTCAAGCCTCCCATATAGTGGGTCAACCCTCCCGTATGTGGGGAGCCTTGACCTGTTATTTTCTCATGAATAAAATCAGTCATTTATCAAATTTCTTATATTTTACACTTATGTAGCAATTTTATTTTGATAACTGATTGTATAACGAATAAAATGATACATAAAACTTTATTCTACATTCAATATTTGAAAAATAAAACATCATTTTATAAAAAGTGAGTCAATCCTCCCTAGTTGCCCCTATATGTTTCACCTTACTTATTTATATCATGCTTATTATATTTTCATCTTTGCCTTCAAATTTAACCATTGTAAATTTTAAACAATTAAATAATAAATCATATTGTTTATGACTCGTTTTCCAAATTTAATTACGTAATATTCAAAGTTTGTGATTTTTTTCTTTTGTTTATGTAAAGCAACATTAATTTACTACTGAAAATTCAAAACACAATCTATTATAATTAATTACTACAATATGTGTTTAAATAAAAGACTGTTTATAGATAAAAATATTAGGGGCCATTATTTAAAGAAAATATGAACAGAGAGTGATGATTTTAGTATTTGAGTTACACACAGTGATCTGGGATGGGTAAATACGCAGGTATTACCTGGAGTATGCACCTGGGTATTTACCCGGGCCTTGTATAAATACCCAAAAATTGGGTATTTTCATAGTTCATTGTAAAAAAACATAATCCTTTAAAATATTTTTAATGACAGGGGAATATGTCACACATTGGGACATCCCTTCAAAATGTATCTATTTTACGTGTTTTAATTTCATATTTGTACTCAACAATAGCAGTATTGTAAAGAATACTTTCAACCATAAATCCTGTGGTCAAATCAAAACTTATTCATTATGTTGTGTTTAACAACCAAAAGTTTTTTTTTTTTTTTATTTTAGATATTTTGTTAATAATGATAAGAATTAGAGAGGAGAAATTGTTGAAGTGTAAGGCACTCATTTATTACTAATTTTATTCGAAATATGCATTTTTATGTAAAATAAAATATTATAGAAATCTTCTTATTCCATGTATACATGGTGCACAGTTGGTCATCCCAAAATGTATTACAGTAGACAACTCTTTTATACTGATTTAATAGTGAAATTTTCAATAGAAAAACTAACAGGTCAACATTTCCTTTCTTTAAATTTAAATTTATCAATATGTTCTAGTACATTTTGTTATTATTTTTTTTTTTTAGATTTAGAAATGTAAAATAGTTAAAATATTTCTGCGCAATTTTAATATTTTTAAGAATGTGACTACCAATTCATATTACACCAAGAAAATTTTAAAGTTTATGTATATATATATCAGTTATAAAACTTAATACATATGTAGCTAAGCCTAATTGTGTACATTTTTAATATGCTAATTGTTCTTTAAATTATTTTATTTACACATATTTAAAAGATGTTAATTACTTTTTATTTAAATACAAATATGCAAAATTTCGTCCAATATATCTACGGGAGTATGCGATGACATTGTCCACAAAATTCTTTTATTCATATAAAATGAATCTATTGTGTTCTGAACTATTTTAAACCAAATGCAGAAGTTATTGAATACCTTCAATCAAATTACCCCCTCCCCCCAATCCATTCAATGCATAATAAACTTAGCAACTTAGAAAATATATTGTAATAACTACTGACCATATCTTCATTGTAAAGAAATTGATGACAATACAGGCAAAAAATCGAATTTTAAAAGTTTTAGATATAGGAAACCAAAATTACAGTTAACTCCTCTAAGTAGTTTTGAGTTATGTTTAAAAAACTAACCCCTTTCAATCTGTTTGCAATCGCTACAGATGGACTTAACATTAGGAATTCCAAACTTGAAACCTGCCTAACTCCAAAACTACTTTGCTGAATTACTTCTCTTTTGATTTCTAATGTAAATATTACCGAAAAAAAAAAATATGCTGGTAAAATTATGTGTTCGAATTGAAAATTTCAGAGTTTACTCCAATTTCACCACTAAGACGACCCCAAAACTTATTTTTTAAATATAATTTCCAGATAATGGCTATTTTCCTTTATTTCTGGGAAATTTGATGATTAAAATGTATAAGATGTTTATCTTACTCACTCTCTCCCTCCTCTTTTTTTTTTTTTTTTTTTTGCCGACTGTACATTTTAGAGGCAAGAACTTTGAAATGGATGAATAAAATAATTCTTCAGTTACTTCTCTATTCAATCAAAAGATAGAATATAGTGTTCAGCAAAAGTTTAGACAATGATCTATTATGCTTCTGTACTGTGAAGTATGTAACGAATTGTTGTAACTCAACTGTCACATATTACTGGAGACTTATTCTTTATTCACAAACAATAAATTTTAAATTATACCTTTTATATAATAAATAATTACAAAAAAACAAAATTAACATGGTGACAAAAGTATAGACGATCTGTCTATTTATAGAAAAATAACCATAAATTAAAATCGAATTACATCTACATTGTGTGCAATTAGTGCAAATATGTGACTAGGAAACTAAACTGTGTGAAGAAACTAAATCCTGCATCACTTGAGTCTATTTCGTAACAAACACGTTTAACAGCAGTTCGACGTTCATTAACAGAGGAGTATTGTCAAAAAATTGCATAAACCTTATGAGATATGATGCCACAAACGTTTTAGATTGGGTTTAGATCAGGGTTACATGTGGGCCAGTCGAGAACAGTAATATTTTGAAAGTTAAATCAACTTTTGTCTTGCATGCAACATGAATGGACGCATTATCTCACACAAATACATACTTTGGAACAGCAAAAAATTTACCAAATGGCTGTAAATTGTTTTCCAATGTATGTATGTAGTCTTACACTGCATGGCAACCATTGAGTATCTCCAGAGATACTTGAGCATTAAAACAAAGTGAAGCCCAAATCATTAAAGAGTCACCTCCTTGTTGACGATAAAAGAAAGGCCGAGGCTGTTTACGCAAGTAATGCCAATAGTATTCCACTCTGTCTGGGTCATCCAAATTCTGCTTTTTTTCATCACTGAATGTCACTGTACACCACTTTGGTCCATATGACATATCTTTGCGAGCCCATTGCATTCTTGTCAATTTGTTGTGAGATTTCAAGACTGGTTGTTTTATCATTTTCATGAAAACTAATTTACATCTTTCTTTTATTTCTCTACGAATCATATCCATTGACACAGAAGTTCTGACTCACATTTAATGTGACTAGCAATCATCATTTGTCTAGATGACAGTTTATGGGACCTTCTACCATGTTGTTTTCTGGCCATGCGAGGCCTTCCAGATCTATGTTTTGCTTTGAAAGAGTCACCCTTAGACTGTACTTTATAGACAGACTTCTTTGGACGATTCAAAACAGCTGAAATTTCTGCAACAGTCTTCCCTTTTGATTTCAGCTTCCATGCTACAATTATTTCATCTGAATGAAAATTTCTAGCTTGCGGCATCTTCACTGACCAATGCTATTGCGAGGTGCACTTAAAAACTTCATGCATGTGGCGTCAAAAGTTTGAAATTTGCGTTTTTCTGTGAACAGTTGCCAAAAAATTACGAAAGTGTCTAAACTTTTGCAATAAGCAAATTTCACATTTTTCAGTTAAATGAAATAAAATCCATCATTAAAACCGTTATTTTCATCCTAAAATGTTTAAAATATGTTTAAAAATAAGTAAAGCCATTTGTATAGCCCAAGTGTTCGTATTTTTTATTTAAAGGTCAAATATCACCAGTGTCTAAACTTTTGTTGAGGATTGTATTAAATATACTAGTTACAACATACATGCCGCAATACATATGATATATACACTGGTTATCAAAAATTAAGGAAAAGTCACAAAATGCTAATTTTCAAATACACGAACACTCAAAAGGAAATAATATAATTCGAGTAATTACTATCTCTACAACCCAGCTAGCCCATATAACATCTCATTCATGTCACACATGGTCACAAGTGTCACAGTCACTACGGTGAAGCAAAAAAATAGGAAATTCCATACATCTCATTATGACTCTCAAATGATCACTATATGTGACTCCACTGAGAAGTCAATGTGACTGCTGCTTTGTGAAGAGTCACCAGGTGACTTTACAATGTAGTTAAATTGTGACTCTCATGTGACTGTCATTTTGAGACTCAATTTCATAGTCATCATGAACGTTGCATTATGATAAGTCCCAAAATAATATCATATTATAATCACATGGAGACTTTTCCCAAAAGAGCACAATGGTGACTTCACAGTAGTCTCTCTGTCACCTGAAAGTCATCATGTGACTTTAATGCGACATTATTTGGTAACTTATCACAATGCATCGTTCACGATGACTTTGAAATTGAGTCTACAAATGACAGTCACATGAGAGTCACTATGTAACTACATTGTAAAGTCACATGGTGACTCGTCCCAAAGTAGCAGTCACAGTGACGTCTCAGTGGAGTCACATATAGCGATCATTTGAGACTCATAATGAGATGTATGGAATTTCCTATTTTTTTGCTTCACCGTAGTGACTGTGATATTTGTGACCATGTGTGACATGAATGAGATGTTATATGGACTAGCTGTGTTGTAGAGATAGTAATTACTTGAATTATATTATTTCCTTTTGAGTGTTCGCGTATTTGAAAATTAGCATTTTGTGACTTTTCCTTAATTTTTGATAACCAGTGTATATGATTCACAAAGACAAAATATCAAAGTATATTATTAATACATGTATACAAATGAGGGGGGAAATATCATCAAATGAATATTAATATTTCGCATGTTAAGTACACCCCCTCCCCCACCTTGCTCCCACCAAAAATATTCATAACAATATTAACTGAAAGGAAAATATAAATAGGTTTGCCATTTAAGATATTTAAATTTTCAAATAATATTCATTTTTTAAATTATGTTATTGTAAATTCAAATTAAAAAGATGCTGAATGCTTGTCAAAAAATTATTATTATTATTATATGTTTTTTTCCCCGAAGCTTATTGCTACACCTTTCCTTGAGTATATAAAAATTTTGTTATAGTAACAAAAAACTATAATTTTTGTATTAATTCTGTATTTGCATAGTTACATCTGAATGTAAATATTACCCGAACTGTCTTTTTTCTTACAGATCATTTAAATAAAGCACATTTTTATGTAGATTAAAACTTAGCATTAAAAGTTATTTAAAAAACATTAATTACCCAAAATGTAACATAGTAGAATTTTCTCATTCATTAGGAAGATTCATAGCTATCTTCCACATATTTTATCAAATTCTTTTCTTTTTTTAATTTTGATCATCTTTGAATAAAGTTTACACTATTAACAAATATCCAAAATTACTAAGCTCAATACATATAATTAATTTTCATTTCATTCTGGCATTGTCATCTATTCAATTAAAAGATACAATATTCAATATAAAGCAATATACATGCTGCATAATATATACCTGCAAAAATTTTGAGCAAAATACAAAATTTCAGGAAAAATACATGGGCGATTAAAAAAGGTATCATCTCAGAATTTCATGGCCTTATTTACATACTAGCAAAAGCCATGCTTTGTTCAGAAGCATTATTTAATAAGATAAAGATTTGAAAGCAACAATATTTTTGTATGTTTCTAGGCGGCTCTGCCCCCTAAGAGCTACACTTGCCAACCCCCATTCAGACACTGTGAACTCTAAAAGCACGCTAATTTGATTGGCTTTAAAAAAATTTCAGAAGAATGAATTATAATTTTAAAAAACTAAAAACAGTAGCGATCTCCTTGTTAGCGGGTTGTTTTCATCATTGGTTAGATCACATCAGTGAAACATGTGGAAATAAGCTAATATAAAATGAATTAAGCAAGCAGTCTTTGTCTCCCGGTATTTTTTAGCAACGCTATAAGAAAGCTTTTTTAAAATAATTTCAAATGTATCGTTTTCAATCTGACGTAATTTTCAGCAAAGTTTTCTTTCTGTTTTTAATATTCGCGTGAAAATGCTTTTGTTGTTAGAAAGGAAATATTATTTGCGCTGTCTCGCAATTCTCAGCAATAGTTTAAAAAGATTATCTCAAAATATGAAGTAAATGTCTCGTGCAAATATATTTTTTAAATTTAAATTAATTTTTTTAAATTCACATGTAAATATAGTTTTTATGACATAATTATCAATATTTTCCTGATTTTAATACGTAATCATTTAATTCTCATTTGAAAGTTTTTTTCCTGTTTATAATAGTCACACGTAAATAAATTTTTAATTTGCAGGAAATATTATTCTATGTACTATTTTTAAATTTTACATTTGGCAACAATTTAAAATAATACTCTTTTCTAAAAGTTATAAAAAAATCTCTCTTGAAATGCTGAAAATTTTAATTTAAAATAGAAATAAAACCTCAAAAAATGAGTCAAATTAAAATAATAAATGCAGTGTGCACACCAGGAACTTCTAATGTATAGAATGATCTAAAAATTATTAAATTCCCATGCATATTTTTTTTCTCCTATAAAACTTTTTTAATGGAACGATTTTGATCAATTTTAACATTAAATATCTCTTAAAATAATTCTTCAATTTGAAAACTGTCTGTATCAGAGTGTTTATCAAACATTTCTCTATAATACCACCGATTTTCATATTTTTGTGTGCAATATTTTTCTTAATATTAGCGAAGAAAGACCTTCGGTCACCAAAAATTCAAAACCAGCGGCGGTGACAGCATTAAATACTTTTTTTAGAATAGAGAGATTCTTGCATCTTTATTAAGAAAAAACGTTATTTTATGTTTGGTGCATTTTAATTTTAGAAATGTAAATTCAGCCAAATAACTAAGAATTTCCTCGGAATTTTTTATTTATATTATAAGACTGGTATAAATAAAAATATTTTCAAAGCAAAATTTTACAAAATATTTATATAACGAATTTAACAATTAATTTTATTTGTTTACAATTTTTTTGTTGCCACTTTGCAAAAAAAAAAAAAAAAAATCATAATATGATTCTTTTAAAATGCGTAAATATCGTCTGTGTAAATGATATACCATAATAAGAGAATTGTGTATTTGAATTCTTAACACTGAAAAATACTTTTATAATTGAATGTAAATAATTGAATTTTCACAAATTTTAATTCATTAAAAATATGCTATAATTTTCACAATATTTTAAAAGTTTCATGAAAGAAATCGTAACTCCATGATTTATGTTTTTTTTTGGAAAATATACGTGTTTCATTTTTTATTTACAAAAATTGGTCCGTAATGGAAAACATGTAAAATAAATTAATTAAAATAATAAATTTTTTAACATTATTCTGTTAAAAAAATAATATTGTGTAAATCTACAGGTCATAATCAATTTTTATGTTTAATTTTAAGTCAGAATACTGAATAGTTTTTTTGTAAAATGCACGACAAAATGTAATTTGTGTAGCATAGTTGAGGATTTGCTTCGCTCATCCTAATAGCAAAAATTTTTATAATTTTCTCGTAGAAGTTTTTCCCGAAAGATTGCATGAAAAGCAAAACTGATTTATTCATATGGGATACAACAATACATAATGAAATCCATTTATTTATCTTTTTTTATTTATTCATTCTCTAATTTTTTAGGATTTCATTTATTGTTAAAGCCATGCTTTGGAACAAAATTTGTCTAGATTATCACAATTGAAATATACTTGGATACATTTAATGATTGCATAATGTTTATTTATACCTACTTTCTAATAAAATAAAGCTCATTTTTTTTAAAATTACCATACAATTTTTTATCATTGCTATTTTTTCTGTAAAACATGAAAGAAAAAAAAATCTTTATTTAAAGATAATAATAATAAATATCACTGGAAAATGCAATATTATGTGCAAATAAATCATAGACAAATCATAATAATCATAGGCAAATAAATCATATCACAAATTAAACATTAAATTCAGCGTTATATATGTAGAAATAGCACATTTGAAAATTGGATATCGGTAATTGCCGTCCACAGTCAGAAAGGTACTTTAATTCGTCTCTGCAGCTCTGTATATGATCTATATATTTGTACATATTCTACACAGTCTGCTAAAAATTAGTATAATAAGAAAACGCATAACACAGTTAAAAATTCACTACCAATAGACGGAAGCATGCTTGAATTCTTTTGTACAGCCCTGTATATTACCTATACATATTTATACACGTAATATATAAAGTCGAAATTTAATTCAGGCAAAAACACTCTTAAAACTCTTCACTCCTCATTTTTATGTATGAAATTCCATAATCCCTTCCAAAATTTTTACACCCCCAGAATTTACAGTTTAATGAGAGGTAGAAATTATTTTGGTCATGCTCCGAGTATTTCACGTAAAATCAAATATTTAAAATTATGTTTAATACAAAATAAAAACTAGGATGAAAAGTGGCAAGTTTTAAGAATTGCATACAGAAAACAAAATTCAAAAATCTTAATTTTTTCATGAGTTATCCTTAGAAAAATGAGAAGAAATATTCTCATAGGTTTACATGGAGAACAGAAAACGAGATTGTAAGTGATCAGCACCCTTAACATCTAGCCAGCGAGAATTCGAAACATTGAATGTCAACAAAAATGTCCAAAAAGTCTCACTTCATTCAAAGACTGTCTCCAGGAAGAACAAAGTTTAGATAATCCCATAACATCATTAAAATAAAAAAGAACAGCAGCAATAAAAAAAATGTTGTTACTGCCCAAATAAAGACACCATTATGTAAGTCATTTTAAAAAATGATCTCTGTTTTATGTTGAAAATTTTGATGTTTATTCTGTGTTATTACATTACCTTTTGATTTTATTTTATTTGATTATTAATTCGAAATAAGTTGTGTTTAATTTTACTGCCAAAGTATATGAGCATTTAAGAGACAGGTGTTTTATTTAACTTACGTAATCGGAACCAACTATGTTTAAAAGAAAATAAGTTTATCTATGTTTATCTCTATGTCTTATGTGTCATAAGTTTATCAACTATGTTTATCTATGCATATTTACAAAAGATTACAAGTATTTAAGTGATAGAATATTTTAATATTTTATTTATGTTCTTATATTGTTATTTATTATGAAAAGGTATACTAAAATCTATATTATTTGATTTTATTTACTGTTTATATTCTGTTAAAGTAAATGTGTTAGAGAGATAAGAAGTACTGGTTTATTCTTTAATTTACAATTGAGTAAGACTAAACTAAAATGTTTAAAAAAACAAATACTGACACTTTAGTTAAACTAAGGGCTGATTGTGAAGAAATTTATGACGAAGATAACAACAGTTATACAAATTATGTTTCAAATAAATACAAAAATATAATTCGTCCTTTACTCAATCGCCCATACACAGGCAGACTTTGATATTTTGAAATGTAATGGTCCGAATAGGGACATAAGAAGGAAAGATATTAGAACAATACTTGTGGATGAGATTAACAAATGTAGGGGTATAAGAGTAGGGCATTTTGATATAAATAATGAAGATCCAATGACTGATTTTGATATTTTTGACCAAAAATTTGATAATAAGAATATCATAAATTGTTGCAAATGTTTAGTCAAATTTGTGGATCAGAACATAATGTGTAGCTATTGTCACGAATTCTATAAATATCATAGAAAGAAAAGTTAAATAATAATTTACCAGATGAGTTCTTATAAGTTGCTTTTATATTTATTTATTAGAATATTATGTCAGACTGCTGAAAGTAACTTAGAATCTTATGGACCATGGTAAAAATAAATTGAGTAAAAATTCTGGTTATCCAAGTTTAAATTGATATTATTGGTAAACACTAGAATGATTTATGTAAATATGTTATAGTGATATATTTAAAGAGTTATTTTATTTATTATTTATTTATATTATTTAGTGAATATAAAGTAGTAATTTAGAATAAGATAAGGAAATCGTGGAATTAGATCTAATAATGTAACATATATACCAATATTTCCATAATAATTGGAGTTTTATGATTACAATACTTTCCTTACACTATATGTGTGCAGAAAGTTGATACACATTTAAGTGCAATCATATGGTGCATAAATTTTATTTACTAGTTTTACAGTAGTTACTGCATTGAGATATAAAATTAACATTGACATGTATTTACAAATAGATTTGTTTTATTAACTCTCCAATACAATTGTAATATGTTAATTGTATTGACCTCTGTTAAGAGTTAATTATATTGTTTAATTTCATAATCTAGAAAATTACAGGAAAACAAGTCTAAATACAAACAATAAATAAATCTGTGAAATAAAACAATTCCAAATAATAAGAAATCCGGCATTGAAACACTGAAGAATAACAAGTAAATAAAGAAGTATGGCTAGAGCAAGAGAATTAATTCCTTTGATGAATTAGCATTTGATTTTAGCAGCAAGTATCAATGTGAAAAAGCTACGACTTTGCGCAATGCATTCGAAAAATCATTCAGCAGAATAAATTTTGCACAATAGAAGAAATTTATGACCATGTGATTTGTTGAGTGGCACATTTTTTATCCCTGAAGTAGCATAGGTTCTTATATCGCACTATGTGCTATACTACAAAATACTGTAAAATTTGACTACTGTAGTTTTGCTACCTCCGGCATCAGTGCAGAAGAAAGACCATGCAAATTATAATATTCTTACTTAAAAGAAAATGTTTTTATCCACAATATTGCAGCTAATTAAAAAATATGTGATACAGTCAAATGTGTTATATTAAACTGCATATATTTTTATGATTTGTTTCTATTGGGTATTCAATAATTATTTTTACATTAACCTCCTCAGACCTGATGTATCCTATAGGATACACATCTTTACAATTTTTTTTTACGTATATAAATAATGTTAAAAAAAAGGAAATTGGTGTGTATGGAGCCTTACAGATAGCACAACTACCGTATTTTCGGGCGTATGAGCCGCGGCGCATGCGAGTTTGAAAGCATAAAATATTCTAAGTGCGGCCCTTACACCAGGGCGGCGGATACGGTGATTTTTTTTTCTTTTACAGCAATGTCTTATGGCTTTTTTTTTTTTCTTTTTGTCAAACCGATATTTTATGACGCCATTCCCCCCCCCCCCCTTTCATCGATAGTTTCATGCTCTTGAATTGATACCAAAATATTAGAAAATGTCCTTCAACCGCAGATGTCCGAGAAATGTTATTTGTTTTGTTTATTTTTAAACAATCAGCGGGATGAATAACGTTTGTCTCACCGGTTCTCAAGTTAAAAATGATTACATTTTCCACCCATCCGTCAATAATTACTTTACCCTCCAGATACTGGAATATACAGCTGTCGCGAGCTAACCCCCTTTCCTTCCACTTGCAAAGGAAAACTGCTCACATAGTGCTTGCTCACTCTGTGAAATTACTTGTCTCTAACTAGAGAAATCTCAAACACGGCATAGAACTTTAGTGGGATGGGTCTCTTAATACACAGTAAAAACACTGGAGAGCAAAATTTTTTCAGTACCGGACTCTATAAACTCGGCTCCTAAAATAGAGGCCGTACCCGACTCGACCAGACAAAATGAATTCAAACTTTGGAAACCGGCCGGGTCAGCAGAATTAATACAGCTTTTTTTATGAGCCGGGTCGAGCGATAAACTAAATAAACGGTACTCTCCGGTAAACTCCTGAACAATATAACAAATTAGTTGGGCCTACCTCCGCGATATAAATATCGGGCTATTTTGCTCACGCAAAAACACCGGCTCGTTAATGTAAATCCCAAAAAAGAATTTTTTTATGTTGTTCACATTCCATTATTTTTAAATGATCTTTTTTGCATTGGATAGCTGAGGTCGGTCTCTACAAAGAGTCATTTTTACTTTTTCGACTGTGTTTAGAGGTTTTTTTTTTTTTTTTACTAGTATATTTTGACTTTTGAAACTGATTCTGAAAATCAAAGTATGCTACGAAAAACATCTGTAAACAAAATCGAAAAAGGGTCTTTTTAGAGATCAACCTCAGCTATTCGACGCAAAAAAAAAATCATTTAAGCATATTGAAATGCGAACCATGTAAAAATTCTTCCATAGGGTTAACATTAGCGAATGGGCGTTTACCCTTGAGTGAAGTAGCCGATCCATAAAGTGAAAAAAATTGGCCCGGCCCATACAAAAAATAAAAAAAAACAATTTAACAAATTACAACGACCATTTGGAAAATGATTTTTTCAAAGACTAAAATTTAAGACATAAAAAATCGCACGGAGTTGATCCTACATTACGTACGCCATGGATTAAATGATAACATTCCTGGACCCATCATGAAAAAATTTTAAAAGAATTTCAGTTTTACAATTTTCGGTACAGTAAATTTTTAAACTTCTACGGAGCTGGTCATACATTACGTACGCAATGAATTAAAGATTAATAGTGTTATTACACGTAAAAATTGCAAGAAAGAAAAATCACCTGCGACTGGTCAGATTTCCTATGAAACTTATGTAATAGCCAAGCATTTCATTGGCTGTTCGGGAAAAGGCTTTTCTATCATCAGATTTCCAAAAAATCTCACAACCAATTTTAAATAAAATTTCATTCTTAAACTTCTAAACATCCGACAATATTACTTTTTATACCGTCGGGTAGAGAAAAAAAATGTACTTTTAAATGCAATTTGTTTGAAAGCTGTATCTCAATTTGTTTCTGATTTATTAATTTTTTTTCTTACTTTTTTACTCCATCATTGTTGAAACCAAAGGGAAATACAGATTACTGTATATACCAATCAAATAATGAATAAATTGTGGATTAAACCAATGAAAACATTGAGATATGCTTTTGATTTCCTACCCTGACGAGAACAATAACCATTTTTCCAAATGGTTAATAAATTAATTTATTAATGGCCCGGCATAAAAGTTAAAAGTTTGGCCTGGCACGGAAAATTTTTAAAATCTCTGCCCGACCCGACTGAATTTCTTCAAAACATTGATTTTTATGCTGATATGGTTAAAAATTGTTTTGTAGGAAGAGTTCTCAACGAAAATACTTATTTTATCTTTTTTTTTTTTCATGTTTATAATCATTATTTTTAAAGAAGCGCCTAATAAAATGACTCAAGTACGCATTTATAACTAAAAAACAAACGTAATTTTGTTATCTCTGGTCTCAATTAAAAGATAAACACACTTGATTTCAAATTCACGCCATCTCCTCGGACCGAACGTTCTGACACATTGCCCTATGACCTTGACGTGTAGTTGGCTAATAGTTTCAGTTTGGTTTCTTTGAAAAGAACTTTGAATGCAGTAGAAAAAAGAGGTAACGTGATAAGAGATTTTTTTAATGCAAAGTGGATTCGTGGATATTCTTCTATTTCCTTAAACTTATGATATATATCCTCATAATAATTATCATCATAATAACTTATGATGAAAAGGAAAGTCTAAATTCTGAGAAAGAAATATTTTTAAAACTTACAAAATTATTTTTAAAAGTAAACAAAAAAAGATGCGTATGTAGCAAAGAAAAAATAAAATCTGTCAAACAGAATCAATGAAACAGTTACCAATAGGTGAACTGCTAAGAAAAAAAAAAAGGAGTGTTTCTAGTTATCCTAAAGTGGTTTCGGCAATGTGAGATGTGCACGGTTCGGCTTTTCGGGCCGGGCCATACTCTTTTCTGAAGGTTCTGTCTGGCTGGTTTAGGGCATTACTTTTTTCCTGAAAGATCGGGCCGGGCCGGACCTAACTTATTTTTTCTGTACAGAGCCTGGACTGGTTTCATTCTCATTCTTAGTCTTCACAATCCAAAAATTTCAGCCCTCGTTATGACAAAGACCGTATGAAAATCATTGTCTCGTCATGGCCTGGTCCGTTCAAAGGTCAGTAAAATTAGACCTGGACCAAAAATGTTTGCAAAAAATGCATACCTTTTTAAATCGCCATTATTCTACAATTAAATATTAAAATTTATTCTTTTTAAAGAGTAGTAGATTTCATACGCTTATTAAAATATAGTAAAACGAGTGAAAAGAACCTGCCTATGATGGAATCCTGTTTTAAACTGAACAACGTGTTGAGGATCTTGTCTATAATGCTTTTTTTCTTTCTTTTTTATACAATTCCGCCTTAGCAGATTTTACTGTATAACATTTTTCCAGATTTTTAACACTTCAATACATAGAATATGGATTAAGAATAGTAATGATAACTGAAACATTTACATACAAGAAATAGAGATTCATTAAAAAAATTAATATGACAGCCTGCGGCACTTCATCAATGTTTTGTAGAAATTCACTCGGGCTGGGACGAGATTTTAACTTTTTTCCGAGCCAGTCGCGGGCCGAATTTTTAGCTGTTATATCGGGCCGGGCCGAACTTTTAAATTTTTTACCGGGTTGGGCCAATATTTCTTTTGTAGGGGCCAGAATGAACTTTTAATTTTTGTATCGGGCTGGTCCGTGCCGAATTTTTTTTGTGAGTCGAGCAATCCCGGGCTGAATTTTTTTCTACGAGTCGGGCAGTCCCGACCTAGAAATTTCGGCCCGTGCAGACCTCTAAGTGTCTCTATACGGTATTTCAAGACCTCTAAGATCCGTAAAAGCCGCGGCCGAAACAATACCGGAATTTAGATTGTACAAATATCAGTTCCTTGTGTGCGGCGCTTACGATGGTGCGGCGCTTACGTCGATAAACTTTTTTTAAAAGCAGATTTTCATTGGTGCGGCGCTTACGGTGGGTGCGGCGGGTATTCCCGAAAATACGGTAAACAAAATAGCAATTTGTTTCTTATAGTGGTTTTTTTAGCGAGATACGTGTTATATTAAAATAGCTTGCAGCAAAAATGCACGAAATGTACAAAAATAAAAACGTAAATAGTTTTTCAGTAAGTTAAGATACCATTTGTAGAGTCCATTAGAAATAAAAAATTATTAAATGTATAATTATTTCATGTTTTGTATTGTTTTTTCAATGCAATGCAAAAAAAGTAAAATAAAAAATCCTAACAAATTGTCAAAAAATGTACTTATTGGGTCCCCATGTATCATCTAATTTTATGTACAAAAAATACATTTTAATTTTTTTCGCTTTTCAATCTTTCTTAGTTATCGGTTTTTTAATATAAATTCATAACTAAAGTTTAAAAAAATATAATAATAAACCCTGGGGTCTGAAGAGGTTAATCAGTTTTGTTTTATCATATAAGGAGTATTTTTAAAGTTTTTAAAAAAATATTTTTCTTGAACTGGTTTGTAAATCTTAAATTTATCATAAATTTAAGCTCTTAGTTTACAACACTTTTTTTTTTTTTTTAATTGCTCTCATTATTTGCACTTTTCTGTGTACACTTGAATAAGACTTGAATTCAAAAAATACTTTTATAAAGAATGATTATCATTTTAAATATGATTAACAGGAAAACTGAGGAAAATTTAAGTGAAAGATTTGCTCAGTCCTTATGTAATATTTAAATTTTCTTTTCTTTACCTAAATAATATTAAATTTTCTTTATTGTACTGTTGATATGAAAATTTTCAAATTTTACAGAATTTTTTACATTGTAGTTTGTTAAGAAATAACTACTTCAATTTTGAAAATTATGAAATAAATAAGGGTTCTAATTGTGAATTAAACATATAAAATTTGATACTACAGGGCCATTCCATGTCATGCATAGAACATCTTTTCTGCATATTAAAGCTGTTTTAACAGTGTTATTATATCCTAAAATTAAAACAACTATGCTAATATGAAAATCTAAGGATTTTTATTTTTTTCAATGTATAGTTTATATTTTAACAACTTATAAGTTAATAGATCTTTTTGCAGGTGTCATGTGCAGTACATTTTGTTCGTTTTTCATGGAATGGCCTTGAAACGGGCAGATTACTTAGGTCTAGGATTTAAAATGTGGATATTTTAAACCTAATGAGGTTCAAATCTAGACTTTGATTGGGCCATGGCAAAACAGGAACTTTTTCTCTTCAAACTATTACTGGATGGATTTATATACATTGCAATAAACATTATCCTGTTGAAACATCCACTCAGAAACACCTAATAAATGACCAAATGGTATGAGATGATAATTTAGCATACCTTGATATTTTTTTGAGTTCATACAATCCGGAATTTGCTACAATTTACATAGCATCATACGCAAATGCTCCCCAAAACCATTATAGGACATCTGCTCATTTGTCAACTGAAGAATTCTTTTGGTTCTTTCATTGAGTCATGTCAATCATCTGTAGCAGTCATTGTAGTCATATGGACCCTCAAGGTTAAATTTCTTTTATCAAAAAATATAATTTGTTTCCACTCATCATTCCATGATATGACATTTTTAGCCTGTTTCAGTCTTTCCTCTCGGTGATGTTTCAATAACTTTAGTTTTGTTTTTCATTTTCCTATATTTTGGATCAGCATTTGATTTTAAGACTCTTCTAAACATTGGCATATGATGATCTTAGCTTAAACATTTTAAAGTTTCATAAATTGAAAGACCTTTTTCTTAGATGAGAGCTCTTTGCAAAACTCTTTGTAGACAAAAAAGTAGTTGTTTATCATATGCTGTCAATTTCTTCTTCCTTCCAGATCATTTTATTTTGCTTTGAGATTTTTTTTTTATTATTATGACATTGTGAATGGCAGTTTTGGAATGTTTCATTAACATTGCTGTTTCTGTTTCTCTAGTACCCTTACAAAATGAGATTTTTCTCACCTTGTACTTGGATAACTTTCTCCCATGGCTTTATATCAAGTAAATCATAAATATCAAATTGAAAATGTGAAACTTTACTTCTCTGTTAATGCTTGTACAAAATGCTAATAAGTGCATTTTATGATGATTCTGAATTGACATGTTATATTCAAATTTTCTCAGGTGGTCTTATAACTCCTTAACAGATTCCTTATTTAATTTGTAAAAAAAAAAAAAAAAAAAAAAAAAAACAAATTTTAATAAAATGTAACTTTATTTTTACAATTGTGAAAAGTAATGAAATATTTTACAATCAATTTTAAATATGTGAAGTAAAATTTATATATTATTTCTTCTTCAACAACTCGGGAATTCTTCAGTGGTCTTATACTTTCTTAACCCTTAACTGGAAACATGAAAATCCCTTGCACAATCAGAACACTTAATAATTTACCAAATAGAGAAGTTAAACATTTAATCTTTAATAGTAATGCATTAACAGGACCAATTTTTTAATATCCGCATAAAAATAATTTTTGAATGTCGGAGAGAGAGAAAATATTAAGGGCAGATATGTAGACACAACCATCTCACAGACGGTTGTTTCCGGTTAAGGGTTAATGCACTCAATTCATGTGTTATAATGTATACTTTATATTTATTTAGGAACGTTAATCAATGATTTATAGCATTAAACAAAAAGTAATATTGTCGGGGTAAAATTGAGTATTGACACAGAACTCATTACAGTAGTCTAGGAAATCTGAAGTAATTGGAACTAAGATCACCTCAGATTATTGAAACACTTGAATTATCCAGAAAAATAAGAGAATTATTAAAGATTACAATTTTACACAATTAGGATTATCTTGCATCTCACAATTAAGCTTCAGGTTGCTGTTCTACATATCTTAAAGCTAGTTAATTTGGTTAATTCTGAAGCTATTTTAGCACTGAAAAGATTCATATGCATGGCCTTTGTGTTATTTAACCATTTTAAAGATATCATTAAAGCTATTTTATTTAAGTATAAATTCTGTATCCCTTTAAGACCCAGCCTGCACGAATGTGCAGATTAGACATTCATTTAAATTTTTGCTTCTGAGTCGTATGAACAATCATTCTGGTTTGCAGAAAGAGTAAAGTATTGTGTTTTATCAACAGATAACAGCTGTAGTACATGTTTTACTTTCAGCCAGCATGACTAACTTTGTTTACAGGTACAAGGGATACAGCTCATCAGATCTTAAAGGGTTATAGCAAAGTATTTTTATTAATATATTTGTCATTTGTGACATGTCTTCTTTGAAAGTCAAAAGGCATTTTAAACTTGCAACAAATTTAATATTGTCAACACTTAAAAAAAGAAAAAAATCTGAGTCTGCTCCAAATATCATTTATATTACCACAAGAATTTAAAATTTTAAGTACACATGGAAGATTCAGTTCTTTTTCCTCCTTGTTATATTACAAAGTAATATATTATTATACAATAGCATTTTAGTTAGTAAATTTCTGTGCAATAAATAATGTTTTTGCCTGAAAATAATTGTACTACTTTTTTCTTTTCCAGACCTCTCTTCAGGGTGATAAATTAAGTTCATCACCATCAACAATTGTTTGAAATCAGTTGTGCCTTTGTGTTACACTTGCCAAACATTTAACTATTAATTAATATTGCCTCATCAATTGATGCAACTTTCTCTCATTTGTTAAAGCATTTACTATTCAAATATCTTTGACATATTACATTCTCACGATGTGAAGTGAAAGTGGTTCCTTGAAGTGCAATTTTATTCCCATTTTTATATGAATATTTTTATGTGTCATGTCAGTATTAAATTTAATAGTTCAAAACCACCATGGTTTTATCTGAATTCAAAGCACAAAGTGAGATTCACTCTTTGCCTTATAATGGACATATTTTAGATTTTCCACTATACCGGTCTAGTTTTGTGCACTAGTTTTTAGGTTCTGTTTTTTATGTTATATTGATTATGTTTTTTGAAGGAAAAAAAAAGTAAAATATTTTATGACTTGTCATATCAAGATGTAGAAATAAATTATCTATTAAAGTGATGTAACTTTGTTATATTTTGTCTATTATGGTGTCATATAAAATTAGTATTTTATTGTAATAAAGTATTTGATCAATATCTTTCTTTCTTTTTTCATTGTACATTATAAGAACTTTGTGATTATATTAGGATTATTTGACATATAAGAAATTTTGACTGTTATTTTATAAATTATTTTCGAAGCATTTAGTTATGTGTGTACATTGAATTTTAAAAATATTGAAAAGTAGTGTATTTTGTTACAGGAGGAAAAAAATTACTTCAGTTCAGTATGATCAGTTCCAGTTAAGCTATTAGTATATTTCATGAAATACATAGATCATTTTAGAATTAAGATTTTAAATTCAAATATTATACCTTAGGTCGTTATATCACAAATATATCACACAAAATAACCCTTTCCTTTTGTATCACACTAGTTAGGTTTCTATACTTTTAAAAATAAGGTAGGAGATGACAGCAATTTTATTATTAATCCATCAATATTTTTCTCTTTTTGAAATAATAAGAATTATTTATATGAATAAGTTGTCAGAAAGAACGATTTTGAAGGGTTTGATGAAAAAAATTATGTCTATGAAAATGAAACCTTGGTGATTTGGATCATAAGAATGATCCTAATATATCCTCAATAAGATAAATGTCTTAATTTTTATTTTTTAAATTGAAGTCTTTTGGTGTTTTAGCATACTAATAGATCCTCAATAAAAATGAATGAATCTATTTTAAAATTGATAGTTTATAGCTCTAGATGAGGTGAAATATATAACCCTTTAAGACCCAACCTGCACGATCGTGCGGGTTAGACATTCATTTAATTGTTTGTTTCTGACTCGTTTATAATAAAAACTAGAATTGAACGGTCGTTCTGGTTTGCAGATAGAGTAAAGTATCATTTTTTATCAACAGGTAGCAGTTGCAGTCCATGTTTTACTTCTACAGGCATGACTATCTTTGTTTACAAATACACCGGGTCTTAAAGGAATAATGTTGAGACAAAAAAAATTATTTAAATGAAAACTGCTTAAAATAACTTCCTGTCTGGTTAACTTTTTATATTATCACATTTAATTTCTTTCAGACAAAATTAATAGATATTTAGTGTAGTTCTTTTAGATAAGTTCTTTGATTCTAAACTTAAAAGAAAAAATAATAAGTGTTTCATTATTAAATGCTATAAAATATTTTCAAAAAATTTCATTTTTGTTTGAATAAAATATGGGTTTACTTCACATATAAAATATTATTTTAAAAAGTATATATTGAGCATATATGTGAGCATGTAATATATAAAGTATATCATGATATTTTATGCAAGACAGGGTAGTGTTAGGTCTTTGTAGATATTATGCTACTCTGTCATTTATCTGTTAGGAGTTTGCTGTAGTGTTGTCTATGTTTACTTATCAAATAATAGAAAAATTAAGACGTACAACTATTTGCTTTCTTAATAAGTATCATTTTTACTATTGGGTCGATAAATAGTTATTGATTTTTTGAATTCACCTTTTTCAGAAACCATTCCTTTTGTAAGTTTACTTCTTGTTTTGTGTATTCTTAAAGTATCAGACTTGTATTTACTGTGGCTCGGTGTCCTCTTAGTTATATATGCAGCAGCTCAGTTTCAAGAGGAAAAAAAAAGATCTATATAGCCCTAAGTTGTCAAAACTGCTTAGAAATTATTGCTGGTTTAGCATGTAGTGCACCTCATATTCCAGTAATGCAAACAAATGGATTTCTTTCAAATAAATAGCTACAATTTCTCATAAAAATGCAATTTGATAATCATTCAAAGAGGGGGAAAAAAATCTTACAGAATATCAAAATTTTTATGACAAATAATGTAACAACACAATTCTGCAATATCAACATCTAAAAGCAGTACATTTCATAGCAGTCAAAATTAGATGTTTTTTTATTGAAATTTCAGAGTTTGGTACAATATCCATAGTAAGACGGCCCCCTAAGCTTATATTTTAACATAAATTAAAATATGTTATTTTCATTTGTTTCTAATGTGCAAAGTGTTCTCTTTTTTTTGGAGGGTGTTACTCTGCATACTTATTATGCATGTGTAGAATATCCCCCTTTAATTGTTATCTGACAGCTACTGTGACTTCTGACTTATCTCTTTTGCAAGGAGAGACCACAAATTGGGAAATGCATTTTGGGATAATACTTTACATCAGTGATTTAATGTATGAAAATTTCACAGTCCACTATTCAGATAAATGTTTAAAACACCTTCTAAATTTTATTAAATAGTGTAGTATCATAAACTTCTGTATACAGATCCTGATTACCACACAGGCCAACTAGGCTCTGTGGCCTTGGGCCTAACACAAATGGATATCTGAAAATAAGTAAAATGATTTTTTAAAAAAATCATAAAAAATTTTCTGCAATGTTTTTATCAAAAATCTAAATGTTGATTAATTGGCAACCACTTTATAATACCTAATGATGAAATATATATGTATAATATAATCTGAGTTTCATAAGAATTTTTATATGAAGTAGGAAAACTACCTAAAACCCTAAAAAAAAAAAAAAAAAAAAAAATATGGCTGTGTCTTTGGTATTATGACAGCCCTGAAGATGTGTTGGGCCTTGTATCCTTTAAGCAACCTCAGTTGGGCTCTGTCTGTATATTTAACAAGCATCTGCATGACTCAGTTGGGAGGAGGGGGGGGGGTGAGAGAATTGCATTTAAGTTCAATTTATCTCACTTTTGAACACCCTGTACTTTTTCCTTTCAAATTAGATAATATTTAAGCTACTACTTTTCCTGTAGCTTGAAAATTTGTAGAATAAGGCTTCATTTTCAAGATATATAAAAGTTGTAACTAAAGAAATGTTTTTTTCTTGTTTATTACAAAAAATGTAATATTTTATCATAGTTCTGAATTTGATATTTTAAGGTTTTAGAATGACAGCATCTAAATGGCCAGATTTATTTTATTTTTTTCCTGATGTAATTTGAATCAATGCACCTGCATTTATTTTCTATTGAAGTAGTAGGATTGGATGAAGGGTCTGCAGATAAACTAAGCAGGATTAGGACTTTGACAAGTAAAATCTGGAGCCCTGAAATTGGTATAACAGCCGTCGATAGATTGTAGTGATTGCAGCGAACTGCAATCTAGGTTGTTGAAAGTGACAGAAAATAGAAATAAAAGGTGTTCTCACTTCATAAAAAAAGGACCTTTTCAGGTGCCATACAAAATTATATAACAATTAAATTTTCCTAACACTTCAAAGATCGAAAATAATATTTGCATTGATTACAAAAGATGACTATATACAGAAATATATAAATTTTCTAAAGGATAAATTAATTTTCTTTTTTCGCTACTTTTGTGAAATTGGATAAACCATCCATAAAAACTAGTCTTACATGCGATATCTTGTTGCACTATAATTTCAGCATATAATTTTTCAAAATAGTCAGCTAAACTACTTTTGGTCACTGTATTTTCATAGTGAACAGATCTCAATTATGTCAGTTCACTATAAGTTAGATTTTGTGAATCAGTTCTTCATTATTTGCCGAAGTAAGAACTATTTCCACAGTTAAATTTTCCTCCTTTGAATTACAATAGAACTTTTAAGAATAAATGTTACCCCATGAAAAAAAAAAAAAAAATCAATCAATTTTTTTTTAATGGCTGGTAAATCTCTAATACAAATAAGAATAACTTAACATCCCAAAATCTTCCTGTTCAGTTTGAATAATCTACATGTTTTATATTTAAAAATACCTGATAATCCACCTGATTAACGAAAAACAATTCCTCTGAAAGAGTTCTCAATTTTTTTTTTAAATGTGTCATTTATGAATACAAATTTTGAAAAAAAACAAAAAAAAAAACAATTGATGTATCTAAAATTTAAACAAAAATTTAAAAGGTTATCATAAAAGTTAGATTTACAAGAACATGTAATAAAAACTTTAATTAAAAATATTTTTTTTAATTTCAGTTCTTGATCTTAAATAAATATATATTAAAACAGAGAGCTGTTATGGTTATTTTCTGGTGATGTACAAATAAATTATATATTTTTTAATTGAAAAAGCATGTAAAGCTTGCAAAGTATGTAGTTTCTTACTAATAAACAATTTCATAAATTCTAAAGCATTTTTTTTATTTATACAAATAGACTTTTAAATTATCAAATGTAAATTCACTGACAATAACTATACTATCATAATGCAAAGTTTCATCCTAAACCCAATTTTCCAACCCATACCTTTCCATATTCAGTTGAATATCCCAACAAATTAGAAGATTTGCAGGAAATGGTGCTTTTGATCTCTAGCTAAAACATTTCTTCCAGTTATGTATGTTCCTAGTTACTGTATGGTCTTTTAATTTAAAACACGTTTTAAATAAATTAATGATATACTTTAGGAGACATTTATGTCATTGAATGCCTTTCTGAAAAATAATACACACACACACACACACACACACACACACATATATATACAGGTTTTGAGAAATTTAAATTTAATGAAATTCATCTTATATGATTTGTTCAATGGTCTAGTACAATCACACCTGTTATCGTGCTAAACTGACTATGAGGTTATATATAGGGTGAACCAAAAGTCTTGCCCTGATTATAATAATTCATTACTAATTATCCATTTGCATAATAATGTAACCTGTTGTATCATTGGATAGGTCAGTTTTAGTAGTGTTTAAACAAAATATTTCCAGATCGGTAAATTGGAAGGAATGGACCAACACACTGGCCTCCACACTCTCTAGATATTAATCCTCTGGATTTTTTCTTTTGGGGCTATATCAAAGACAGAGTCTTTGCCACACCAATTGCTGATGTTGAAGAACTGAAGACTAGGATACAAACTGCTATGTGTACTGTAACAGAAGACATGTTAAAGAACACTTGGCTGGAACTAGAATACTGCTTAGACAGTCTCCGAGCTACTAAGGGGGCACACATTGAAAATCACTGAGTGTCTTATAAAAAAAATAATACCAGTACGTACAAAGTGTCCAAACAAACATAGGTCTAATTATAATAGTTTGAGCACAATAAATATTTATAAGCAAGGCAAGACTTTTGGTTCGCCCTGTATATAAATCGGAAAAATTGTCAAATGCATTAGATTTTTTTCTGAGAATTTTTACTTTTTGGAATTTGACACATGTTCTAGATATTGGGAAAAAAATAATAAGAAATAGGTGTTTTGAATACTGGGACAGGTTATATTAGCATTTTTTAGTGATGTGTTACAAGAAAATACTTGAGGAGTAAACTCACAGTAATTTAATAACTATTGAAAGTAAAATGTGCATTATTACATAAATGTATGAAGGTAAAAATTCTTCATGCTAATACATAAAAAATAAATCCCAAAAAGAAAAATACAAATGAAAAAATACAACTTATGCTCATCAGAAAAATAGACAACTTCATTTATTCATAAATTAAAGCAGTTTAATAAAATGTTGATTATATTTCATAATCAGAAAATCAATATAATACAAATAATGATTTCCTGGCATAATTGCCTATAATCATTATTGCAGCCTCAATCAGCTGTAAAATGCAAATACACACTCATGTATTTTGTATATTGTCAGTGTTGCATGCCATGATAGATACATAGAACCCACTTCTAAACTCCTTAATAGATGTTATAGAACTTTTTGGTACAGATTAACTATTTGTATTTCGAAGGTGTAAATGATACCCATATAACAGCAGAAAATATGATAGTTAAATTTACATTTAGTGCTGTTTTCTTGGTATTTCATTATCTGAAAGGGATTTATAGAGTTGTCTATACCTTAACAATTTTCAAGTAATTTGGGTAAATGATGCTGTATATAATATTGTATTTAAAATCAGGATGAAAATATCTGGTTATTGAATACATGGAAGGAAAAAAAAGGTGTTACACAATTTTGACACAAGATTTATTCATATTATCCTCAAATGAAAAGAAACAACTTGAATTACCTTAAAAGCCGAAGTCCCTTGTCAGTTTTTATTGCATAAAAATAAACTTCATGCCATTGTGCACCTTTTGAAAAAATGGTTTAAATCTTCAGTTTACTGTCAACCAATCTTTCCTTTAAATCTATTAAATCAATAGCACAATTCAGTTATTTAGAATTTGACTACCTTGAACTTATTTGAAAACCTCCAGTGATGTCTGGTGGTGGGAAATACACTAATAATATTGAATAACATTAATTGACCTCCAGAAATTATTTTTTTTGCCTTGCTTTTAAGAAATTCTGCCAATGATTAAACTATGTATCATTCATTCTGTCATTTATTTTAGCACAATGTAGTGATATTATGTGGTTGAAGAAAACATGAATTCAATCTTTTCTATTTCAGGAGAGAAGCAAATGAAGCTTTTAAATAAAGTCATTTCAGCAGTTTTTATTTTTAATTTCAGACAGATTGAGTTGATTAAAACTTTTGTAAAATCCAGCTCCTCTATCTTGATGTCATTAAATAATTTCATCTATACAAACATAAAAATTTCAGGTATATTAATCCAGATTCCAATTAAATGTTTTTTTTTTTAATTTTTCAATAAATGCAATATCAGAAAACAGTCATCATTTTTAAGCCCATATTTAGTTAATGAAATCCATGCAAGGGTTAGGATAGTGATAAGTTAATAACCAACTATAATCACAAATTTTTCTCATTTACATATGAATAAAATATGCATGTGCACACAAGGATTTTATTATAATAGAAAGATTTTTCAAAAATGCATATTTTAATATTTTAGAACATTCTTAATGTTGTGTTCAAATCTTTCATTGGTTTTCTGTCAAAAATATTTTTGAGCAAACTTTGTCACAAACAAAAATTTTTCATTATTATGTGCATTAAATTTTCTATGCAGAGTCCAAATCAGTGGATTAAAAAAAAAAAAAATCACAATTACACAAATTGAAGATATGCTTTGAGACTTTTAGCTACCAGAGCTGTTGTCTCAAATGATCATAGTCCTTACTAACAACACACAAATCTTCTTGTATTTTCTCCAAAGAACAGGAAGATTATAGACTGGAACTCTAATATCAGCAGTAGAGTAGTATCAGGGGATGCTGCATCACTTTACTACCAATGTTGTTATGTGCTAAATTTGGCCTTTTTTAATCATGTAACCTTCAAAGATTAAATAAGACCTAATTTAGTACATAATAATACTGATAATAAAGTGATGCAGCATCAACAGTTGCTATGCCACTGCTATGGAGTCACCTAGAATCAAACAAGGCACTGCCACATTGGCAGAGAGCTCCACTTACACTCACAGTTACTTTAAAAACATGTTATTCATTTTTAACATAATGTAAATTTTTAGAACCTTTGTTTTACTTAGGTGTTAAAAAATGTATTTAAAATTCAGTTTTGTCAATCTTTTCTTAATCTGTAACCAGGGTGGTGAACGGGTGAATCATAATAGGGAGACACGTGGTCTCAACGTATGTCTACATTTAGATCTTTCTTATTAAAGCTTCTTTATTTAAATACTAGCAAACCCTGCAGCTTTGCTCACGTAATATTTGAAATATGCCAAGTGATATTTATATGTCTAATTTTTATTAAAAGAAATTATACTTTTAGGAATAATTCAAAAATTACTATTTAAAACACACTTTGACTAAACTTCATTATTACACTGCATTAGGCAGAAATGAGACTTAAATTAATTAAATGAAATAAAACTAAATAAATGGTAATTTAGAAAATATTTTGAAACATTTATGCTCAATTAATATGCTCATTTCAGTATTCATTTGAAGTTTTGAAATTTTTAGAAACCACCTTCTTACATGTTAAAATTAACCATCATGTCAAATTCCAAGTCCTACCACCTCTCCCAACATAAAGGGCTATGTTGAAATAGGGACTGTCACCATTAATTTGCCAACATTAATTTTTAAATCCATTTGTTATTTCCTAATATTCCACAGAAACGTAATTTAGAAGCTTTAAAGGCCTTTTTTAGAACGTTTGTTGTTCCTGTGAACCCCAGGTGGTAGAATCATCAGCATAAAATATAGCCTGTGTAGGATCAGAGACTGTTACCATTGATTCGCAACTATTACTTTTATAAACAGTTTATATTCCCTGAAATTGTATAGAAATCGTTATTTAGGATTTTTTTAGAATGCTTTTCGCACCTCCCCTTTGCTTCACCCCTTTTTAATTCGAATTTATTTTCGACAGTCCTTTGAGGGCTTTTATATTTTATAAGTAACTATCATTTAAAGTATTTATAAGTAACACATTTAAAGTTTCTAGCCTCTTCAGTATCACAGAAATCACAATTTAGAAAGTTTTTTTGCTCCTGCAACCCTCTGGTGGTAGTGGCACAGATATAAAATATAGCTTATGTTTGAGCAGGTTCTATCACCAGAAATTTGTCACAATTATTTTTTAAATTGGTTTGGTAATTGATAAGATTGCATGAAAATTGTAAATTAGAATGTTTTTAGAATGCTTTTCGCTCACTTTATCCTGTTAAAGTTGGAATTCTCTTTCGGGCTGTTCTTAGAAAGAGATTGATGCTATTGGTAGCATCAGTTTCCTACCATCAGTTTGATTCTTCCTGAGACAAGATTTAAAACTTAGCATCTTGTAAGCAAATACCATGCCATATTTCTAAATGTTAGACCCCTCAGTTGTGCAAAAAATGCAAATTAGAACATGTTGCTCTTGCAACCCCCAGATGGTAATGACAGCAACATAACATATAGCCTTTCTTGGAGCAGGAACTGTCCCCATCAATTTGCAACCATTACATTTGAAATAGGTTTGGTATTTCCTGAGATTGAGTAGAAATCGCAATTTAGAACGTTTTTAGAACGCTTTTTGTGCATTTTCACCCCTTTTAAATTTCCATTTTCTTCGAAACTGTTCTTAAAGATCATTTATATCTAATAAATATGTACCTTGCTTAATTTCAAGTTGCTAGCCCCTACCGATCAGCGATCACAAAAATCGAAATTTAGAATGTTTTTTCTCCTGCAACCTCCAGGTGATAGTGACACCAACATGAAATAGCATCTATGTTTGAGCAGAAGCTGTCAGCATCAATTTCCTACCATCAGTTTGATTCTTCCTGAGATTGCTCACAAATTGGCATTTAGAACGTTTTTAGAACGCTTTTCACGCGTTTTCACCCCTTTTAAATTTCAATATATTTGAAATTGATTCAGTACTTTCTCAGATTGCATAGAAATCACAATTTAGAACGTTTTCTAGAATGCTTTTTGTACATTTTTACACCTTTTTAAATTTCAATTTTTTTAGGAAATGCTCCTTGAGATCATTGATATCTTAAAAGTAACTAATATTTCATATTTCTAGGCCCTTCAGTAATGCAAAAATTGCATTTTTTAGAACGTTTTTTGCTCCTGCACCCCGTTTTAGGGTAGTGGCCACAAACATAAAATATAGCCTATCTTGGAGCAAGGGTTGTCACCATCATTTTGACACCATTATTTTTTAAATCGGTTTGGTATTTCCTGAGATTGTGTAGAAACCACCATTTAGAATGTTTTTTGCTCCTGCACCCCCTTTGGGGTAGTGGCCACGAACATAAAATATAGCCTATCTTGGAGCAAGGGTTGTCACCATAATTTTTTAAATTGGTTTGGTATTTCCTGAGATTGTGTAGAAACCACCATTTAGAACGTTTTTTAGAACGCTTTTTGTGCATTTTCATCCCTTATAAATTTCGAATTTTTTAAGAACTGTTCTTAGAAGTCCTTTATATCTAATAAGTATTTCATATTTCTAGGCCCTTCAGTAATGCAAAAATTGCATTTTTAGAACGTTTTTTGCCCCTGCACAGTGCTGTAGTTGAGTGGGAACATGTGGGAACGCCATTCCCAGAATATTTGGTTTGTTACTGTAAAAAATATATATATTATATATATATATTGCCTATGAGCACAATTTTTTAAAAAGTGAAACGATAATTTATGCTAGTTTTATGAAGACCTGTTTCAGTTATACTCATAAACTGTGTAGGACCTCCAGGGCCGTAGCGAGGTCTTAAGAGGCCCCCCCCCCAAACATATTTTTCAGCCCCCCCCCCCCCCCTCTAAGATTTTAGAGAAATATCTACATTTAATTTTCCACCCGAGTTCCATTTTATAACAACACCAGCGGAGTTTCGCTGGTCGGATTTTCCAAAACGAACTCCAAATTGAACGAATTTGTAGTTGGGCTGCACTGCTTTCGGCAACGTACACCTACAGGGGCTATGTCCGCTTCGATCTCGAATCATACGAACCTAAATAACCTTACGAACCTTATTGTAATTTTTTTATTTCGATCCAGATTAAATTCAAATTTTCAATATTTCGTTCACATTGCTACAGGAACAGATTTGATATTCTTACAAAGCGAATTTAATCAAAGGACTTGAAAAATTTAACTGAGAATTCTTCCATTTAGGAAAAAAAATGTCAAAAAAATCTCCGAAGAACGCAAAAGAACGCCAAAAATTGCATAAAAAATTTCGAAGTTCATAGAGATAAAACTTTACTTATATTGAGCTAAAAGATTGAAACAGGGTTTATATTTTACGAATATTAAAAAAACTACCAGAAAAGTGAAAAAAAAAAGCTAAAAATCACATAAAAATTCTCGAAAATTTTAAAAACAGCAGACGACAAAATTTGGCAAAAAAGTTTGAAACTGAATTCCTTTTACAAATGTTATAAACCACTAAGTATTGCTCATAAACAAAATAAATAAATAAAAAATATGGAAGTCCTTTTCGTATTTTCAATTTTCTCTTCAGTTTGACAATGCCATCTGCGTGGCCCAGACAGATTTTCTTTACGCAGAAAATATTCACTTATAACAATTTTTTTCCTGCTCGGATTGGTGCCTTTTATTAAATACATATATATGTACAGATTTACTAATTTTAAAAAAATTACTTTTGGGATGTCGTTTTCATACATTCAAGTTTTCTCCAGTTCAAAATTGTCACCTAAGTTGAAATTAAGTAAAAAAAAAAACACCTTCGGATCGAAGGTACCTTTCTGTGGGCAATGAAGACTGGTTTCCTATAGCTAAAAATAAAAACACATGTTTGTCTGTCCAAAGTTTTTCTTTGTCTGACCAGATGTTTTTCTGTTCAGGACAAAATTTGACAGGAAGGTTACCTGAATGCCTGAAGTTATGCACCTCGAAACAGGTTTTTAAATTTTTTGATTCGAATTTTTTTTCTTTTAATTTTTTACGCTAATTTTTGTATTTTTTTCGAGTTTCCTGGGTTTTTTTCCCCACATTCATAAAAGGAATGTATTTTCAATCAATCTTTCCATTTTAGCCGAATATAGTAAAGTAGCCTTTTTCGATTTTTAAATATTTCACGAATTTTTTATGTGATTTTTAATTTTTTTTTTGCGTTCTGACATGATTTTTTGACATTAGCAAAAGGAATCAGCTTTGTCTTTTAGTCCGATGTACTAAATTTCGTCCTTTGCAATTTTTGAATTTTTCACGAGCTTTTTTTTTCATTTTTTAAGACCCCTGTGATTAGAAGAGATTTTATCTCACATTTGAAGAAACTTTCGTCTTTTGAAAGGAAAAATTCTAGAAATTTTGATCTTCGGTTCGCGACTTCTTCTTGTTATGAAGGGAAAAAGTCATGCGTAAAAGTTCAGTTTCTAATAGAGAAAAGTATACTGCAGCAAAGCTGGCGAAGCACTCCTGTGATTTGATTTGACAAAAATGCATCTTTATATTTAGTAAGGATATTAGGTAATTTTTACTTTAGATTGGTGAGTTTTCTATATTTTCGCGGAATGATGAGCAAATCAAATCAAAGCTTTTTGTGTGTGTGTGTTTGAACGAAAGAAAAAGTTGTGGAAAAAATCCTTCAGTTCACTGTTTTTTTTTTCTTTTTTTTTTTTTTTTTTTTTTTTTTTTGAGAGAGTTTAAAAGGAACCCAGTTTCAATCTTTTATCCCAATATAGTAAAAATTTTGCCATCTGCGGCACGGATTTTTTACATCCCTGAAAGGAATCAGATTTCAGTGTTTTAGCTCAATATAGAAAATATATCCACAGAAATTTCTGAATTTTTTACGAACATTTTATGTGATTTTTAGCGTATTTTTGTCTTTCACGGTGATTTTTTAACATTCCAGTTTCAATCTTTTGGCTCGATATAATCAATCTTCTCTCAGTGATTTTTGAATTTTTGCCCAATTTTTTATAAGATTTTTACATTTTTTTTCGCGTTTTGTGGAGTTTTTTCGACATTTTTTTTCTGTAACCGAAGAATTATCCAGTAGATTTTGCTGCTGTCATAATTAATCTGAAGTGGAAAAATAACAAATTTGTTCCTGTAGCAACGTGAGCTACGATGCTGGAAAATTTCACTTTTATCTGGACACTATCACTTTTATCGAAAAAAAAATACAATAATTCAATGATTGTTTGATTCAAGATCGGAGTGGGAATATCCGGAACAGGTTTACACTGCGGAAGGCAGTGAAGGCCCCCAATGGAGAACTCCAAAAAATAGGTTCTTTTTTTTAAAAAAAGCAATCAGCAATGCTCTGCTAGTAGGTTACTAAATAAATACACACTATAATTTATGTATAGTTAACACAAGTAATTTATCGAGACAAGAGAAATGAAATGTTGAAAACGAAACAGGTCCAACATAAGGGGATAGGTGGCATATGCAATGAACATAGATGCCCGCTTATTGGGGTCCCCGACGAGAGTAAGAAGCATAAATTTTTTTAACATTTGAAAAAAATATGAGGCTTAAAAGTTTTGAATCTTGAGTTCTGAATTTTGCTCACTTTTAAGAGCGGCCCCAAAAAAGAAAATTTATAAAGTATTTAGAGCTTGCAAAATTTCTTTCATCTGGGCACCTTTAAAAAGAATGGTAGCTATAGAAAAAAAAGGACATGTCTGTTTCGGTTAAAAGAAGTAATAGTATTAAGAAAGTTTTTAACCTTATTGGGGCCCCCAACGAGATTAAAAAGTATATTTTTAAAACATTTGAATAATAAAAATTGGCCCTAAAAATTTAAAAGTTTTGAATCTTGAGTTCCAACTTTTCCTCACTTTTATAGGGAGCCCCAAAAAAGTCAATTAAAAAAGTATTTACAGCCTGCAAATTTTCTTTCATCTAGGCACCTTTAAAAATAATCATGACTGTAGAAAGAAAGCACATTTGGTTGAAGGAAGTAATAGTATTAAGAAAGCTTTGAACCTTATTGGGGCCCTCAACGAGATTAAAAAGCATATATTTTTTTTAATTTAAATGAAAAAGTGGGGCTTAAAAGTTTTGAATCTTGGGCTCCAACTTTTCCTCCCGTTTATAGGGGGCCCTAAAAAAGACAATTCAAAAATAATTTAGAGCCTGCAAAATTTCTTTCATCTAGGAACCTTTAAAGAGAGAACGCGCATATCTGTTTTGGTCAAAAGAAGTAATAGAATTAAGGAAGCTTTGAACCTTGTTGGGGCCCCCCAACGAGATTAAAAAGCATATTTTTAAAACATTTGAATAATAAAAATGGGACCTAAAAGTTTTGAATCTTGAGTTGCAACTTTTCCTCACTTTTATTGGGGCCCCCCAAAAAGACAATTTAAAAAGTATTAAGAGCGTGCAAAATTTCTTTCATCTGGGCACCTTTAAAAAGAACAATGACTATAGAAAGGAAGCACATTTGGTTGAAGGAAGTAATAGTATAACGAAGTTTTGAAACTTATTGGGTCCCTCAGTGAGATTAAAAAGCATATTTTTTAAAAATTTGAATAAAAAAATGGGCTTAAAAGTTTTGAATCTTGGGCTCCAATTTTTACGCACTTTTAAAGGGGACCCTAAAAAAAACAATTCTAAAAGAATTTAGCACCTGCAAAATTTCTTTCATATGGGCCCCTTTAAAAAAAGTGGTTGCTGTAGAAAAAAGCCTATATCTGTTTTGGTTGAAGGAAGTAATAGTATTAAAGAAGATTTGAACCTTTGGTTTCACCTTTTTCGCCCATTGATAGGCGCACCCCAAAAATATTAAAATGCCATTTTATTTTTTTAAGTAGAACTTACAGCCTTCAAAAACTTTTATAAAACATGGTGGATATAGAAGAAAAGCATATATCTGTTTTCTATTTCTAAATCTGATCAAGATCTTTGACAAAAAAAAAAAAAAAAAAAAAAAATGAATTTCGATAAAACAAAATAAAATGTTATTAAATACATAAAAAAAAATAATTTAAAAAGTTAAAAAAAAATAAATAAATAAATAAATAAACCATTCGTCTGAAAGGTACAATAGCTCACTACTGGGCCCCTGACTTTGCCCAGGCCCCCCCCAAATGGGGGGGTATGGGGGGCGGTCGCTACGGCCCTGAGGACCTCCCTTAAAATTTTTTTGTCCTGAACCATATGTGAAATCTTGGTAAGTGATCAAGAAGAAAATTAGCAAACGAGACAGCTTCTCTTAAATCAGAGAGCGCAGAAAACACCTCTCATCATCGTTCTTTTGGAAACTTCTAGGATAGATGTGCCAGTAAGTAATATATGGATTTATTTCTGTTATTTTAATTTATTTTAATTCATAACGGAAAATTTTATTATGAGATTGATTAAATATTGTTTTAGATGGATGCTATACAAATGCAATACTAGAAAAACTTGAATATAATAATTACAACTGTTAATTGAAAAAAGTTGGCTTTTGGTTAAATGTTTTAAATTGAATTTTGGCTTAGTAAAAATCTGGTAACAGCAATATCTACTCTATGAAAAGGTGAGTTCCCACAAATATTTTTCTCCAACTACAGCACTGCCCTGTACCCCCTTTGGGGTAGTGGCACTGACATAAAATATAACCTATCTTGGAGCAAGGGTTGTTACCATTATTTTTTAAATCGGTTTGGTATTTCCTGAGATTGTGTAGAAACCACCATTTAGAATGTTTTTTAGAATGCTTTTTGTGCATTTTCACCCCTTTTAAATTTTGAATTGTTTAGAAAATGTTCTTAGACATCATTTATATCTTATAAGTAACTAATATTCCAAATTTCACATTTCTAGGCCCTTCAGTAACACAAAAATTGCATTTTTAGAACGTTTTTTGCTTTTGCACACCCTTTGGGTTAGTGGCACCGAACTAAAATATAGCCTATGTTCTAAGTTGGACTAACACCCTCATTTTGATACCATTACTTTTGAAATTGGTTCAGTAGTTCTAGAGATTACCTCTAACAAACACACAAATTTTACTTCTTTATAATATTAGTATAGATTAGTGTGAATTTGTGTCGATGTATACTTTGAACCAGAGTCGAAATTGTATGTTAAATGTGGTAAATGTTGTGCATTCGTACTATAACTAGTTTTATAAATATTCAGATCTTGGTGCAATAGCTGTTGCACTCTTATGCAAAAATGCATGAGTACAAATTTTATTACAATTAATACATATATACAGGGTGCAATATGTTATCTATCGCTGATCTTTAATTTCTCAACCGTTGGTCTTAGACATATAGTTCCAATTACAAAAACGTTTCAAATGAGGTAAATATTCATGCTGTGGCATTATTTAAAGTAAAAAATCAATTATATAAAAATTACGAAATTTAGCTTTTTATACAGCCCCCCAGTCCCTATAGTTATAAAGTAAAAGTTTACACATATCATAACAGATATAACACAAAAAGTTTGACATCTGTACTACAAAAATTGACAGAGTTATTAAATTTCAAATTTTGAGATTTTTGCACATGATTTTGTCTTTCATTGAGGGATCAGTTAAAAGATGAATTAAAGTAATTCGAGATCAAAATCAGGGTGCAATATCCTTTTTACGACGAAACCACCTTTATCCGGTATCGCCAAATAGGGGTTTCACAAAGAAGTTTATTTCATCTAAAAAATTTAGCTGATTTTTAGGGGTCGTATACAAAGCTAAGAATGAAATATTGAAATTAAACAGAAAAATAAATGTCATTTTATTATAATATCAGAAAAAGGTGTAGTATAAAAAATGAATACATAAAACACTAGAATCTACTAGAGATACTGCTCAACGTGTTCTCCATTGGTGGTAATGCACAACTGAATGCGTGGCAATACTGCATCCTGGGCACGTTAGACAATAGCAGGTGTGCAAACTGTGCGATAATCAAAAGGATGATGCGACCTGGAAACCTCCACATCATCCGGACATTACGACACGTGTGGTGCAGTATATGGGGAACCTGGATTGTTGGACCCATCTTCTAAGATGGGACCTTAATGGGCAATCGTTACCTTTATCTGCTACAAAACACGGTACGTGACTGGTATGAAGAATTGCTCTCCGACATGCCTACCGGAAGTGGTTTCAACAATTCCGCACAAAACATCAAACGTCCGGGCATATCTGGCCACCAAATTCGGTCAACAGATCCTTGGAGATGATGGTCCGATAGAGTGGCCAGCGCATTCACCGGACTTGACTTCCATGGACTTCTACCTCTGGGATTATATCAAGGCATAAGTCTATGTGACTGAGACTACTTCTGTGGTTTATCTGAAGCAGCGCATTATCCTTAATTGTCGCACAGTTTGTACACCTGCTATGCTCTAACCAGGCCCGTAGCTAGACCATACTTCCAGGTAGGGCAAAGATTTTTCCAGGGGTGGCAGATTATTTCTTCATTTTTTTTTCTATCTCTTATTCGCAGTTCTTCAAAAATAAGCATTACAATTTTAGGGAATCTTTTTTTAATTTAAAATATAAGATATTTTTAAAGTCAGTACGAAATTTTTAAATTTTCATCAGAGACATAATAAAAATGTATTAAAGTTAAATAAGATATTTGGCATAACCAGGGCCGTAGGAACCGTCTCCCATTACCCCCATCCCCCCCCCCCCCCTATATCCGCTATTCTTTGTAAAGGTGCCCAGATGAAGAGCTTTTGAAAGCTTAAATTCTATTTTTTAAATATAATGGTATTGTAGTCCTTTTTTTTTTGTGTGTGTGTGTGGGGGGGGGGGGGGGGGGTCCTATAACTGGGGGAAAAAGATGAAACCAAAAGTTTAAAACTTCATTAATACTATTACTTCGTTCCACCAAAACAGATATGCACTTTCTTTCTACAGCCGCCGTTCTTTTTAAAGGTGCCCATATGAAAGAAATTTTGTTGGCTCTAAATTCTTTTCGAATTGTCTTTTTTAGTGCCTTCTATAAAAGTGAGGAAAAGTTGGAACCCAAGATTCAAAACATTTAGCCCAAATTTTTTATTCAAATGTTTAAAAAATATGCTTTTTAATCTCATTGGGGCCCCCAATAAGTTTCAAAACTTTCTTAATGCCATTACTTCCTTCAAAAAATTTGTACTTTCTTAGTATAGTCACCGTTCTTTTTAAAGGTGATGAAAAAAAAATTTTGCAGGCTCTAAATTTTTTCTGAATTGTGTTTTTGGGGGGCCACTATAAAAATAAAGAAATGTTGGAAGTCAAGATTCAAAACTTTTAGGCCCCATATTTTTTATTCAAATGTTTAAAAAATATGCTTTTTAATCTCAATGGGGTCCCAATGAGCTTCAAAACTTCCTTAATACAATTACTTCCTTAATACAATTACTTCCTTCAACCAAAACAGGTAATGTGCTTCCTTTCTAGCTACCATTTTTTTAAAGGTGCCCAGGTGAAAGAAATTTTGCATGCTCTAATTTTTTTTTAATCGTCTTTTTTTTTTTTTTTGGGGGGGGGGGGCTATGAAAGGGAGGAAAAGTTGGAACCCAGGATTCAAAACTTGTAGCTGCCACTTTTTATTCAAATGTTAAAAAAATGTGCTTTTTAATCGCGTTGGGGGTCCCAATCAGGTTCAAAACCTCCTTAATACTATCACTTTCTTCAACCAAAACAGACATGGGCTTCTTTCTACAGCCAGCATTCTTTATAAAGGTGCCCAGATGAAAGAAATTTTGCAAATTCTAAATACTTTTTTAAATGTCTTTTTTTAGGGTCCCTATTAAATGGAGGAAAAGTTGAAACCCAAGATTCAAAACTTTTAAACCTCATTATTGTTATTCAAATGTTTTAAAAAAATGTGCTTTTTAATCTCGTTGAGGTTCCAATAAGCATGCATTTGTGTGCTATGCCTTTGCAACATATCCCCTTACGTTCAACCTGTTTCTTTTTTAACGTTTCATCTCTCTTCTCTGGACAAATTACTAATGTTAATTATGCATAAATTATAATCTGTAATTATTTAAATCTGCTAGCTGAGCTTCGTTTGCTTTGCCGGTTTTTTCAAAAAAAAAAAAAAAAAAAAAAAAAATTTCTTGGGGGAGGGGTTCCCCCTTGGGGGCCCCACTGCCTTCAACAGCGTAAACCCTTTCGGAATATACCAATCTGATTCTTGAATTATTGTAATTTTTTTTTCCATAAAAATGATAGTCTCTAGGTAAAAGTTAAATTTTCCAGCATCGTCGTTCATCTTGCTACAGGAGCCAATTTATTATTTTCCCACCTTCATCTTAATCATGAAAGCAGCAAAATCTACTGGATAATTCTTCGGTTCAGAAAAACTTGCCAAAAGGTCTTCGCAAAACGCGAAAAAAAAGGTATAAATCGCATAAAAAATTGGACAAAAATTCAAAAGTCGCAGAGAGCAAAATTTGACTATATGGAGCCGAAAGATTGAATGTGGAATTTTAAAAAATACTCTAAAAATCACATAAAAGGTTTGTAAAAAAATCACTAATTGCAAACGATAAACTTTCTATATTGAACTAAATGACTTAAACTTGATTCCTTTTAGGAATGTACAAAAAAACCACCGCGGAAAGCGAATAAAACGCCGCACAGGGCAAAATTTACTATATTGGGATAAAAGATTGAAACCGGATTCCTTTTACATTCTCAAATAAATAAATAAATAATACACACGCACAAAAAAAAATGCCCATTTTTCGCAAAAATATAGAAAGTCAATCTAGCGTAAAAATTACCCAACATCCTTCAATATAAAGATGCAGTTTCATCAAATCAAATCCCAATAGTGTTCCGTCAACTGTGTTGCATTGTACTTTTCATAATTAGAAACTGAACTTAAGCATTAATATTTTTTCCTTCATAACACGAAAAAGTCGCCCATCAAAGATCAAAATTTCTAGAAATTTTCAAAAGACGAAAATTTCTTCAAATATGAAAAAAATCTCTTCTAATCACAGGAGCTTAAAAACGGGAAAAGCGTTTAAAATCGCATAAAAAGTTTGCAAAAAATTCAAAAATTGCAGAGGACAAAATTTTGTACTTGTGGTTAAAAGATCGAAACCTGACTCCTTTTACTAATGTAAAAAAATCCCGTCGGAACGCGAAAGAAAGTTAAAAATTACATAAAAGACTTCGTGAAATATTCAAAAATCGCAGAAGACTACTTTACTGTATTCGGCTAAAATGGAAAGATAGATTGAAAAATGGATTCCTTTTATGAATGTGGGAAAAAAAGCACGAAACTCGAAAAAACACTAAAAATAGCATAAAAAATTAAATTTAAAAATCTAATTAAAAAAAAAAACCTATTTCGATGTGCATAATTTAAGGCATACAGGTATTCTCCCTGTCAAATCTTGTCGTGAACAGAAAAACATCTGGTCAGACCAAAAAAGAAAAAGAAATGGACAGAGAGACTCGCAAATGTCTTTATTATTATCTAGTAAGAAACCCATCTTCGTTGCCCACAGAAAGGTACTGTCTATCCGAAGCCTTTTTTTTCAATTTCTATCTGGAACACTTGGGTGACAATTTTAAATTGGAGAAAACTGAAAAATACGAAGACGACATCCCAAAGGTAATTTTTTTTTAATTAGTAAATCTCTCTCTCTCTCTCTCTCTCTCTCTCTCTTTCTATATATATATTAATAAAAGGCACCGTTCAAAGCAGAAAAAAATGTAAGTGAGTATTTTCTGCTTAAAAAAATCTGTCTGGGCCATGCGGATGGCATTGTCAAACTGAAAAAAAAAAAAAAAAAACAGAGAATACGAAAAGGCTTCCATATTTTTTTATTTATGTGCAATATTTGGGGGTCTTTTGTGGCGGTTCATTTGCAAAGGGAATTCAGTTTGAAACTTTTTTTTTTTTTGCCAAATTTTGTTCTTTTCTATTTTTGAATTTTTAGAGAATTTTTAGCTGTGTTTCTGGTAATTTTTTTAACATTCGTAAATAAAAAATCCGGTTTCAATCTTTTAGCACAATATAATAAATTTTGCTCGCTATGAACTTCGAAATATCTTTATCAATTTTTGGCATCCTTTCGCATTTTGCGATGATTTTTTTGATTTTTTATATTGGCAACTCTGCCGACCACTTTGGAAACTGATTTGCTTTTAAGAAAAAGTACAGAACAGTTTCATTAAACAATGCATTCAGTTTCTTCGTTTCTTAATAAAAGCATCTATAGCATTTTTTAATTTAAGAATAAAAATGGCTTTATGAATGTGTCAGTAAGTAATAAATTTGGATTTGTAAAAACGTAAGTAACCTGACATATTGTATTGTTTAAATTTGAAATAATGATCTGGTTTATTTTAGAAGCGACATTTTTTTTAAAATTTCAGTGGAATAGGAGACAGTCGGAGAGATGAAGGGACAGACCTTCCATTATCTATTTTGTATTTTCACATGGGGGGGGGGGGGAGTGTCCTTTGGAGTTTGTTGTAATCGGACCAAGTTTCCACGAAAGAAGCATTTAACATCATTTAACATCATAGCATTAATCTTGAATTTAACTGTCATTCAAGATTAGTTTCAGAAACCTTTGGTTTCAACCCCGCCTCCTAACGATAAATTACAAATGCACAAAAGGTGACAAATGTATAAAGAAAGCAAGCTTTAGGGATTTAAACCCGATTTGTTGTTGAAGCGGTATGGGATAATTTCTACAAAGCGAAAAAGCGAGGCACGCACAATGGAGCAATTTTCGACAGGTCTGTTAAAGAGGGACAGAAAAAAAAGCTTTATACATGAAATTTTGCTATTTTTGTTTCCAGTCTAGAACGGAAATTTAGGGGTAGAGGGCAAAGTCTGGCATGGAAAAATTATAATTTGATGTTGCATTACATAATTTTTTTTTAAAGGGAAATACTGAGTGAAAAAATGATCAGAATGTCGAGCTTCATTCTAGGTTGGACAAGAAGTGGGGGAAAACTGGAAATTTAATGTTTTTTATCGAAATGCGCTAGGTCGGGCAAAACATTTTCCAGGTCGGGCTTTGCCCGACCTGGCCCCCACCTGGCTACGGGCCTGGCTCTAACATGTCCAGGACTCAGTACTGTCACACGTTCCATTGTGCATTGTCACCAGTGGAGAACACTTTGAGCAGTATCTGTAGTAGTTTCCGGCGTTTTATGTATTAATTTTTTATAGTAGACCGTTTTCTGATATTATAATAAATTGATATTTATTTTCTGTTTAATTTCGATATTTCATCCTTCGCTTTGTATACAACTCCTAAAAGTCAGCTCAAATGTTTAGATGAAATAAGCCTCTTTGGTGATACCCCGATTTGACGATACTGGCTAAAGGTGGTTTCACAGCAAAAAGGACATAGCACTCTGATTTTGATCTTGAATTATTTTAATTCATCTTTTAACTGATTCCTCAATAAAAGGCAAAATCATGTGCAAAAATCTCAAAATTTAAAATTTAATAACTCTGTAAATTTTTGTAGTACAGATGTCAAACTTTTTGTGTTATATGTGTTATGATATGTGTAAACTTTTACTAAATATAATTATAGGGACTTGGGGACCATATAAAAAGTTAGATTTCGTAATTTTTATAAATTTGATTTTTTACTTTAAATAATGCAACAGCATGAATATTTACTTCATTTGAAACGTTTTTGTAATTGGAACTATATGTCTACGACCAATGGTTGAGAAATTAAAAATCGGCGATAGATAACATATTGCACCCTGTATATTAAATTCAGTAATATGGAAATAATATGACTCCATCTTAAATATGACGTAATCACCATGGAAACCTGGAATAATTACCTATCGTGGGGTATTATTGAATTAATTATGTATGATAGGATTTAATAGAATGAAGAAAACTTTTATTAGTATCTCTTTAAATTTTGATTCGCGTTTCATAAAATTTGAAATGACTCAACAAATCCTGCAATGATTATATATGTTAAATTTCAAACTATTCGGTTGGATAGTTCTTGTGCTGTTATATGCGGATAAACAGATGGACCAGATGACAACTATAGTTGCTAGATATTTATATAATGAGGCTCGTACCTAAAACTCTTAACAGTATAGTCTCAGAGACCATACTGTGAAGCCATAATGTAACCCTCTCTCAGTTACGGGTTAAAAATACATGGTGTCATGGCTAAAGGTATTCAAAAGTAATAACTTATACTGAAAGGATGACACATGATTACTTATAACTTCAGTGTCATTAGACAGGACAACTTGTCAAATTTCTTTGCAGGTTTATGAAGTTCAATCTATGCACCATTATTGGTTCAGAAAATGTCCTTTCCTTATCACTGGATTAGAAGTAAAGCCCCGCCACGTGTCCTTCCAGATCTAAGGACATAATGGCATTAGGCATTTCTGTTTCATGCTTCATAAAAATGATTATGCACTAGTAAAATCTAATTAAAAAACTCAGAGTTTAAAGAGAAATGTCACATTCACCTTGAGTTAATATAGATAAAATAATTACTAATTTACTAAAAAAGATGCTTAAAATTTATTAAAACCATTCCATTATATATAAACTGGTCTTAAAAACTTAAAACCATTGATGTTAAAAACATATGTAAAAAGATGGAGGGGGGGGGGGGAGGGAAGCAAAGATTAACACGTTCACGTCGGCACCAATATTCATGTTTTTTGCTGTGAGGTGGCCCTCGAATTCATGTTTTGCTTTATCTGGCGGTGCAGTATTTTCGCTTATTCAGACACTGTGTGTAATGACACGAAAAATTTATTAAATTGGACTCTACTATAACAAGCAGAGTTGATTGTGAATGTCGGAAAGTTCGTAAGAGTAAGCAAATTACTTAGAGACATGATTTCATTGACTACATATGTATGAATTTAATATAAAATGTCTTACAATCTAAAGATATATGGACAACATGATATAAATGCATTTTCTGTAAGGTAGAAGCCACGCTACAGCATCTAGAATACCTAGTGTGGAAATATGCTATCCAAACAGTGCTAAAAAAGTTTATCCCTTAAATGTGCAACGATACTGCTAAAATGCCAAGTGTCGATCGCAGCGACATCTGCGGGATTTTCGTACTACTATTATTACATTGTATAGACTAGCAATACCTTGCAGTTGTAGAAAATATCCTGCAGATGTCACTGTGATCTGTATATTGCAACAGCATCATTGCATATTTAAGGGATACAATATTTTAGCACTTTTTTAAGTATTACAGAGATAGCCAATTTCCACACTATGTATTCTAGTCGCTATAGCCATGCCCTTAGTTAATGATATTTTTTGAATGAAAACGAGAATTCTCATTTCCCATCATGAATGTATTAAGTTTATAATATTGAATTGTTTTTATTACTGAATTTTTGAATATTCAAGTGTGACCCACCTGTAGTGCATGCCATTTATGACAGTCTAGTGTGACATACCTGGAGTGCATGCCTTCTCTTTAACAGTGGAGTGTGACCCACCGGTGATGCATGCCGCCTGATGCGACAGTCAATCGTGACCCACCAGTGATGCACGCCACCCGATGGGACAGTCAAGCATGACCAACCAGTGATGCACGCTGGCAATAACGTGTTAATGTGACATCTTTTATGTATGTTTTTAATATCAATAGTTTTAAGTTTTTAAGACCAGTTTATGTGTAATGGAATGGTTTTAATAAATTTTAAGCACCTTTTCTAGTAAATTAGTAATTATTTAACTATACTAGTAAAATGCTCACAATTTGGAAGATTTTAAATGGTATATCTCTGCAGCAACTGGTTAAATAGCATCTCAAATGCTACTAAATGGTAGACAGTGTATGCAGTTTTAACATCTTTAGAGCCATTAATAGTGCTCATATTTAACTTCACTAGCTTGCAAAAAAAAAAAAAAAAAAAAAAAAAACCTTGAGAGTTCTTTTCTTTAATATAATAAATTATATCTGGTTCTGTCAGTATAAGTCATTACTTTTGGGTAACATTAGCTCAAACAATGGCTTAGCCAAGGAGGAAGGGTGTTATAAGGGTTACAACCAGGGATGTAGTTCAGGATATATGCTATATACCTTCTTTGGATATTTTAAAGGAATTCTGTGTACTCTCTGTTTCTCAAATAAAACTATAGCATATGCTCCCTATCTTACATCCTCTACCTATAGCATATGTCCTCTGTTTTTTTACTATTACACAACTGGTTACAATCCCCTCCTTGGAACTGTCATCCAGCACCTGAATTTTGCAAAAGCCTTAACTTTTCAGAATTTTTATATAATTTTTTTAAATGATGCGAGAGTTGAAATTCCATAAAGTTTTAATTTTCAAAGTATTTCTGCATCAGGATTTTGTCTTTCCCCTTTGGTACATTCCACTGAAAGTCAAGGGTAAAACTTCCATGGATTCTAGGAATATTGGAAAAATAGCATTTCTCCCATTTATATCTTTCTTTTAGTACCATGTTAACATTTGAATGCATCACATGTTTCAAGGTCAAAGCACTTGGCTTCAGTAGTGAAACTTACAACACAAGTAGTAGGTGATCTCGCAAAATGAGGAGAAATGATATAGAAACATTCAGTGATCTGTTCATAGCAATACAAAACTTTATGACGCTGTGGGTGAGGAAATGTCTGTACCTACTAGGATAGTTGATGCTGTTGGAGAGATCTAACTTACAAACCACCAATCCAGAAGAATATATTTGTATTTATGTTTTCTCAGCATTTCTGGTTCACTGTATAAATCCAATTAATGAACATTTGTTAAAATATAAAATGATTCTTGAAAGTTTTTTTCGCCTTTTTTTTCTTTCATTGCCTCATTGTATATGAAACTGCTGTTTGGAGTCTCACAGACTGCTGTTATTTCAATTTTCCCAGTTCAACTACAGACACTAGGGTTAGGAAAATGTTGTTTTGTTTGGAACCCTAGTATTGTCGCTAGAGACTTTTAAATAAGTGAATTTTAATTACTATATTTCTGTACAGTTTAGTACAGAAATAGTATCCTATGGGTTAATCGAGGCTTATATTCATCCTACGATCAAGTGGCTTAGAGACCACACACAGTGTTAGTGTGACAATATTTGTCATAGCTGATAAAGGTTAAACAAAAACAAGAATAGGTAAAATGCTTAAAATAATAATCAGCATTGGCAGTCCTAAAGATAAGGGGGGGGGGGAGTGTTGAGATCACAGATACCACTGTTTTTCAAAAGAAATTTCTGCCTTATTTAATCGCAGAATTCCACAATTAAATAAGGCGAAAATTTCATTTTGAAAATACTGGTATCCATGACTTCCCTCTAGCTTGTGAAATTGAGTGTTTGATTTGTGGTATAAGTGAGAAAATAGTGTGGAACACCCACTCTAACTCTACCTGAATGCATTTCTGAACACTTTCCAATAGTCCGAAAATTTGATGTCACTTTCGATATACAGGGTGATTCATGAAGATTGAAACAATAGGCTGTTTCCTTAAATATTGCCTAAAGTTTCATTAAAAAAAAGGAGCGAAATTTGGTGAGATAAGTTGAAACTCCATGGGGGTCTATTTGAAGAAATACAAAAACTAAATTTTTATACGGCCCCATATAGTAAAATTTCCAGTTAGGAAAATTTTCCTTATACATTCCTGAATTAAACACAAAAAATTCCATCTTCATATCTGCAAAACTTAGAGATAGGCCCGTTTAAATAATTCGTCCGGTTATAAGGGATTAGACACAAATTGAAATGCGTATAATTCAAGAAACACTTACTTTAAGAGTTCCAGGGAACATGTAAAAAATATATTTATTGAGTTAGAATTTTGTTTTTTTCTGTGATGGTTAACCATATAATTTGTAAACAAAATCACATTAAAAAATTTCTCAAAGTTTTTAAAATTTTTTTAAATTATTACTTTTTTAAGTGGGGCAATTTACAATCATTATAACTTGAAACATTATTTGTCGAATTTCAAAATTTTTCCATTTAATTAAAGAGGAAAATATAATTTAAATTTCGTTTCAAGATGTTTTAAATAGTAATGTTAAAAATATAAATTTCAAAATCTTATTTTAAAAAAAAATTATATTTTCAAAAGTAAATATTTTTTTCAAATTTACCAAAACAAAATTAATGTAAAATAATCAAAAAAGACTTGTTCCAAATTTGCACATTTTTTCTTTAACAATTCTTGTCTTATAATTTAAAGACAACAAAAGGTGGGAAAAAAAACATCATGCAGAAAAACGCATTTAAAGTTTTAAACAAAGATGGGATCCTAATAAAATGTTTAAATGCTTTAAAAAAATTGCAGGTGAGTAACTCTTTTCTGTAGCTTAAACTTCTGATTCAGTTAATTTTTGCCCTTTCCACCTTTTTTCTGTACGATTTAAATGTCCGTCAGTTGATTTAAAACAAGGCTTTTTCTAACATTTCGATTAAGGGTGTTCTCAAATACAAAAGGGCAACTTTCTGACATAAGTTTCAATTTATTTTTGTTCGGAAATGCACGAAACTAGCTGGTGTTGTTGTTCCGAAACTATGTAATTGAGCTGTTTTTTCCATTTTTTTGCAAACCCAATAGATCGTTCAGAAAATAGTGTCAAAGTGGGCGTTTTGAACCGAATTTCCTCGCGAAGGAAGAAAGAGCACTTACGAGCGGGCGAAAAACGTGTTTGTCATGTGGTCAAAATAGCTTATAACTCAATAGGTAACTGATTGATCGAAAATTGGAAAAACAGTTCAATTCCATATCGCTTCCATGGCTAGGCTTTCCAATTTTATACCTTTCCGCTAAAAAATGAATTTGTAAATGCGTCGAAACGTTTTGCGCTTGTTGAACAGAGCAGTTAAGAACAGCCTTAAGAGGTTTTTCATAATTTTAACCGTCACAATTTCAGGATTTATATCGTCCCAGCGAGACCGTTGAAAAAAGTCTGCGATCGTGCCAGGCACGGACCTTACTTTTTTCTGAAGGCTCGACCGGACCGGGCCGAGCCTAACCTATTTTTTCATACCGAACCGGGACTGACTTCCTTCTTCCTAGGTCTGCACGAATTCCGGGCTCGACCCAACCCGTATTAAAATAATTGTCTCTGACTGGCCTGATACGTGCAAAAATCAGTAAAATTTGACCCAGCCGAAAAATTTTTATAAAAAAATGCATATACAGTAGAACCTCGATTATCCGAAGTAATGGGGACGGACCCTCTTTCGGAAAAATCGAAATTTTCGGATAATCGAAAATGCTTCAATTTTAAGAATAAGGACAAATATATGTTCTATTTCTTATTATAGTAACAAGTGCTTAATAAAAATAAAGCAATAGCAAAATAGAAATAAGAATAAATTACTTTCAATTTAATTTGAAAATTAAGTACATTTTACATTTTGCTTGTCGCAGTTTCGATTGCCTTTGCTTTGCAGCTCTATGACGAAGTTTTTTAAAAATACTATTAGTTCACCAGTATCGCGGTCTTTCTGCTGCTCCAGCCATGCGAAACCTTTTGCAAAGCATTTAAAAGCTTCAGAATTGCTAATTTGTTCGTTTTCTTGGCACACATCGAGAAAAAAAAAAACTTTCAAAATTTATTTCGGTTAACCGAGAGTTTCGGATAAAAGAGGTTGCACTGTATTTTTAAATCGCCATTATTTTACAATTAAACTTTAAAATTCATTTTTTTAAAGGATAGTAAATTTAAAGACAAAAAAAATTAAAATACAGTAAAACCAGTGAAAAAGAACCTGCCTATGACGGAATCCTGGCTTAAACGGAAAAATGTGTTGATTCATGCAAAATGAATTTAATAATATCTGAGAAAAGAATAGACTCCATTTACACCTCCTAAGAAGGGAACTTGTCCATAACACATTTTTTTTCTTTCCTGTGTGATTCCGTCTTAGAAGATTTTACTGTGTATGTGTAGCAATTTTTAAAATCTCCAATACATGGAATATGGATTAACGATATTAAATGATAAGTGAAACATTTACATACAAATAGAGATTCACTAAAAAAACAATATCGCAGCCTTTGGCGCTTCTTTAAAAAAGAAGATTATAAACAAGAAAAAAAAAGCTATAATAAGTATTTTTGATCAGAACTCCACCATACGAAACAATTTTTAACCATATCGACATAAAAAACAGTTTTGTAGAAATTCAGTCAGAACGGGCCGGGCTCGGGCTAAGATTTTAACTTTTTTCCAGGCCGGGACGAATTTTTTTTACTATGGATCGGCTCGGGACCGGGCCTGGATATTTCGACCTGTGCAGAGCTCATATGCAGATCTCCAGCATATTTTGAAAGCTGGTTTAACGTAAAATTTATAAGCTGCTAATTTATGTCCAAAGGAGAGGCATTGTCTTAAATCGACTTTTATTAACATACAATTTGTGGATGATCCCTATCTTGCATTCAAAATGAATCGATAACTCGTCGTTCAGAGGCATGGGTAAATGGTGTAAGTCACGAATTTTGGATTTTAATATATCTGCGAGTTTTGCAGATATCGAGATGAATTTTTTTGTGATTAATTCAGGAATGGATAAGGAAAAATTTCCTTATTGGAAATTTTACTCTACGGGGGCCGCATAAAAATTCAGTTTTTGTATTTTCTCAAGTAGACCCCCATGGAGTTGCAACTGATATCATTAAATTTTGCACCTTTTTTTTTATGAAACTTTGCAATTCAAAGTATGTGTCTAGGGGCAATAGTAGTGTGATTATGAGAGTTATACGACACGCTCTGAAGGTCAAATGAAGGTCATTCGGGAGTTTTTTATCTTATAGTACGACGTTGATAAGCGCGTTTTGGAGCGGAAGTAGACCGGAAGTGTTGTTAGATAATGATATTTTAGCGGAAGTGCGTAGCGGAAGTGTGAATGGATAAGTTTTTTGGCCAATGATCGTGTTAGAGTATGCTGATATTTAGGGCGCGGGAGATTTATTTTGAAAAGAATTTTTTTCTTTTTTTTTTAAAGAGTTAAAAAATTATGCTTAAAGATTTTTTTTCGCGTGATAGAAAAACTTTTACTAATTTTTTTTTTTTTTTTCGCATGATAGAAAAAAATTTTGTGATTTTTTTTTTTCTCGCGTGATAGAAAAACTTTTTTTTCTTTAAAAATTTTGAGAATTTTTTTTTTTTCGCGTGCTAGAAAAACTTTTTTCTCCTTAAAAATTTTGAGAATTTAATTTTTTTTCTTTCTTAAAAATTTTTCTTTTAAAAATTACCAAGACATGGAAAATTTTTCTTTTTAAAATTTTCTTTTACGAACTTAATTTTGAATTTGAACTCGTTAGAAAATTTGTTTTTAACTCGAGTAATGTTGGTTGAATTCTTATTCCCTGAACGCTAACATGGAATTCGAACGCGGTAAGTTTGTGAAATGACCCTTCTTTCAGAAAAATGATCCCATTTTAAAATGTCTCTTGTGAAATTCTGTTAAGTGGTTTTCTTTGCATGCTTTTGTTAGTCTAGCATGTTTAACAAATCTGTAGTCATATAACAATCGCTGAGTTATTTTCGTGAATTTTTTCTGGAATGAGTGTGAGAAGATTTTTTTTTTTTTCACTTATAATTTTCTGAAGTGTGTTGTTCGAGAAGTTGATATGTGTAGAAAAACCTATTTTATCATTTTAGCATAAATTTTTGGAGGAAATGTACTATAACATGACGATATATACTGTAGAAATGAATTAGCGAGACTTAGAAAATGTCGCGATTTGCTTAAAATTTTCTTATGTGTGTCGTCCCAGAAGGGATGTTAGACTTTCTCATAGAGTGTTGCCACCGAATAAAGATTAATATAGTGTTGTCATTGAATAAAGAGAAATGTAGATAACGAAATAAAATTGAAAGATGTTGGCATTCAATAAAGCGAAATGTATATGACGAAATAAAATTAAAAGATGTTGCCACCAAATAAAGATAAATATATGCAAAGAAATAAAAGGTAATGCCACCGAATTAAGAAAAATAAAGTGTTGCCATTGAAAAAATGAGAAATAATAAAATAAAATAAACATTTAAGATAACATCACATAAGCAAAGGAAATATAGCATTTGCTTTAAAAAGTAAATACGTAAATTACAATATAGCAGTGAAATAATAATAATAATATAATAACATTGAAATAATAATAAAGAAAACGTTGAGATGGAAAATAAATTTAAAAAGTTTGTCTTTTGACTCATACACATTTTATAGCGGTTAATATATATTAGACAAAGTGGGAGAAAATTCAAAGCTTCAATTTTTCAGAAAATTAACTTGATTTTTGGACGATTTAAGCATAATGTTTGTATAAGAGATTTTTTCTTGCAAAGAATCCTTTGATGTTTCTTTCATAAAACGGTAGTTTAACAATTATATCGACATTCAACAATTTAACCTAGTTTTTCTGTATAAACACTTAAATAATAATAAGTGTAAAAATTCCTTTTCCACAATTGATGTGGAATGATATTGACTCCCGATACTGTATGAAAATTCTTTCACTACCCATGTTTAACGTTATACATATAACATAGTTGAAATAGTTTCGTTCAAATAAATTTTTTGACTCGTTAAACTCTATATCATAAACTTATTTGAATTACGCAATATTCACCCACTTAAACATTTTCTGAAGAAATTTCCATATAATAGCTTTGAAATTTCTCTAAATTTCAGTAAGAATTGAGATTTATTTGAACATGTTACCTGGTGGATTTCTCAAGACAAATACCTTTCAAAGGTTTTATCTAATCTTAACTCAATAACTAATCTACGTTCGCAGATAACCATGTTCGGACTTGCTTAAGTTTATCTTTTCGAGAGAATGTTGTCCCGATGATAATTTTAAAAGTTATCATTTAACTATTGATTAGCAATGGATGAATAATTGTAAAAGCCATGCACTGCTTTATTATTTAATACTGATAAAACTGAATCGCGTTTAATGAAACATATAATTCTTCAATTACGTTTGCACATGTTTCAAACGTTTTATTATTCACATAAAATCATGTAAGTTTTTATTTCTTTTGGAATTTTCCTAATGTCAAAGACATAGAAAAAATTATGACATTAGACATGTCAGCAATTAAATTTAACTTGGTTAATTTTTGTTTTCTTTGTTTTGCTCGAAGAAATATTTGAAAAATCTGAAATTGTTCTAATTATTTGTAGAAATTATTTTTCTCGCATATTTGAAAATTTATGCATGCTGAAAAATATTGAAAGACTTGAAAATATTTATATCACTCGTAGAAGACTTGATTTTGTTTACCTCGTGTCCAAGATGAAATCATGAAATTGTTTGCAACAAGCTTCATTTATTTTTGATGTACCCTTGAAAATTTCTACAATTATGAAAATTTTCACACCGCTGAAAAATATTGAAAGACTTGAAATCGTGTTCATGTCTCGATGGAATTATTTTCTCAGAATTCAGCACTTGAACAATAATGGAAGAAGTTTTTGTATTAACACCTTTGAAAGGAGGTTGATTCAAAATTTTCTTTGCAACAAGGATTTTGTAGGAAAAACGATGATAGTCCTTGGTTTCATTCATTATCATGATTGGAAAAACGATGATAGTCCTTGGTTTCATCCATTATCAGGAATGAAAAAACGATGATAGTCCTTGGTTTCATTCACTATCATGAATGAAAAAACGATGACAGTCCTTAATTTTTTAAAGGTTTTTGAGAAATGTTTGAAAGATATGATTTCTTGATAACTGAGTCTTGATAGTTTGATACTGCCACCATCCCCGTCGTCTTTGGATAAAGCACCACACAAAGAAGAAAAAGAATGTTATTAAAAATAATATTATCTTCACTGTCCCTTTTTTCCAGAAGTCATTTTTATGACTTTATTTTAAAAGATGGATACATGACTGAGAATACTTGCAAGAAATAACGATGAGAGTTTGTTAATGAGAGATCATTGTTAGTTTATGAAAACTCATTCTTGAAAAATTTCTTGTCTGATTGTTTTTGAAAAATATTTGATAAATGTTTGCTTGAAAGGAAGAACGATGGAAGTGCTTGGTTAGTTCATGAGAACTTATTCTTGAAAAATGGTGGTTTCTTGCCCAATATCAGGTAGGAAACCCGGTCCGCTGGGGCAACCCGGCAGGTAGGGGCCTGATCATCGGTTAGAAAGAACTTATACTTGAGTTTGAATCTTTGAAGAAGTACCTTTCATTCGCTGGATTCACACAGAAATTACATCGCGTCAAGAGAAGAATTCCCATTGAAAAAAAGGAAGAGAATTGAAAAACAGTTTAAATATTAAAGTGATTTTTTTAATAGTTTCATGAATAATGATAACTATGAATTTAACAACATTTCCGCGAATGAAATTTTAAACACTTGCTATGCATATTGCAGGGTATAGACATACATTTAATTTCAACGACATTTAGAAACCTTTCGAAGGAAAGATATTTTAGCACATAGTGTTGCCACCAAATAAAGCGAGATATATTACCTTTCAAATTCCCCCCTTCACGCATTATGTAAGTGGAAGCATTATTTTTACGTTTTACATATAAAAAGAAAAATTAAACATACCTTAAACCGCTTGATTTAAATGCGTCTGCATTCATCACTCGCTCAACGTGAAATAAGAAAAAAAAAGATGGTGAATTTCTTATCAGTTAACAGAATATCACGTGACATCGTCATATCGTGCGATTGGTGAATAGCACAACCACGTGATTTGATATCAGTGAACGATAACATTTCATAGTTTAACGGGTATCACAATGTTCTTATCGTGTTTCGACAGAATTGCCTTACCTCTTATCATCACCTTGTGTAATCTTGTATTTGTTACCTTCCCTGAAATGTAAATTTTATTTCGAGAATTGTTAGATATGTTTATTTTTAATTACTAGTATGCTAGATTAGATAGTTAAAACCACCAATAGCTAAATGCAATTAGAACATTAATTCATTTTTATAATAATTAATTGATTTATCTTTATATTATTTTAGATCTCATAGTTTGGTTTTAGAAATAAATTCATTTCCTTTTGAAAGCGAAAATCCTCATTTAGTTCAAGTATGTGAGTTTGAAATGGATAGCTTTTATTTTCGAGGTGAACTGCGACCACCCGAATCATAGATCACATCAAGGGTTAAGATTCTTCTACCATGAGTATTGTTGAGACGAAAATTTGAACTTAGTTAATACATATCAACACTATCGTTTACCTAAGACAATACTCTCGTTTACCTCTCTTGTGTATGCAACGAAAAATTAGTTTAGCTGATGTAAAGTGTAAAAAGCTGATGTGCTTAATGATTTTAAAACTCTGATGTTTTATCCAGTTGAGCGCGAAGATTGTGATTTAGAAGTATTTCATAAGCACGAGTTGAACTTCAAGAAAGTTTAACAGATGAAAATACACGAAAAGGGTCTCATTAAATGGTATTTGCTGATGAAAATATCGCTTTAGCATACGAGTGACAATCGGGAAATGCAGGAGATTTAACTATTTTTTCATTCTAAATGTTTCATCGAACTTTTTGAAGAAACTGTAGCACACCACATCAAACAAGAATTTTTAAAGATAACTAAATTTCTTTTTATGAAATCGATTTCATATAAAGAAAATCCCTAAAAAACATTACACGCTCACTTTGTCTCGACCCAGCAGGATTTGAACATGCAAACTTATGCCCAGGCATTTCAATATATGACAAGTCTTAATGATTTTAGGAGCTATGCTATTTTTGGCGGTCGATTATCCACATGAGGGATTTGAGATCGAGGAAAGATGGCATTCATGAGGGTCATTCTAAAGAAAGCTAACTCGTATTTACGCAAGTTTAGAAGAAAATCACGGATGTCTCTGTTTATCATGTTACTTTTACATATCAAACTTAAAGACCACCATTTTAAAATCTTGGTTCTACCCAATTTACCCCTTTTACTCAACTTAATTTTGCTATTTGACAGAAAAATCATTTTTGCTATTTGACAGAAAATTATTTAAACAACTTGACCTCCTCATTCTCAGAGTTATCTAACATACTATTAGTTATCAACTGTTATGTACACATCCCACAAAAGCAAGGTCTTCTTAAAACACTAAAGAAAATTAAATATACATTGAAGGAAAAATTTCAAACATCATTTAAAATAACAACAAATTCGAAGTTATGAGGTGAACGAAAAAAAAAAAATATATATATAAGACAAAATAAATAAATAAATATAAAGGAAGAATTTGAATTATTAACAGAAAATTTTTACAAATGAACAAAAATGTATTAACTTGGTTAAAAGATTTTTCCCAAGTTTTCAAAAAGCTTTTGAATATTTACAACTTAACAAAAATTTTGTATTCTCAAGCTAACATATAAAAAATAACCATTGAATGATAAAAATAACGTTTTGGTAACCAAAATGTGAGAGTCCTTGTTTTCTAAGAAGGTTTGTTTAATTTCTTTAAAGCTCATAAAAATCGAAGGAGATGAACTCATTCTTGGAAGAAAGAACGATGAAAGTCCGAAAGCTTTTGAAAAATGTATGAATTGAACACTTGCTTCGAAAAAAGAATGATGATAATCCTCGGTTTGTTAGAAGATTTGTTTGATTTCTTAAATGTTTTTGGTAAATGCACTGTTTAAACACATGCATGAAAGAAAGGACGATGATAGTCCTTGGATAATTCATGAGAACTAATTTAAAAATATATGTTAGTTAACAAAACAAAGTTTTTGAGAAAATTAGTTTAAAAAAATTTATGGTAAGAAGAAAAAAATAAGTTTAGAAAAAAATGAAGTAAAGAAAAAAACAACTTAAGAAAAGAAAATTACGTTAAGAAAAATGTTATTAGGTTGAACGTTTGTAAAATTTGATCGTTTTCTGTTTTAACTCATCAATGAATTCATCCCACCATTCAATTGTTTATCCTGGCAACCATATTTTTATTCAACACCTAACCAACCAAGCATCTTCTTACCACACCAATCGATTATTTATAGTGTTAACGATTTATTTTTATTTCTGCCCAAGTGCAGAAACTAAACCGATGATAGAATCGAAAAAATAAGTGACTATCAAATAGACTTTGTTGTAACTTGAAGTAGACAAATATTTTTGAAAAAAAAACTTAGACTCAGAAACTTATTTAACATAGAGTTCGAATGAATTTGCAAAGTTTATTCAATTCATCACAATGTTATATTTAAATTAATTAAATTCTCACTATTTCACCTTAGTTTGCAATATAAGTAACTTGAAATATTTCTTTGCTAACTAGGTTAACATTATTCCGACTTAAAAATTTCTTTTGCAGATTTTCTATGATAAACCTTTTACCATTTTCAGTTCAACTTAGTTTCATGAAATATGTCTGCAGAACTTTAATTTTTACTCTGTTAGTTTATTATTTCAAATTTTCGTTGAATAGTTCCATTATTATTTTTAATAAATAATTACATACTATAACAATTTAATTTTAAAACACTGAAATTCTAACATCTAACTTATTTAAAATTATAAAATATTCAACACTTACCTAAAGCACCAGCTAACTCAAAAGACGTGCGTCTCACACAACGACTTGGAATGAAATGACAGAATGTTATCAGGGATGCCGGATATCACGTGAATACTTCCTGCCGTTTGATTGGATGATAGCGCAATCACGTGATTCCTTATCAATGACGTCACCACCTAGATAAGAACAAGTAGATAAGCCGCTTTTGCGGCATTTTCATCAATGTTTTCGAGTGAGTGGACATGCAGTCTTGTCTAAACTCGTCCAAACTTGTCTAAAACTGTTTGTACTTGTCTAAACTTGTTGTTGCTTCTTTGTTACCTAGTTTATTTTTAATTATTATGCTAGATTAGATTATTGAAACAATCAATTACTAATTAAAATTATATAATTTCTCTTAATTAATAATTATATTAATTAAAAAAATTATTCCTGTTGGAGAAAATATGAAAGAAAGATGGATGAATGACTTTGCAAATTTTCTGAGAACTTAGTCAAACAAAATCTGATTTCTCATATATTTATATTTTTGTTAGATTAGATAATTGAAACAAACAATTGCTAATTGTAATTAAATCATTTCCGTTAATTAATAATTATATTAATTACAATAATAATTGATTTATATATGACTTAATTCATAATACATAAAATCGATTCTAGAAATAACTTAAATTTCTTTTGCAAGGGAAAATGAATACTTGAAATGTGTACGTGTGTTAGAAAATTCTTATGTGAGGAAACTTAGAAAGAAAAAATGGCGAGACTCCTTGGATATTTCAAGCAAACACTAATCATACATTATTTAAGAGTTAAAAGAAATCAGATTTTTCATAAGTGAGTTATCAAGACATATCCAAAGGTTGTCATCGTTCTTCCTTTCTAAGTTTCCTCACATAAGAATTTTCTAACACACTTACAGATTTCAAGTATTCTTTTTCGCTTGCAAAAGAAATTTAAGTTATTTCTAGAATCGATTTTATGTATTATGAATTAAGTCATATATAAATCAATTATTATTGTAATTAATATAATTATTAATTAACGGAAATTATTTAATTACAATTAGCAATTGTTTGTTTCAATTATCTAATCTAACAAAAATATAAATATATGAGAAATCAGATTTTGTTTGACTAAGTTCTCAGAAAATTTGCAAAGTCATTCATCCATCTTTCTTTCATATTTTCTCAAACAGGAATAATTTTTTTAATTAATATAATTATTAATTAAGGGAAATTATATAATTATAATTAGTAATTGATTGTTTCAATAATCTAATCTAGCATAATAATTAAAAATAAACTAGGTAACAAAGAAGCAACAACAAGTTTAGACAAGTACAAACAGTTTTAGACAAGTTTGGACGAGTTTAGACAAGACATAGATAGCAGAGACAAGAATGCATGTCCATTCACTCGAAAACATTGATGAAAATGCCGCAAAAGCGGCTTATCTACTTGTTCTTATCTAGGTGGTGACGTCATTGATAAGGAATCACGTGATTGCGCTATCATCCAATCAAACGGCAGGAAGTATTCACGTGATATCCGGCATCCCTGATAACATTCTGTCATTTCATTCCAAGTCGTTGTGTGAGACGCACGTCTTTTGAGTTAGCTGGTGCTTTAGGTAAGTGTTGAATATTTTATAATTTTAAATAAGTTAGATGTTAGAATTTCAGTGTTTTAAAATTAAATTGTTATAGTATGTAATTATTTATTAAAAATAATAATGGAAATATTCAACGAAAATTTGAAATAATAAACTAACAGAGTAAAAATTAAAGTTCTGCAGACATATTTCATGAAACTAAGTTGAACTGAAAATGGTAAAAGGTTTATCATAGAAAATCTGCAAAAGAAATTTTTAAGTCGGAATAATGTTAACCCTAGTTAGCAAAGAAATATTTCAAGTTACTTATATTGCAAACTAATGTGAAATAGTGAGAATTTAATTAATTTAAATATAACATTGTGATGAATTGAATAAACTTTGCAAATTCATTCGAACTCTATGTTAAATAAGTTTCTGAGCTAAGTTTTTTTTTCAAAAATATTTGTCTACTTCAAGTTACAACAAAGTCTATTTGATAGTCACTTATTTTTTCGATTCTATCACCGGTTTAGTTTCTGCACTTGGGCAGAAATAAAAATAAATCTTAACACTATAAATAATCGATTGGTGTGGTAAGAAGATGCTTGGTTGGTTAGGTGTTGAATAAACATATGGTTGCCCGGATAAACAATTGAATGGTGGGATGAATTCATTGATGAGTTAAAACAGAAAACGATCAAATTTTACAAACGTTCAACCTAATAACATTTTTCTTAACGGAATTTTCTTTTCTTAAGTTGTTTTTTTCTTTACTTCATTTTTTTCTAAACTTATTTTTTTCTTCTTACCATAAATTTTTTTAAACTTAATTTTCTCAAAAACTTTGTTTTGTTAAATAACATATATTTTTAAATTAGTTCTCATGAATTATCCAAGGACTATCGTCGTCCTTTCTTTCATGCATGTGTTTAAACAGTGCATTTACCAAAAACATTTAAGGAATCAAACAAATCTTCTAACAAACCGAGGATTATCATCATTCTTTTTTCGAAGCAAGTGTTCAATTCATACATTTTTCAAAAGCGTTAGGACTTTCATCGTTCTTTCTTCCAAGCATGAGTTCATCTCCTTCGATTTTTATGAGCTTTAAAGAAATTAAACAAACCTTCTTAGAAAACAAGGACTCTCAAATTTTGCCTACCAAAATGTTATTTGTATCATTCAATGGTTATTTTTATTTGTTAGCTTGAGAATGCAAAATTTTTGTTATGTTGTAAATATTCAAAAGCTTTTTGAAAACTTGGGAAAAATCTTTTAACCAAGTTAATACATTTTTGTTCATTTGTAAAATTTTTCTGTTAATAATTCAAATTCTTCCTTTATATTTATTTATTTATTTTGTCTTATATATATATTTTTTTTTTCGTTCACCTCATAACTTCGAGTTTGTTGTTATTTTAAATGATGTTTGAAATTTTTCCTTCAATGTATATTTAATTTACTTTAGTGTTTTAAGAAGACCTTGCTTTTGTGGGATGTGTACATAACAGTTGATAACTAATAGTATGTTAGATAACTCTGAGAAAGAGGAGGTCAAGTTGTTTAAATAATTTTCTGTCAAATAGCAAAAATAATTTTCTGTCAAATAGCAAATTTAAGTTGAGTAAAAGGGGTAAATTGGGTAGAACCAAGATTTGAAAATGGTGGTCTTTAAGTTTGATATGTAAAAGTAACATGATAAACAGAGACATCCGTGATTTTCTTCTAAACTTGCGTAAATACGAGTTAGCTTTCTTTAGAATGACCCTCATGAATGCCATCTTTCCTCGATCTCAAAGCCCTCATGTGGATAATCGACCGCCAAAAATAGCATAGCTCCTAAAATCATTAAGTCTTGTCATATATTGAAATGCCTGGGCATAAGTTTGCATGTTCAAATCCTGCTGGGTCGAAACAAAGTGAGCGTGTAATGTTTTTTAGGGATTTTCTTTATATGAAATCGATTTCTTCAAAAAAAATTTAGTTATCTTTAAAAATTCTTGTTTGATGTGGTGTGCTACATTTTCTTCAAAAAGTTCGATGAAACATTTAGAAGGAAAAAATAATTAAATCTCCTGCATTTCCCGATTGTCACTCGTATGCTAAAGCGATATTTTCATCAGCAAATACCATTTAATGAGACCCTTTTCGTGTATTTTCATCTGTTAAACTTTCTTGAAGTTCAACTCGTGCATATGAAATACTTCTAAATCACAATCTTCGCGCTCACCTGGATAAAACATCAGAGTTTTAAAATCATTAAGCACATCAGCTTTTTACACTTTACATCAGCTAAACTAATTTTTCGTTGCATACACAAGAGAGGTAAACGAGAGTATTGTCTTAGGTAAACGATAGTGTTGATATATATTAACTAAGTTCAAATTTTCGTCTCAACAATACTCATGGTAGAAGAATCTTAACACTTGATGTGATCTATGATTCGGGTGATCGCGGTTCACCTCGAAAATAAAAGCTATCCATTTCAAACTCACATACTTGAACTAAATGAGGATTTTCGCTTTCAAAAGGAAATGAATTTATTTCTAAAACCAAACTATGAGATCTAAAATAATATAAAGATAAATCAATTAATTATTATAAAAATGAATTAATGTTCTAATTGCATTTAGCTATTGGTGGTTTTAACTATCTAATCTAGCATACTAGTAATTAAAAATAAACATCTCTAACAATTCTCGAAATAAAATTTACATTTCAGGGAAGGTAACAAATACAAGATTACACAAGGTGATGATAAGAGGTAAGGCAATTCTGTCGAAACACGATAAGAACATTGTGATACCCGTTAAACTATGAAATGTTATCGTTCACTGATATCAAATCACGTGGTTGTGCTATTCACCAATCGCACGATATGACGATGTCATGTGATATTCTGTTAACTGATAAGAAATTCACCATCTTTTTTTTTTCTTATTTCACGTTGAGCGAGTGATGAATGCAGACGCATTTAAATCAAGCGGTTTAAGGTATGTTTAATTTTTCTCTTTATATGTAAAACGTAAAAATAATGCTTCCACTTACATAATGCGTGAAGGGGGGAATTTGAAAGGTAATATATCTCGCTTTATTTGGTGGCAACACTATATGCTAAAATATCTTTCCTTCGAAAGGTTTCTAAATGTCGTTGAAATTAAATGTATGTCTATACCCTGCAATATGCATAGCAAGTGTTTAAAATTTCATTCGCGGAAATGTTGTTAAATTCGTAGTTATCATTATTCATGAAACTATTAAAAAAATCACTTTAATATTTAAACTGTTTTTCAATTCTCTTCCTTTTTTTCAATGGGAATTCTTCTCTTGACGCGATGTAATTTCTGTGTGAATCCAGCGAATGAAAGGTACTTCTTCAAAGATTCAAAATCAAGTATAAGTTCTTTCTAACCGATGATCAGGCCCCTACCTGCCGGGTTGCCCCAGCGGACCGGGATTCCTACCTGATATTGGGCAAGAAACCACCATTTTTCAAGAATAAGTTCTCATGAACTAACCAAGCACTTCCATCGTTCTTCCTTTCAAGCAAACATTTATCAAATATTTTTCAAAAACTATCAGACAAGAAATTTTTCAAGAATGAGTTTTCATAAACTAACAATGATCTCTCATTAACAAACTCTCATCGTTATTTCTTGCAAGTATTCTCAGTCATGTATCCATCTTTTAAAATAAAGTCATAAAAATGACTTCTGGAAAAAAGGGACAGTGAAGATAATATTATTTTTAATAACATTCTTTTTCTTCTTTGTGTGGTGCTTTATCCAAAGACGACGGGGGTGGTGGCAGTTTCAAACTATCAAGACTCAGTTATCAAGAAATCATATCTTTCAAACATTTCTCAAAAAACTTTTAAAAAATAAAGGACTATCATCGTTTTTCCATTCCTGATAATGGATGAAACCAAGGACTATCATCGTTTTTCCAATCATGATAATGAATGAAACCAAGGACTATCATCGTTTTTCCTACAAAATCCTTGTTGCAAAGAAAATTTTGAAACAACCTCCTTTCAAAGGTGTTAATACAAAAACTTCTTCCATTATTGTTCAACTGCTGAATTGTGAGAAAATAATTTCATCGAGACATGAAAACGATTTCAAGTCTTTCAATATTTTTCAGCGGTGTGAAAAGTTTCATAATTGTAGAAATTTTCAAGGGTACATCAAAAATAAATGAAGCTTGTTGCAAACAATTTCATGATTTCATCTTGGACACGAGGTAAACAAAATCAAGTCTTCTACGAGTGATATAAATATTTTCAAGTCTTTCAATATTTTTCAGCATGCATAAATTTTCAAATATGCGAGAAAAATAATTTCTACAAATAATTAGAACAATTTCAGATTTTTCAAATATTTCTTCGAGCAAAACAAAGAAAACAAAAATTAACCAAGTTAAATTTAATTGCTGACATCTCTAATGTCATAATTTTTTCTATGTCTTTGACATTAGGAAAATTCCAAAAGAAATAAAAACTTACATGATTTTATGTGAATAATAAAACGTTTGAAACATGTGCAAACATAATTGAAGAATTATATGTTTCATTAAACGCGATTCAGTGTTATCAGTGTTAAATAATAAAGCAGTGCATGGCTTTTACAATTATTCATCCATTGCTAATCAATAGATAAATGATAACTTTTAAAATTATCATCGGGACAACATTCTCTCGAAAAGATAAACTTAAGCAAGTCCGAACATGGTTATCTGCGAACGTAGATTAGTTATTGAGTTAAGATTAGATAAAACCTTTGAAAGGTATTTGTCTTGAGAAATCCACCAGGTAACATGTTCAAATAAATCTCAATTCTTACTGAAATTTAGAGAAATTTCAAAGCTATTATATGGAAATTTCTTCAGAAAATGTTTAAGTGGGTGAATATTGCGTAATTCAAATAAGTTTATGATATAGAGTTTAACGAGTCAAAAAATTTATTTGAACGAAACTATTTCAACTATGTTATATGTATAACGTTAAACATGGGTAGTGAAAGAATTTTCATACAGTATCGGGAGTCAATATCATTCCACATCAATTGTGGAAAAGGAATTTTTACACTTATTATTATTTAAGTGTTTATACAGAAAAACTAGGTTAAATTGTTGAATGTCGATATAATTGTTAAACTACCGTTTTATGAAAGAAACATCAAAGGATTCTTTGCAAGAAAAAATCTCTTATACAAACATTATGCTTAAATCGTCCAAAAATCAAGTTAATTTTCTGAAAAATTGAAGCTTTGAATTTTCTCCCACTTTGTCTAATATATATTAACCGCTATAAAATGTGTATGAGTCAAAAGACAATCTTTTAAAATTTATTTTCCATCTCAACGTTTTCTTTATTATTATTTCAATGTTATTATATTATTATTATTATTTCACTGCTATATTGTAATTTACGTATTTACTTTTAAAAGCAAATGCTATATTTCCTTTGCTTATGTGATGTTATCTTAAATGTTTATTTTATTTTATTATTTCTCATTTTTTCAATGGCAACACTTTATTTTTCTTAATTCGGTGGCATTACCTTTTATTTCTTTGCATATATTTATCTTTATTTGGTGGCAACATCTTTTAATTTTATTTCGTCATATACATTTCGCTTTATTGAATGCCAACATCTTTCAATTTTATTTCGTTATCTACATTTCTCTTTATTCAATGACAACACTATATTAATCTTTATTCGGTGGCAACACTCTATGAGAAAGTCTAACAGGAAGCGACTCAAGAGTGAAAGGTTCCATTCTGTCATTGGTTGATCAGAAACAGGTCTTGGCTCGCTTCGCAGGTATGATTTGGCGATGAAATGCAAGCACTTTGAGAAATATCGTACCTAGTTAATTCATGCTATTTTGGTGAGAGTTTTGTGTGGACGATGTTGTCTAGTGGTTAACGCGCTTGTCTAGCAAACTTAAGTTGGCGAGTTCTATCCTCTCTGTTGCTTTTGTATTTTTTATCTGTGTTTTGTTTCGATTTTTATTAAGTTAGTTAATAAATATTTGTAGACTTCTATTATCAGTTCATTTCTAATTTTTTTAATTGTCAATTAGATAATTAAATAAAATTTTGATTAAATTAAGTTTTAATTGTTATTAAATTAAATAAAATTGAAATTGAATTTTTATTAAATAAAATAAAATTTAGTTTTAAATAAATTTCGAAATTCATATAAGCTATTTTTAATGAATTAAAGTGAGCATTTATTGTAATTCAATAATAATATCTCCTAAACTTACATTATTTTTTCCCTTATAACTTTAGTATCAGATAAATATTAAATTAGCAAAATTAATTTATCAAAGTTTTCTTTTAAAATTAATTAGTATTTTTCATACAGAAAAACTTTATTACTTTATTATCAAATGCTTTGTAATTTTTTATTATGTATAAAATACTGTTAATGAAATTAATTTTTAAAACTCATAGTATTACTTAAAAGCTATTTATTTCAATTCCTTAAGATGAATATTTTTGAAAATATAATGTTATTTCTTACTTATATAAAATATTTTTATTTTTATGTTATATTATTTAACAATATGTCTGAATACATAACTATATTCAGATTATTTTATTTGAAAGTAAAATTTTATTAATTTATGAATTTATATTAATAATATTATTAACTTAATAAGTAATTAATTATTTAAATTAATTTCTAATAGTTAAGTACTTTTTATTAAAATTTTCTAAAAAATTTTTAATTGTTTTTATTAAAAAATTCTAATAAACTACTTTTTAAAACAATATATATATTATATATATATATTATTTGAAAACTCAGTCAAAAACATAAATTATTTTTATTAAAAAAATTATCATAAATTATTCCTTCACTATTACCACCCTAAATATTTGAAAACTAAGTTAAAGGCATTAGTCCAAGTAATCATTAACTAGAAATATTTAATGCAACAAAATACATTATAAAAACTTCTTATAGTTTTTGGTAGTTATTGCTCAGATATTATTGTTTTTGGTTCCAACTTTTTTTTTTCTTTTGAGTGAGTAAAACAAAAAAAAAAAAAAAAAAAAAAGTCAATATTATTTAATTTATTTTTTCATTATATTTCACTACAAGTGTGAACTATAATTTATTTTAGCTTGACCTTTTTCATTCACTATCTAACTATCTAAGAAATGCTTTATTTTTTGATTTTTTGCCCTGTTTGTTATTTTGCAGTAATAATAAATAGATATTAATATTGCAAATTGCTATACGGGCGAGGTAGATTTAGATGATCTAAATTCCTTTCTGACAATTTTGATTATTTGAGTACTAGTTTGGTCATTTAATTATTTATATTTACGCACACAAAGTGCCATGAAAAAAAAATGGATAAAATTTGACTGAGTATTTTTATTAATTGTTTTATATAGTTTTTTATTTTTAAAAAAACACATCAGCTATCAAGGAAGGGGAGGAGGGTGCTTGAGTTTACTGTTGCTTTGCACACATAACTACAGTCAAAACACATAGGTAATTAAATGCAGTTGCGTAGCCAGGATATTATTTCGGGGGGGGGGGGCAATCCCCTAAGCTTCTGTCCTCCTGATTCAAAGCTATAAATAAAAAAATATTAAATTTTACTTTTCGTATAAATATCAATTTTATACTTTTAAAATATGGGATATGTTTTTTTTTTTTTTTTTTTTTTTTTTTTTAGTTTAAATTTACATACACCTGTATATACAAAAGAATATATGTAATGAGTAATTTAAAAGTAAGTTACAAAATAATAAGTCTAAAATATTTAAATTGGTTACTTTTTTAAAAGAAAGTCAGTTTTATCAATTTTTTGCAGGGAAAAAAGGATATTTTAAAAAATACCATATCATTGTTATCCGTGAATCACTTTATATGAGAAATAAATTAAAATTCCTTACATGTCGTAAAGAAAATTTAATATGATTGCAACTTAATACTTGAAATAATCTCAAGTGACACTTGGCGATTTGTTTTGGGTTTTGGTGGTGAAATGCTATGTGCCTTCTGATTTGTTAGTTAGAATTGTCTACCACTGCTCAATTATCAGGACTTGTAACCTTGAGAATTAACCGCGGGATTCTTGTTTCTTCTCAACCAATGGGAGAATGGAACCTTTCACCCTTGAGTCTCTTCCCTTCTGGGACGACACACATAAGAAAATTTTAAACAAATCGCGACATTTTCTAAGTCTCGCTAATTCATTTCTACAGTATATATCGTCATGTTATAGTACATTTCCTCCAAAAATTTATGCTAAAATGATAAAATAGGTTTTTCTACACATATCAACTTCTCGAACAACACACTTCAGAAAATTTTAAGTGAAAAAAAAAAAAATCTTCTCACACTCATTCCAGAAAAAATTCACGAAAATAACTCAGCGATTGTTATATGACTACAGATTTGTTAAACATGCTAGACTAACAAAAGCATGCAAAGAAAACCACTTAACAGAATTTCACAAGAGACATTTTAAAATGGGATCATTTTTCTGAAAGAAGGGTCATTTCACAAACTTACCGCGTTCGAATTCCATGTTAGCGTTCAGGGAATAAGAATTCAACCAACATTACTCGAGTTAAAAACAAATTTCGAACAATAAATTTTCTAACGAGTTCAAATTCAAAATTAAGTTCGTAAAAGGAAATTTTAAAAAGAAAAATTTTCCATGTCTTGGTAATTTTTAAAAGAAAAATTTTTAAGAAAGAAAAAAAAATTAAATTCTCAAAATTTTTAAGGAGAAAAAAGTTTTTCTAGCACGCGAAAAAAAAAAAAATTATCAAAATTTTTAAAGAAAAAAAAGTTTTCCTATCACGCGAGAAAAAAAAATCACAAAATTTTTTTCTATCATGCGAAAAAAAAAAAAAAAAAAAATTAGTAAAAGTTTTTCTATCACGCGAAAAAAAATCTTTAAGCATAATTTTTTAACTCTTTAAAAAAAAAAGAAAAAAATTCTTTTCAAAATAAATCTCCCGCGCCCTAAATATCAGCATACTCTAACACGATCATTGGCCAAAAAACTTATCCATTCACACTTCCGCTAAAATATCATTATCTAACAACACTTCCGGTCTACTTCCGCTCCAAAACGCGCTTATCAACGTCGTACTATAAGATAAAAAACTCCCGAATGACCTTCATTTGACCTTCAGAGCGTGCCGCGTGTCGTATAACTCTCATAATCACACTACTGGCAATATTTAAGGAAAAAGCCTATTGTTTCGATCTTTATGAATCACCCTGCCATCCATGATCGATTGTGTGGACTTGCTATGCTGGAAATCCATTCTTATTTATCTGAATTTCGAAGATATTTTGAATTTTTTTAGCAACAAAATATGTTTGACGCTTAATTTTTAGATTTTTTTTTTCTGGGTGCGAAGCTTCCATACACACGTTATAGAGCCTCTATAGAGAATTTGATATTTTCAGCGATTCCAATTTAGCGGGATCCAGTGCTTTTTGTTGTTGGTGGTGGTGTTTTCATGGGCTCGATGCACTCGTACACACGTTATAGAGCCGCTGTAAATAATTTTAGATTTTCATATTGACGGGGAGCTGATATTAGTATGTTAGAATATTTGAAAAAAAACGGCAAAATTAACCGATTGATTAAAAAAAATGACACTATTTAATGTTAAATGAACACAGTTTTTCTGTTTTAATGATCCTTGAACAAAATTACGTTACATTAGCACATGAGAATGAAAAAATTATCGCGAAATTGTCAAGTGAGCAATTGTGTGCCAAAACCTAAAATCTCCGGGCATCAATTTTCGACGAATAGGAATTCCGAATCCCACGCTACTAAAATCTACTATGTAGTAATCCGATTATACACTCATTGCCATAAAAATTTGCGCACCAAGAAATAATTGTGGGATCGTAACGAAACTTGGCATGAAGGTACATATCAGGCAGATATGCAAATGATTAGAAATGCAGCGTGATTGCGCATTGCGTAATGCCACTAGAGGGCGTTGAACTTCGTCGTCCTTGGAGTATAAAACTGGTAAGCAGAACTTGTCTGAGTGTACCTTTTCTTTTGCAAAGGAAACGCTGAGGTAGACATGCCGTTACGTAGCCATCGAAGACAATATGAGCAGCTGTCAGAGTTCGAGAGGGGAAAAATCAACGGGATGATGGAAGCTGGGTGATCAGCTCGGCGAGTAGCTCGTCAAGTAGGCCGTTCTGATTTTACTGTGAGGAGGTGTTTGGACCAGTGGACTCAAGAGATGTCATTTACACGGCGACCAGGCTCGGGACGCCCTCGACAAGCCAGTCGTCGAGAAGACCGTCACATAATACGAAACGCACGCGTAGAACCAACTGCCTCATTGGCCGCTATCCAGACACAGGCAGCACCTTCACTACGGACCCCTGTGTCTTTCCGAACCATCGCAAGGCGCTTGGATGAAGGACATCTGGTATCACGGCCCCCATTACGTGTGCTGCCAATGACACCCACCCACCGACGCCTCCGTTTGGAGTGGTGTGGCGCACGACGGGATTGGACTGCAACGGAATGGAACCAGGTCGTCTTCAGCGACGAGTCTAGATTCAATTTGAGCAGCGATGACAATCTTGTTCGTGTTTGGAGGCCCCGTGGTGAACGCCTCAATCCTGCCTTCGCTTTACAGCGACACACCGCTCTTACAGCTGGTGTAATGGTATGGGGTGCCATTGCTTACGATACACGGTCACCCCTAATATTGATCCGTGGCACAATGACAGCCCAGCGGTACGTCCAGGACGTCCTTTAGCCACATGTGTTACCATTCGTGGCAGGGCTCCCAGGAGCCATGTTTCAGCAAGACAATGCTCGGCCACACATAGCAAGGATGTCACAAGCCTGCCTCCGCCACATTACCAACCTTCCCTGGCCTGCTCGATCGCCAGATTTGTCACCAATCGAGCATATCTGGGATCATTTGGGACGGCAAGTTGGACACCCTACGAGTTTGGTTGAACTCAAGGCGCGTTTACAGCAACTGTGGAACGAGATGTCTCAGGACGTCATACGGAACTTGTATGCTTCAATGCCCGCTCGTATCGCATCGTGCATTCGCGCTAGAGGAGATCCAACAGAGTACTAAAATTTCCGTTCATTTGTACTTTTTTCTGCAATAAATGATCCCTTTTCTTTGGTTTTCTAATCACTTACTTATATCACAGTAGTACTTACACGTGTAAAATTTCGTTTCATTTGGACGTCTTTTTCTTGGTGCGCAAATTTTTATGGCAATGAGTGTATATGAATACAGTAGAAGATCTTTATAACGCAATTCTCCATATAACGCACAACTTATCAGATGTAAACAATAATTTTTGCAGTTAAAAAGCACCTGCACTTTCACATTATAAAATATTGCTACTCTCTAAAGGACTAAATTTGGTACATTAGTTCAACTTTATCTTCTAATTTAAGACCTTTTTACTGAAAAAATGCTATTATTACAATAAACATTTTTGAAAATGTCTAGTATAAGGGATGGTTGTGTCAGTTATATTTATATCATGTTTATAAAGGAAATTTAACAATGTCTGACCTATATTATGCAAAAATTTATAATCGGATAACTCTTGGTAACAAGGAATGCAGTATAAAGATATTCTAATGTATTTTTATGTGTTTCAGACATATTTGGCCATGTTTACAAGGTGAATTTATAATGATGTGATCCATATAACGCAAAATTCTATATAACGCACAACCTTGTGTTTTTAGGTTTGCGTTATAAAGATCTTCTACTGTATAATAATATATGGAATTCTAAAAATATGAAATTCCTTATAGCGGCTCTAAAACGTGTGTATTTGCGCTCATGAAAACAAAAAGAAATCATCTCTGTTATCTGCTAAATCGTTGTATTGGAATCTCTAAAAATAGGAATTTCGTTAAAATCGCATACACTATAAAGAATATTAAAAAAAGTAACGTTATATAAATTTTTTAATATTGTTTCAAATTATTTTGTATAACTTAATTAAATATTAAAAAATAGAAACTTTCCATTTTCTCGTTCAAATTATTTCTTATAACTTAATTAAATTTTGAAAAATAGAAACTTTCTCAAATTTTCTGCTGAATCAACCTGGGCTATAGAAATCTGGAAGCTAACGACATACCACATTCAGTACAGAACCATTTATCCAGAATGGTTGGGGTCAGATGTATTCTGGATAACTGTTTGGACATTAAACCAGCATCTATTTGATCAGATTTGTAGAATATATGTGGCTATGACAGGGTTTCGATCTCAGATTAATTATTACGCTATTCAGAAAGAATCGGTTCTAAACAGGATCAGACATTAATCAAAGTTTAAAAGAAGGCAATTTATAGAAATACCTTACAAACAAAAACTTCCCTTTTTCCTATGCATAAAAATAAAAATGCCCAATATACAGGGCCTGTTTACGGAATAGGCCCATGAAGCCCTTGCTTACCCACTGAAATACAAAAGGGCCCCCAATTTTACTTTTCAAAACTAATCTTTAGAAAAAAGAAACTCAATCACTATAAAAAATACATTTTTTTTCTTATGAAACTTTTTTTTTTCTTTCTATATGGCAATTTGTAAATCACACACACACAAAAAAATATTAAGTTTACATATTTTCAACTATAGTTCTGTATTTGTCATTTACAAAATAAATTAGTTATTTACAATTAAACATATAATAAAATACTTTTATATAGGTAGTTTTAGATAAAGTTAAAAAATGCTATAAAAAGTGATAGAAAATCTTTATTAAGATTGACGATCGTTTCGTTGCACAAACGGCAACATTTTCAAAATCATTGATGAATGATTTTGAAAATGTTGCCGTTTGTGCAACAAAACGATCGTCAATCTTAATAAAGATTTTCTATCACTTTTTATAGCATTTTTTAACTTTATCTGTTTATAAGTGATTATTATACATGTGTTTATAGGTAGTTTTAGTTTAATATTAAAAATGTTATTTACTCTAAACGTTGATGGTAAAATTTCAAATTATTTAAGCATACGAAAAAGAGATTTAGTAAATAAAAAAGCAATTTGTAGAGTAATAGGGGGCCCCCAGTGTGACGTCGGGCTTCCCCTATTCCTAAGTGTTAAGCGAGCCCTGCCAATATATAACTAAACATGCTCTCATTTCAAATCTTAGTTGTTACAGGGTGCGGAGAAAGTATTGATAGTAAAGTAAATCTCTACTAGAACGCCATAGATATAATTATTTCAATAATTTTTATTGCTTAAGATTAATAACTAAGTATCAATTGATATTCTATCATTAATTTTCGATTCGGTCTTCTTTTGCCTTGATACACTCGCGGAGAAAGTGCGGGAAGGCATCCACGTTGAGCCGCAAGTAGTTCGCATCCAGACTGTTCCGTTTACGCGTCAGAGCAGCTTTAAAAAAAAAATGATATCTTTGTGAGGATTAGCATAGGCTCTTGCTTGCAACACTCCCATACTGACAAGGGGGCCACCAAACATGATGCGCACAGTTTTTGATAATTTTTAAGTATGTTGTAGGGGTCACACCTCTAATTATTCCGGTGAAAGGTTTCCTTCAAATGGGCCTTAGCTTTTAAGAAATTGGGGGTCAAAGTTCAGCATACTTTTCAAATGCCTATTTATTGCCGCTTCGAGCGCGTACTCGGTGGCGCCGAGGTAACGCGCGAATACGCTGTACCGCAGATAGCGGATTCGGACCCAGCTTGTGACTTCATTTATTTCTTTAATTAATATTATATTTTTGACATGTTACTAATTTTATGTGAATTAGGAATTAGGCAGCTTTGAACTTTTTGATATTTTCCTATTAAATTACATTTACATTTTCGATTTTTTTAAAGAAAATTTATATTATTAAACTAATTTATATGTAACTATATCATCTTTTTAAAACTTACTATTGCTGTTTACATTTATGTATATTTTGTTATTTATCACAGTTATGAAATAAGGCATAATATATATTTTTTTACATTATATATATAATAATTGACTAGCAAAAAGTTAACAAAATACTAAACAAAATACTTAACAAAATACTTTCAATATTTCATTTGTTCTAAATATAACGAATGTAATATGTTAACTAATGAAATGTTGATCATTACTGACATCGCCATTATTAATTTAGTAAATATGAAATTAATCGAGTGATACATATCATAATAATATTCAAAACATAAAATAGCATTAAAAAATTACTATAAAAACTGTTTCTTTGCATGAATTTTTTTAACAATATTGGTAGAACGCACAAACTAACATAATATATATTCTTTAAATACTTAATTTTTTAACCTCATTAAATAGCTGAACGAGATCAATAAAAGGAAAATTTTATTTCTTCTGATATTACTGCGAAAGCACAGCAGACGATTTTTTTTTTAAATATTTTTTATTTATAGAATAAATATCTCTCATTATTGCATTTCCAGCTGAATATTTAAGAATGACGTCAACAATATTTATAATTGAATGAAAAAATATTTTTAATTTAATCTGTCATATTTTATCTGTGCAAATAAAAAATTGTGTTGAGTTCGAACTTTACAGATAAAGGTATTTGGAGGGTATTAAAAATTTATACAACTAGTAAAAAATTACATATAATTGTTACTACTTTTACTTTTTATTACTCTTGTAAATATGGTATTGAAATTATCTAATCGTAAATACGTTTATTCAACATGAAAAATATTTTGTGTAAATTATGGTAAAAATGATAAAATTCCATAAAATAAACAAAATATACATATATAATTATTATAGATCAGCGCTTAAATCATAAAAATGGTAATAATAAATTGGTACTTTTTGGGTAGCCGGGCGCCAGTGCTGTATATATATAAATATATAGATAGATGAATACACATTATATACATATGTATGTATATATATGTGTGTATGTGTACATATATATACGCACATATATGTGTGTATATATATATGTATATATAACACTGGCGCCCGGCTAACCGAAAAGTAATAAGAAATTTAATAAAAACAATTCCACAAAAATTCTAGACATAAATTAAATTAATTTTAGTCTATAGAAATATTAGCTTAAAAATTGCAGAAAAAACATAAATTTTCATTAAAATTGCGAAAATGTAAATGTAATTAATTAGGAAAATATCAAAAAGTTCAAAGCTGCCTAATTCCTAATTCACATAATACTAATAATAAGAAAAAAAAAGATGGAGGTACAAGTTGGGTCCGAACCCGCTGTCTGCAGTATAGCGTATTCGCGCTTTACCTCGACGCCACCAACTACGCATTGAGAACAGCAAAAAAATAGGTATTTGAAAAGTATGCTGAACTTTGACCCCCAATTTCTTAAAAAACTAAGGCCCATTTGAAGGAAACCTTTCACAGGAATAATTAGGGGTGTGACCCCTACAACATACTTAAAAATTATCAAAAAATGTGCGCATCATGTTTGGTGGTCCCCTTGTCAGAAATCAAGTGGATTACAATCCGGAGTATTCGGAGACTAGTTTTGAGATGAAATGAAATCACGAAGATTTGCTTGTTACCACCATGCGTTTGGCAAGACTTATGGGCTGGTACTGAATCTTGTTGTTGGAACACATGTGGATTGTTTCCAAAATGATAATTTATCCATGGAAGGACCTCCTTTAAAATATCGTTGAGATAATTGATCTGATTAATCTTGATACCAGCATCATCAAAGACCAAAGGGGATTTCCCATTGCTTGTGATGCAGCCAAAAAACATCACGCTGGCTGGATGAGCTTTTTTAAATTCTATGCCACCACTTGAATTAGCAGTTTTACAGTTTTTGGCTAATATGCAGTCAGTCTGATGGTTAACAGCTTATTCAATAGTGAATAGTTTTTCGGCAAAGAAGACGAAATGCAAACAATAACCCAAAAATGCTTACTTATAATGCAATATTTAGATTATAAACAGCAAATATACACACACAAAAAAATAATTCTACAACATTTAAAAGACACATTCAAACATTAAGAAAAAATTATCAATACTTTTTCCGCACCCTGTAGAATCAAGTTATATCATGCATGTTGTAATGTTTAAAGCAATATTACATGTCAAACTGGGACTGTATGGCTCATTTTTCTGAAGTTAGTCAATTGGAAATATCATTCTGGATAACTGGTTTCCGGATAAATGGTTCCATACTGTAACTACTACGTACTCATTCCGAAACTGCTTAGAACAAAATTTTAAACAAACTGCATGTAAGTTTGCCTTAGTCTTAAAATCTTGCCCAAAGTTAGCCAAATGGAAATTCATAACGAAACTGAATCTTGATGACTTGATCATACATTTCGATGAATGATGTTCCAGAACCCGATTTACTGTGTAGCATCTGATTATAAGCTTCTGGAAGCTATTCAGTTATGCATAAATAAAAAGTTGTCTTGGTGATTGGATTACTTCAAAGCAACCAGGCTTTCACTGCAAAATCCATTTGTTGTATGACAGATCAGCGAACGATGTAGCTTCTGAGGGTAAACACTTTAAATAAATCTGTTTTTCGTTTTGACAAGAAACAAGCAAGGTCACCCCTATGGGAGGTCTCGAGCTTCCCTCTACATGTTGTATAGCCAATTTTTTTAGCAACTTAAATATGAGACCTCTTAACTGTCGAACACTTTTGTTAATGATTCGTCCAAATATATGCTATAAATTTATTTTCGAAAGTGCAACAATGAATTTTAGGTGAAAATTTCTTATTACCAGGGTCCGTACAGTTGTATCGCAACTTTTGCATATGATTTTTCGCCTTACTAAATGTAAGAAAAATATTACAAATTCTGCGATTAAACGCGGTGAATTCGGTTATTTAAATATTAAATAGAAATTTTTTAATCAGAAATAGTTGTGCTAGACTCCATGGAATTTCTAAAGAGTGTGTGCACCTTGTATTACTTTTGTAGCCATCGTAGAATGATAGAAGCTGTTAGTTACACCTTTCTATTGATAAAAACCCAGAAACACGCTCGCTCATAAGCTTTTAGAAAGGCTGTAACATCATCTGTAGTATTTATTGTATCTCTCAGTATCATATCTTAGATATTTCACTTAGCTAGAATCAATTGTGAACAATTTACAATCTGTAGATTAGGATTTACAGTTTTTACACCAACGAATAAAGAAGGGAATCCCGGAGTTTTTTTACATGCACCGGATGGAATCCAAAGAAGAATTTGCTGAAATTTTCACGAAAGTAAAAGATATATGTGTTTTTCTGGAAATTGACGTGAAAATGGTTTGAAATTAATATGGAAGTCTACTTGACAAACCCACTGTTTGAATATTTCTGCAACTACTGTACCTGATTATTCTGAGCAGCTTTTATTTCTTTGCTTAATTATGTCATTTGAATCAAGATTTACGAATCGTAATGAGATGCCCTTCAAAGCAATTGAGGCGTTGAGAACAAGAGTGGATTATCTCGTGTTTTTTTCCCTTCCTTTTTTTTTTTTAATGAGTTTGAAGTATCAAAGCATCGTATGTCATGCCATTCATTGGCTTTATAATGAATTTTATTAATTTCGAATTTATTCAAGTGATAGAGGCAGTTTAACATATGATCCAACATAACTTGGATATTAAATTGCCGGTGCTAGAGCGATCATGAGGCTTGGTCCACTCTGACAATCGCCTTTCACTGCTGAAAGGATAAAATGTGTACTTTAAAAATTGCTGAAGGACTTCAACAAAATATTTTTAATAAGTTTTATTAACTGACTTCTGTGAACAAGTAAACAAGATTTATGTCTTCAAAAATATCACTAAAACCTGTTAACCGACACTACACTTCCGCCATAGGGAGTCAGGGAAGAGAGAAAAGATGACACGAATTTACAGACTACCAATTGTGAAGAAAGACAAGTGTCATAAAATTTTGAGTATCTTAAAATTATCAGATGGCGGGATAAATAGAATCATGAAAACTTCTTTAACACCACCTGCTGAACTGAACGGACGACACACTCCACCTAACAAAGTATCTGATCAAAGGGTTGAACACGATGTGGTTTCATCAAAAAACACCCTACATATATATCGCTCTAGACACAAAAGTTCCAGGCTTTATCTTTCATCTGACCTCAATATCCGGATAATGTACAATCATTGTATAGAAACTACTACTGGTAGTGCTTCAGAAGGTGAATTCCGAGTCATTTTTCCAACTAAATTTAACCCCTTTAATCACCCATCACTGACTTTTGCAAAACGTGCGACTTATTGAGTATGAAGATACGAGGGAAAGTCAGTAAGTAGGTTACAAACCGATATGAGAAGTCGGAAATTAGTAGTAAATTGTTTCCAAATATGCCAATAGGTACAGCACTATTCAACTGTAAGATATTAATTTCGAATTTGTGAGACAACTGTTGTACAAGATGAGCAGCTGCATTTGAAAATGGCGACTGTGCTCAAGTAGTGTACACTAGAAGAGCAGCGAAGTATTGTGCATTTCATGTGGGCAAAGGATATCCACAAGAAAATGCTTCCTATGTACGGTGAAAATTGTTTGTCCCGTCAAGCGTTCTATAATTGGGTCAAGAAATTTTCTGAGGGCGTTCAAAAGTTGTTGACAAAAAACGAAGTGATCGCACTGTTGAGATTGCGACAGAAGAAAAAGTGCGGAGATTCCGGAAATGGTTATAGCCCAGACTTAGCTCCAAGCGATTATCTGTTTGGTCCACAGAAATTGCATCTGGGCGGCAAGCGTTTCGCGGCTGATGCAGACGGTGAATGTTATGTACATAGATGGCTGAGAGATCAGTTCAGACTTTTATGCAGCAGGTATTGGAAAACTCATAAAAAGGTGGGACGAGTGTATCAATGTAAATGGTGATTATATAGAGAAATAAACATGCTTTTCAAGTATGTATCTAGGTTTTCCCTTTTTTTATTGGCTTTTGTAACCTACTTATTGACTTGTTCTCGTACAATGTCCGGAACCCAATGAAACAGGCACCTTAAAGGAACAACTCGTACTTCACCAAAGAAAAGCCGAATCTGCAAGAGAAGCAATGAAACAAAATGCACTGAGCTGTTCTGATTTCGACGATGACACTACTGTCATCGTCTTTGATCTAACCAAAACGCTGGCAACATCCGTTTTGTCCAGAGGATTGATGTACTACAAAAAGCAGTTGTGGACATACTGTTAACGGCTGTACAACTTGAGAACAAAAGATTCCTGTATGTAGGTATGTTTGAGACGAAAGTATAGTTTCTCGTGTCCGGTTTCATCTGGAAAATCTCTTGGTCCAGATGAAATCAGATCCCGTATCGTCTATTTCTTATAAAATAAAACCGCAAGTAAGAAAATTATAATGCATTATGATTGCTGTAGTGGTCAGAACAGGATTATAAAAATGGCTGTTCTATGCAGCCTGGTTGTTTCATCTTCAAATTTTCCAGTAGAGCACAAGTTCCTGGCAACTTATCGGTCATGTGATTCAGATTTTGGTTTTATTGAAAAAAATTAAAAAATACTTCAACCAATTTTTTATGCCACAAAACTGGCACCGAGACTTGGCTTCTGAAAAAAAAGAATACTTTGAAGTGATCCGGATGACATCGGTGGATTTCGTTTCTACATCGGAGTCACTAAGATCACTTGTTACAAATTGAAAACTAAACACGGAAGGGAATAAAGTCCAGTGGCTGAAAATTTTACTCTACGAAAAGGAGAACTCGTTTCTAGTATCTTATAAATATGGACACTCAAAAGCATTTGTTTATCAAAAATTAGATCTAAGTTAAGGTCAATTGCAATTAAAATTAATAAGCATGGCCCGTCCAATGCCTTTTCTCTACCCACGAGGGCGTCGAATTACAGCAAATAAGAAGGACCTTCTAATATCTTTTGGATTACACCCCCTCTACACACCCCGATTTCTATAAAAAATTAAAAGCGTCGTCGTCAGAAGAAGACATGATATGCTTAACGAAAGAAGAAAGCTAAGAAGAACCTCTAAAATAATGTTTTACCTTTAAAAAGCTACATAAGATTGTTCGATATTTTTTTTTTTTTTTTTTTTTTTTTTTTTTTTTTTAAGCAGTAGTTTTCAAAAAACCAGAATGGATCAAGCTACATTTTCTAACAAAGTTCCTAGTATTTGGTAATAAAACTAATATATTTTTAAAATTTGTCCCTTCCTGAACTTAAAAAGGCAGAAATGTAAGACGCCACTTTCAAAACTGGCCTAAAAGAGGCTGACAAATATTTGTACAATTTTGGAAAGCATTTTCCTCGAAATCACAGCTGGCGAGGTTAGTCCATTCTGGTTTCTCGATTTTAGTTGGTCATTATAAAAAATATGACGAAAGATGATTTAGCTATGAAAAGCTATCTTACTTTTATAATGATAATCTGGAGGTAAAAGATAGAACCTGGCATGAATTTTAAGGGGGGGGGGGGGTCAGTGGTGTGAAAGTAACTCCTCTCAAAAACTGTGTTTTCTCCATCACTTAGGTAGATCTACTTAATTATATGAAAATTTCACTAACAACAACATACTCTGTTAAAAGGTCATTAATCTTGTTCGTTAAAATTCGTCTAAATCGTTCTCATGACTGTGAAAACAAAACAATAAATTGCTGTCCAATATACACTTTATTCCGAGACTTTAAACAAAGCTGTGAAAATTAAAACCACAAAAATAAAAATTATACTCGATGTTTCGGTTTATTTTCAAAATCATCTCCAGGAGTTAATTTTCTTAAATACAAAATGGCAAAAATTATTTACATGTCACAATATCGAAGCTACATTCAAACTGTTTGAATATAGCTTCAATAATGTATAATTTTTGCAGTTTTGCATAAAACCATCCTTAGGAGTTAATTTTCTTAAATACAAAACGGCAAAAATTATTTACATCCTGGGGATGGCTTTGAAGATTACCAAAACGTCGAGTGTAATTTAAAATTTTGTTACTTTAATTTTTACATCTTTGTTTAAAATCTCTTAAGGAAGTGTATGTTGGATAGCAACTTATTGTTTTGTTTTCACATTAGAGATGGGGAAACTAGGGAGGTTTGACCCGGCTTAACCCACCCATCAGTTTTCATATTTAATAGAATGTCAGAGTTTTACCAATGGGTGTCAACCAAAGCTACTGGAATGCTCAAACAACAGTCTTTGTTTGATACAAATAATCGAAATAGGTTAAGAAAAAATCAATTGTGAGGCGTTTTCAACCTAAAAGTTGTGTTTTTTAGAAATATTTTGTAAGCTTTTTTCAGATAAAATATACCATAGAAATTTAAGTAAGTAGGTTTTATGTAATGCAGAAGTATCGAGCTTTCACTCCAGGCATAAAGATTGTACAGTAAGTTAAGCTTAACATAACAATCTGCTATTCTTTAGAAAAAAGGTATGTGGGGAGGTTTGACCCAGTCAATGTGAGGGAGGGTTCACCAGATGCTCAAGGCTCCCTTAATTAAGTGGTTTTGGAAATCTTTTTATTATACACTTTGCATAATGAAAGGTTGATGATTATATATAAAAAGAATGTCAATTTTTTCTCTAAAGCTACAGTAAAATGGGGTGATGGAAAAGAAAATGTTTAAAACTGATTAAAGAAAGATGGGAAAAATTGCTATAGTATCCACTGAAAAAAAAAATTAATGAAATATAAATGGGAAAGTTGATAGGAACTTTATTCCATTTAAATATTACTTATAATAGGTAAATCGAAACAGTGGAAAAGACTAGAAAGTAGTAAAGTAGCAGTCTTAACCCTTTCAGGGGCAGTGATATGCTTATGAAACCACTTAATTTTAATTCCCAAATGCCACAATGGCACCAGAATTTTGCTAAAATCTTCATATTTAATTTGTATGTGAAATATATCCTTTTTCTTATTTGTAAATAAATTTGTTCGTAAATTTCGGTGCCGGTCATTTATTTCAACATTTCAACACTGAAAGTACTAATTAAACCCTGAAACTGTTAAAAGATGTTAATGATAAGTTAAGTGCTCATGCGGCTGCAAAAAAACATAGCATTGATCGAAAAACTTTAGGAAGGTATGTAGACAAATTTCACCAGGATGAATAGAGTGAAATGAAGGCAAAATATGTGACAACTAGAGTTTTCAGGTCGAGTGTCACAAAAAGTCGGACAAGGAGACAAAAAAAAAAAAAAAAAAGCGGGACAGTGGCTCCTAAATCTGGACATAATAATACATGAAACCCTATGAAAACGGAACCTGTCTCTAATGGAATGCTTTCTTAAAAGTTAAAATTTCGTTTTCCCTGCTGTACAATTATACCTGCTCAGACAAAATCCTGTTTAAAACAAAAATTTTCTCCTCTGACTTGCGATTGCGTCTAAATAGGTTTGTTTAAGCATCATATTTTCAAAAATGTTTTTTTATAATAATTAAAGCATGTGGCATAAAGTTATTTTTCTTTTTTTAAACTGATTTTATTTCTCTTCACAAATATTTCGAAGTGGGCCAACCCTCCCATATGTGGGGAGCCTTGACCCATTATTTTCTCTTGTTTAAAATCAATCATTTTTCAAATTTCTTATATATTACACTTACGTAGCAATTTTATTTCGATAAATGATTGTATAACGAATGAAATGATATATATAAAACTTTATTTTACCTTCAATATTTAAAAAATAAAAAATCATTTTGTAAAAAGTGGGTCAACCCTCTCTAGTCTCCCCTATACAACGTAAAGTTCTTATTTATTATTATCACTCTCATGGCTCTAAAGACATGACTGAGGACCACAATAAAGAGAATTCTTAAATTTGTGGTTATTAAGTGCTCACAGAGACAGAATAAAGGATTTGAATTTGGAAGAATTGTATATAGATCAGGTTTTCTAAAGACAAACAAAATCTTTTTTTTTTCTGAAAAGTACTGAATATCATGGTTTTCAAAATTGTTATTGTGGCTTTTAATTCGACAGTTTAGCTGTAGCTCCTGCACAGACATAAAAAAGGGGTATAAATTTTATTTAATTTGAAAACTAGTGTTTAACGTATCATAATCACACTATACGTAACACTAAATTCCAAAGACAGTTTTAAAATTATCTAAATCATTTTATCTTCGGCTAAAAGTGCAGGGAAATACATATGATTGAAGAACTCTATTTCTGAAAATTTCATCATCTTATTTAATCGTAGAATTTCTGTCATTAAATAGAGATAATATTTTTATTCGGAATTAGAAGTATTCAAAAATGGGAGTGATAGAAACTTAATAAAGCTTTTTGCGAATTTTTTGTTCTCGAAACTCGAGGACGTTCTCAAATCTGAAGACTGTGCCATAACGCTTTCAGGGGCAAAACTCTTCCATTGCTAAAATGTTGAAATGAATGAATGACACCGGAATTTACGAACAAATTTATTTGAAAATAAGAAAAAATCTATATTTCACATACATAATAAATGGAAAATTTTATACCCAAAATTCTGGTGCCGTTGTGGCATTTGAGAATTAAGTGGTTTCATAAACGTACCACCGCCCTTGAAAGTGTTAAACAGTTTTTGCAGTTATTGATTAAAAAACCTATTGCATTTTAAAAACTTGATAAATTTATGAAAAAGCCCTGTTAGGCTTAAAAAGTTATAATTCTTTAAGTTATGAAAGTTTTAATTGTTGTTATTTGTGACGGCCGATTATCTACACGTGGGATATAGGCTCGAGGAGTAAGTGCCCTCCGTGGAGGTCTTTCTAAGGGAACCTAACTAACCTATGCAATGTTCGAAGAAAAACACGGAAAATTCCAAAAGCTTAGACCGACGGATGCGATTGGGATCGAACCCAGAAACTTCCGTCGACCAGCTTTGAGAGCAGAACCACTGAGCCGCTAATGGGGGATGGCCGTGAGTAACAAACAGTCACTGAAGTCATATCGACGATTGCAACGACCTGACTAATCTGTTTCGCATTTTCGCAAATTCATTAACTTCTAGGCTCTAACCGTCACCTTTTTACACCATCTAATAGATAAAGAAATATACTTTCAAAATCAATTTGTCTGAAAAATGCATCTCAAAATTATTTTCAAGTATTTTTTTTAAAAAATCTCTATAGCGTGCAGCCCGAAGTAATGTGATAATACCGGTTTGGCGTTACGCGGCCCGTGGAGCTGTGCAGTGTGCAACTGCGGAATCAGTGGAGATGCGTGTCGTGTCGCAGATGAGTGCGTGCTGATAAGACGCGGTGGTGGAGTTAGAAAGATAATAAAGTATGTTGTTAGATAAGGGTATTTTATCGGTATCGTCTTGTAGTAGGATGGCATTTATTTAGTAGGACTTCGAAAATTTGCGCATAATTTTTTTCTTTTAAAAATAAGAAGAGATAGAAAATTTTTCTTTTAATTTTTTCGATTTTGTATGAGTAATTTTTTTTTAGATGATAGAAAAAATGTCGCAGGGAATTTGTTTTCTTTTAATTTTTTTATTTTGGGAACTTAATTTTTTTTTCAGGTGATAGAAAAAACTTTGAGGATTCGTTTTTTTTCTTTTTCTTTTTCTTTCTTTTTTTTTTGTGAGTAATTTTTTTTCAGGTGATAGAAAAAAATGTCGCGGGGAATTTTGTTTCGTATAAAATTAGCGGGAGATAGAAAATTGGGAGGAAATATAAGCGGTGTTGCCATCTTTAGTTTGAATTGTAATTTAGTGGTTAGTATGAGATTTTAAATGTGTTCTGAAAATTAACATGAGGTTCAAATGGAATCACAGCTCAATGATTGTTCTAGTGGCTTAAGCAATGAATTACGATTCCATGTCTTCAAAAGCGTATTTAAACAAAAGGTGAGTTTGTTATGACGTCATGTATCACATTTACGAGGCTAACGAAAAAGACAGGCTACAGCGGAGGGTCCGATTCTTCTTTTTTTACAGATCGCTGGAGTCACGTGATGCTCGAATGCACCAATGAAGGTGTGCGAAAAGAGCATCACGTGACTCCAGCGGTCTGTAAAAAAAGAAGAATCGGACCCACCGCGGTAGCCTGTCTTTCTCGTTAGCCTCGTCACATTTAGTGTTGCCATCACATTTAGTGAAATGTAATAAACAAATTTAAGAGTGTTTCTATCGAATAAAATGACGTGATCGAAATTATTGCATCCTGATTTTAAATTAGCGTGTTATTTCTATTACATGTTTCATGGGGGGGGGGGGGGTATCATTAGAAAAAACGTTTGCTGAATTAATTTTAGGAAAAAATAATTTTTGAAAATGAATTTAACGGGAATTATTTAACGATGTTTGAAGGAAAACTTTTATTTTATTTTAAAAATTCAGAAAGTGTTGAGTGTAAAATTTTATTTTATTTTTGAAAATGAATTTAACTGGAGTTTGAAAATTTTCGAGGGAAGGATCTATTTTCCTAGAGAAGAGATTTCGCATAGTTGTTGCCACCGAATAAAGATAAATGAAGTGTTGCCATTGAAAATAAGTGAGAAAGTTGAAAAACATTTTAATAGTGATGGGCGATTCTCGAAAATTTACCATTCGAAAAAAATCGTCATCGTAAAAAACACAATCGATACAGTCATCGATTACTTTCGAGAATCTACAGTCGAGATGTTCTACAATCGATTATTAAAATCATTGTTTTTATATGTTTATAAAGCAGATTTTATTAAATACATAGTAACTGAAAACAGATGGAATGAAAAAACAACAAACCGAAGGGAGGCTATAACGGAGCCACAATAGTGGAAAAATCATGTGACGGCGTCCCCTGGCTGCAGAAAGTTGAAAAGGCGAGAGTAGGTTTGAAACAGTAAGGGGAGTTTAAGTATCCAAAATTAGATTTTTTTGTCAATTAGCAGCAAAATGGCCAAAGAAATAAGAATCAAAAGCACCCCCTAGTGGCAAAGACATGAACTAAAAAGATGGTAAATGGGATTTTAAAAAATATATTCATTTTTCTACGTCCTTTGAGATCAGATCTATAATTTCCCGATTATTAGAAAACTCTCTACTGGAATACATTAAACGAATCCCCCCGGGGAGCAAAGTGGAGGGAGGGACAAGGAAAGTGCATAATATGAATAAGTGGTAATAGAACTTTCCAACAATATATCATATGAGGGGTGACGGCTAAATTTAGAAAAGTGCCCCCGCGGGTGGGGCAAAGTAGGGGAAGGGGCGCGGGAGGTATATAAAATGAAACAGTAGTCACAAAGCTTTCCAATAATATATCACATGAGGGGTGTCGGTAAAAGATAGAAAAGTGCACCCAGGATTCCAACTATTGCGCCCCCTGGAATACAACCGCCCCCCCTCTTTGAAATTTTCATATATTATAAATTATTTATTGGAGGGCTCCATAAAAAAATCCGATCTAAAATGCTAAAAACGTTACGATTTCAAAAAAGCTCGAAAAGTGCCTTCCCCGGAGGGCCAAATTCGGGAGGGGAGAAGAAAAATTCATAATATGAAAGAGGAGTCCGAAAACTATCCGATGATATATCACATGACGGGTCCAAAAAAAGTTTGAAATTCACCCCTCCCAAGTGGGTTCACTCTTTCTTCCCAGAATACACCCGGAAATCACGCAGTCCTCACTTTTAAATTTTTATATTTAATAAATAATATTTACTGGGGGGCTCCATCAAAAAACCACATCTAAAATGATATTTATAGTAGCAATCACTACGATTTAAAAGATTTACCCCTCCCGAAATTCAACTCCGGGAGGAGAAAGGTTCATAATATGAAAGAGTGGTCAAAGGACTTTCCTGTGATATGTCACAGGAGGGGCTCGGTAAAAGTTTGAAAATTAATCCCCACATCGGTCCACTCTTGCACCCCCCGGAATTCACTCACCTTCCTCTTTGAAAATTTTATATTTAATAAATAATATTTATCTGAGGGCTCCAAGTATGGGACAGCTTGACAGAGTTAAAATAAGAGAAACATTGAAAATTCGGGCAAAATGACACTAAATTCAACAGTAAACATTGAAACTAAGACTATAAGGAAAGGGCAGCTGACGTCACTGTTGGTTGAATTACTGTTGGTTCAGCAAGAAAACCTGTCCGTTCTTTATGACTCCTACCTGTACGCATGAGCTAGGGAAATTTGATTGGTCTACGTTTAACACGTCTCTGATATGATTGGCCTACGTCGCCAAGACTATTCCTGCAATGATCTTTATGGCAAAAATATAGTTGGTAGATTGGTTGACGGAAGTGTTTGTTTGTAAACATGCCCTTTCCTTATTGCATCGACGTCATGTTGCTATTAGCAACAACTGATACTCTAATCTGGTATTACATATGGAGCCCACACGGAACGTCAGAACTCCCCGTTTGCCGTTAAAAGCACGTGTTGTCTTTCTGTTTAATTTAGATTATTATTATTATTATTATTATTATAGTGCTAATAGGTCAAATGGAGAGCACCACATTCGTCGTATATTTGGGCGCCATATGAAGCGATGCCAGATTCTTCTGAACATGTGACGTCATGTGCAGCCGTCTGAAGAAACATGCCTCCATACATAAACCACAATGCCTCCTAACGCATATCGGTTAATAACAAAAAGAGATTGGATAAGCAGATGCACTCCTTTGAGAAATTATGACTTAAACCAGAAATGCGGTATGTTTGACTCTGAAAGTTTCATTTCTCTCTTCCTCTCTCTCTCGCATTTCGTCTATCTCATCTGGATAATTTTTCCGGCATCTCGACTTGTGGCTTCTCGATGATTCCTCTCGTGCTTTTCAACATTTCATATGTAGGCCGAGAGTGAAAAATCAATTTTCTTCGCTTCTCGATATGTTGTTCTCGATAATTGTCTTTTCACACGCTGGCCGAGAACGAGAAATTTTTCTCGTCCTCGGCAGAGAAGAGATGTGCGAAGATTTATCGAGAAGAGATATACTAAGGAACGAGATAGAGAAAGAGGCATGATGAGCTGTGAAATAAGACCAAATTTTAAAAGTTTCTCTTATTTTAGCCCTACCAAGCTGTCACATACCTGGAGCACTCACATAAATATTATTTATTAAATATAAAAATTTCAAAGAGGAAGGTGGATCGGGTGAATCCCGGGGCCGTGAGAGTGGACCCATGCGGGGAGCAATTTTCAAACTTTTACCGAACCCTTCCTGTGACATATATTCGGAAAGCCTTTTGACCACTCTTTCATATTATGAACCTTTCTTCCCCAGAAATTGAATTTCGGTGGTGGGAAGGGAGCGAACAAATTTTTAAAACCGTAGCGATTTCTGTAATAAATATAATTTTAGATGTAGTTTTTTTTATGAAGCCCTCAGGTAAATATTATTTATTAAATATAAAAAAAATTAAAGTGGGGGGGGCTGCGGGAATTCCGGGGTGAAAGAGTGGTTCCACTGTGTATGTGATGGGGGGGAGGGGAGCAATTTTCAAACTTTTTGGACGTGTCATGTGATATATCATTGGAAAGGCCGGATGGGGACGAATCGCCACCTCCTCGAGAGACCTGCGGTCGACAGGCCAAGGGTCCGGTGGCCACGGGTAACGGACGTTGTGTATAGGTCATGGGCCTTCGGGTCAATTTAACTCTTGACCTCCGGCGCTCGGGTTCTCTGAGTAAGCCGGATAGCGACGCTCCATAGGTCGATCCCGGTGCCGGTCTTAGGGCCGGACGGTGTCGCCGGGCAAAGACTAGCTAAGGCGATAGGGGCCCCATCCACCAATTGACTAAGAGGGAGCCTGAGGTGAGAGAGCGGGCTATGTAGTGGAAAGTCCTTGGTGCTCGCTAGTGACGACGGGGCTCGCGGGAACGCCATGCAGGGGCTCCCGGAGCAACCGAAGGGCGATGGTTTCGGACAGCGCCCGGTTACTTTTTAACTCGGGTGGCTCATCCCTCCAAGGACCGCAGCTGTAGCAGTTGTGAGCCGACTCTAAGATGGGTAGGGTTTGGCGGTGCCCCCGTTGACCAAGGAGCGGTCGCGTGGGGAGGCCAGTATGGCTCTGGTTGCTCCATGTCGTGCCGTGAGCCTTGGGAGGGGGTCGGCCGGCAGGTCCACCATCAAACACTGTCCCCGCGGGGAAACGGGCCGGAGGCTCGCAGGTAACGGGGCGGCTCTTCGAGCCTCGGAGAAACTCTTGGTCCGATCCAGGTCCTTCGTGTCTATGCGATACTGGAGTTTGCCTCGCCCAGTGATGAGGACTTAGAGGTGTCTCCACCTAATTTTCGAACGCACTAACAAAGGTAGCGGTCGGTCACTGCACGGGGTCAGGGGTCTTTGGGCCTGGGTACCCTCGACGGCCGTGAGGTAAGGTAGTGGTGGGCGGGCTTCTGCCGGCCTCCGCTGGCTTCTCCGTTTTCGGACGGAGTCGAGTCGGCGGGGGCGGGCAGGACTCCGTTCCATCCAACCCCCTAGCGAGGCGGAGTCTATTCCGTCTAGGTGGAGGTTTCCGTGCCCGCCTGGGGTCGCTAACGGCACCTAGTCTGGGCTCTCTGGTTCCCGGCGTGATCCGTGAGGGGTTCCGTCGGTCGAGCCGGGGAGTCTGGGCGAAAATCCCGAAGCTGGGTCGCTTTACGGCCGGAGGGAGTTTCCCCGTCCTCCCGGGTTTTCAAGCTAGGGGCCTCTAAATAACTTTCTTATCGGCTGGGCAGCATAAATGTCTCTGCCGGAAAATGGTATCTGATCTTGTGGGCCTTCCGTAAAGCAACTCCGGGTCGGGAAGCCTCGGTTCAGTTTCGTGGGCCCAGCGTCTTTATAGGCTTCTGGTTTCTGCGGGCTTGTGGGGTCTACCGGCTCGGGTAACCAAGTTTAGGGACCATTTGGTTTTTCTGGCTGGGTGGTGAGGACTGTCGCATGCGGCCGTTCGTCTCTTCTTGTTAATAGCCGTCGTTGCGTGCGCTGGGCAGCTTGGCCGGAGTTTGCGTGGGGTTCCGCTCTGTCGGGGCTTGTCTGGCGGCGACCTTCGGGACGCGTCGCGGGGCTTATCTCGCGGGTGGTTCCCTGCGTAGACGTATGGGCTTGATAAGAGCCTGGGACCGGAAGGTGGTCCCCTTTTTTGGGGAGCACCCATCGTCTGTATCATTGGAAAGCTCTCGGATCACTCTTTCATATTATGAGACTTTCTTCTCCCCTCCGCAATTTGGCCCCCACGGCGGGGGATAGTTTTCAAACTTTTTTGCGTTTTCATCATTTTAAATCGGATTTTTTTACGGAGCCTTTCGAAAATATTATTTATAATATATGAAATTTCAAAAAGGGGGCGTTGTATTCCGGGGAGTGGGATAGTTGACCCCCTCTGGGGGGAACACTTTCCTAACTTCTGCTGACACCCCTCATGAGATATATCATTGGAAAGTCCTGTGATCACTTATTCATATTAAGCAACTATCGTGTCCCTTTCCCCACTTTGCCCCCCAGGGGCATTTTTCTAAATTTTGCCGACACTCGTCATGTGACATAGCGTTGGAAAGGCTTGTGACCACTTGTAGACGTTACACATCTCCGGTGTCCCTCTTCCCACTTTGTCCCCACGGGTGGCACTTTTCTAAATTTTGCTGACACCCCTCATGTGACATATTGTTGGAAAGGCCTGTGACCACTTATTCATGTTATGCACCTTCCGCACTCCTCCCCCCAATTTACCCCCAAGGGGATACTTTTCTAAATTTAGACAAGACCCCTCGTGTGACATATTGTTGGAAAGCTCCTGTGGCCACTTACTCATGCACCTCCCGCACCCCTCCCCTCACGGGGGGCACTTTTCTAAATTTAGTCGAGACCCCTCATGTGACTATTGTTGGAAAAGTCTGTGACCACTTACTCATGTTATGCCCCTCCCTCCCACTTTGCCCCCACGGAGGGCATTTTTCTAAATTTGGCCGAGACCTTTCATGTAATATATCGTTGGAAAGGCCTGTGACCACTTGTACATGTTATGCACATCCGGTGTCCCTGCCCCCACGGGGGCACTTTTCGAAATTTAGCCGAGACCCCGCATGTGACATATTGTCGAAGAGGCCTGTGACCACTTACTCATATTATGCACTTCCGCGCCCATATCCCCCACAGGGAAGGCATTTTTAAAAATTTAAATCGAGACCCCTCATGTGATATATCGTTTAAAGACCTGTGAACTCTTATTGATATTATGTATCTCCTGTGCCCCTCCCCCAGGGATCCAGTCCGAGGTTCGTTCGATTCGATATTATTGTTTTACATGATTTTCCAGTGTGTGCACACCACGCCTTCTATGCGGTGCCGTATGCAGCAGGGACCTAGTTCGAGATTTCATATTACAAGATTACTTATAAATTAGATGCCCGATTAAAGGAGGGGCCCGCTAGCGGGCGAAGCCACCTAGTCCTTATTAAGACCGACTTATTCCAGTTCATCCGCAGACGATTCTTGATAAAATTCAATCGGGTATCGTATAAAAGCAATTGGCAAACTGGAGTCATCGAGAAAAAATTTACACAATCAAAAAATATCGAGATGGCCATACAATCGAGATAATCGATAAAAACATCTCGTTATCGCCCATCACTACATTTTAAATCATAAAGTGAAAAGAATTTTTAAAGTGTTTCATGAAAAATAATTCTATGAATTCAAAAAACACTTAAACAAAATAAATATAAAACATGCTTTACATAGTTAAAAGAAGTTCTTTGAAATAGATTCAATAATGCAAAGTATAAATAATTATATATAAAAAATAGTATACATAAAAAATAAATACGTTAATTCAAATATAGCATTGAAATAATAATGATAATAATAATAGCTTAAAAGCAAAAGAAATATTTCGTTGAGTTGGAAAATAAAGTTTGTCTTTTCTCAGTATATATATATATATATATATATATATATATTGTTCAAATTGTTTATATTTACAAGAAAGGAGAGAAGGAAAACATTAGAAACTACCGTCCAATCAGCTTACTGTCAGTGATTTATAAAATTTCCACCAAAGTTTTAACGACAAGACTTGAATCAGCTCTGGACTCAGCTCAACCTAGAGAACAAGCAGGATTCCGAAGTGGATTCAGCACAATGGATCATATCCAAACGGTAAGGGAACTCATAGAAAAACATAAGGAATATAATTTACCTCTTTGCCTTGCCTTTATTGATTATGAAAAAGCATTTGATTCGGTCTACACATCAGCAGTAGTAGAATCTCTGAAGGACATTGGTATAGACAAACCTTACATCAATATTATAAAGAAGATTTACAAGAAAGCAACAGCAACCATCCGCTTGGACAAAGGAAAAGCAAAGATCAAGCTTGGAAGATGGGTAAAACAAGGAGACACCATTTCGCCTAAGCTTTTTACTGCTGTCTTAGAAAATATTTTCAAGAAGCTGGATTGGGAAAACAAAGGGATTAGAATAAATGGGGAATATTTAAGTCATCTCCGATTCGCTGACGACATTTTAATTTTCAGTAACAGTCCTGAAGAATTGGAAAATATGCTAAAAGATTTGGCAGAAGCTAGCATTAATGTGGGATTAAAAATATACTTGGAAAAGACTAAGGTGATGTTCAATTCATTTGCATCAAAAAAGAAAATCGTCTACAACAACACTGAAATTAAAGAAGTGCAAAGTTATGTGTACCTTGGGCAAGAAATATCATCTGATAATAGTATCATGAATGAAATCAATAGAAGAATAAGAAATGGATGGAGTGCTTTTGGGAAGAACAATATTATTCTGAAGAGTAGCATGCCCCTGTGTTTGAAAAGAAAGGTATTTAACCAATGTGTTTTGCCTGTCCTAACTTATGGAGCAGAAACATGGACGCTAACAAAATGGATGGTACAAAGATTACAAACAATACAGAGAAGTATGGAAAGATGTATGCTAGGTATAACTAGAAGAGACAGAAAAAGAATAACCTGGATAAGAAGTCAGACGAAAGTTTTTGACATCATTGAAATAATTAAACGGCTAAAATGGAAATGGGCTGGGCACATCGCAAGAAGACAAGACAATAGATGGAGCACAAACACCCATACAGTGGTATCCCAGAGATGTAAAACGGCCAAGAAGACGACCTCAAGTAAGATGGAGTGATGAAATCAGAAAAGTAGCCGGTGTAAATTGGATGACTAAAGCACTAGACAGGAAACATTGGAAAAATCTGGGGGAGACCTACATCCAGCAGTGGATTGAAAACGGATGATGATGATGATGATATATATTGTGGTTAGTATATTTCACAAAGTGTTAAATTTTATCAGAAAAATAAATTGATTTTTGCATAATGTTTGTGAGAGAGATTTTTACTAGTAAAGGAATCATATAAAATAGAAGTTTCTTCCATAAAATGGTATTTTGATAATTTTATCAACATTAACTATTATATCGAGATTAAAAATTTAAGCCAGTTTTTGTCGAATTCTCTACTTGTATCAATTCAACACAAATAATAATAAACAAGGAAAAATCGCGCATCGTGGTAATTATTACGTATTTCCGAATGCTATCGGAATATTGGTAAGAAATAGAATTTCTGTTGTTACGGTTGAATGAGATACCAACCTGAATAAAAATTTAAGTAATAATAATAAGAAGAAGAGTAAAAATTCATTTTTCACAATTGATGTGGAATGATGAAATTGACATTGTATCCTGGTATTGTTTGAAAATTCTTTCACTTATCCTTGTAATTAATGAGCATATCACATTTGATGTAAATTTCCAACTGGGCGAAAAATGTCCGGACCAGGATTTTTCGCCCAGTTGGAAATTTACATCTAATATGAATTATTTACCAATTAGAATAATTGTGTTAAAATTAATCTAGCATATCACGTTATACATTGAAATTTAGTCACGTTTAAAAATGTATTGTGATTAACATGGTAGAAGAAAAATAATGAATAAAAACGATTAGTTAACGGAAAGTATAAGACGTGAAAAATTTGATTAAATGAAAGAAACTTGTAACATTATGATTTAAAATTTTTAACTGAAGAGAATTTATCCAACTTATTTTCCAGGATTGTAAGGGGAAAAATCTGGGAACCACGCATAACAGATCTGTACATAAAACTAAGCCGATATAATTTTGTTAAAAATAATATTCTGACTCGTTGCACCTTATATTTACACAAGGAACTTTAAAGCTTTTATTATAAGCTTATTTAAATTTAGGAATTTTCAGCGACTAAAACTTTTTTGTAAAGAATTTTGTTATTTAATTTTAATATAAAACTTTGTCAATTCGGAAATTTTCTCTTGATAGTCAAAAAGTGAAGGGATTTGTTAGAACATGTTACCTGTTGGAAATGTCTCAGACAAATGTCTAGCTTCAAATATCTTATCTTACAACATCTTGTTCCGCTCACAGATAAGCAGGTTCGGGCATGCATTGGTTTATCTTTCGATAGAAGAAGATTGTTGCCATGATAATAATTTAAAAATATATAGCAATTAACTATTAATTAGCAAAGGTTGAATAAATGTAAAAGCCATTATTATTTAACATTGGTATGATCCATCCGCATTTTATAAAATATAATTTATCAAATATGTTCACACAAGTTTCAAATGTCAGGTTAGTCACATAAAATCATACAAATTTTTGTTGCTCTCGGAAGTTTACTGATCGCGGATCTGCTTGGACATAGAAAAAATAATGAATTTAGAAATGTCTGCAATTAAATTTAGCATGGTTAATTTTTTTTTGTTGTTTCACTGGAAGAGATAAATATTTGAAAATGCTTTCAACACATGAAATTTTTTTTCTAGTTCATGAAAAGGTTTGCAGCACTTGAAAAATATTGAAAAACTTGAAGAAATTTTTTTCACTTTTGAAAAATTACGCATCGTTGAAAAATATTGGAAGAAGTTTTGTATTAACACCTTTGAAAGAAGACTGGACTCCTGCTTTTTTAAAATACTGTTTGCCGCAAGGATTTTATACAAAAAAAGAATGGGTGTCCTTGGTTTCTAAGAAGGTATGCTTGATTTCGTTAAAGTTCATGAACGCATGCTTGGAAGAAAGAATGATAAGAGTCCTTAGATAATTCATGAGATTCTTGAAAAATGTTTGTAAAATTTGATTTCTTAATAGTTCCCCGTCGCCTTTGGATTTTGGGCCAGGAGAAATTTGTTTCATCCTCATTGCCCCTTTTTTCGTGAAGCCGTTTTGATACGATTTTAATTTAAAATATGGGTACTTGTTTGAGAATACTTGAAAGAAAGAACGATGAAAGTCTTTGGTCAGTACATGAAAACACATTCTTGAAAGATTTTATGTCTGATAGTGCATGAAAAATGTATGATACATGCTTGCTTGAAAGGAAGAATGATGAAAGTCCTTGGAAAGTTCACGAGAACTCATTCTTGAAAATTATGATTTCTTGATAGTTCTTAAGAACTTATCCTTGATTTTGAGAGTTTGAAGAATTGCCTTCCATTCGCCCAGTGCACACATAAATTGCATCGCATAAAAAAAAAGAAGTGTCCCCATTGAAAAAAAGTGAGAGAATTGAAAAATTGTTTAAATAATTAAGTGAAAAGATTTTTCAAAGAGTTACATGAATATTAATACTACGAATTTAACAACATTTCAGGAAAAAAATTTTTAAACACTTGCTTTGCACACTGCAGGGCGCGAACATATATTTAAATTTAATGATACTTATAAACCTTTTAAGGGAAAGATATTTTAGTAAAAGGTGTTGCTATTAAATAAAGTTAGTTATAAGTCACCATTGAAGTTTTCCCCACATATAATGTAACTGGAAGCATATTATAATTTTTACTTATGCGTTTTACATAAAAAGAGAAAAAATAAACATGCCTAAAACCACTTGCTTCAAATGCGTCTGCTTTCATCATTCGCTCAGCATGAAATAAGAAAAAAAGGCGGATTTCTTATCAGTTAACAGGAAGTCGCGTGTTATCACATGACTTGCTTCTGCCGTTCGATTGGATGACGGTCCCTCACGCGAGTCTTTATCAGTAAAGTTAAGTTATCAGCCGACAAGAACACCTAAGTAAACGGGTTGCACACCGTTCTTATAATTGTTTTTTTGAGTGTTGCTGAACGTGTCTTTGTTACCCAACCTGAAATGTAAGTTTATTTTCGAGAATTGTTAGAGGTAGAGGGATATTTTTAATTGCTATGCTAAATTAGATAGTTAAAACCACCGATTGCTAATTTTAATTAGACTATTTCCGCTAATTGATTTTTATATAATAATTAAAATTGTAATTGATTTATCTTTATATTATTTTTTAATGCATAGTATTGATTTTAGGAAAAACTTAATTTTCTTATGAAAGCGAAAATCCCCATTAATATAATTTAAATGTGTATAAGGGATAGGGTATATTTTAGAGGTGAATCTCGATTATCCTAAACATCTACGCACCTGATGAATATCCTATAACGACTGAAACAATGATAGAAGAATTGCCTTCAAAGAGGACTTTTAAAGGGAAAGTGACCCGAATTATCGATTTCGTATAAGAAAAACCCTGAAAACCTCACACGGTCACCTCCTCTGGACACAGCAGGGTTTGATCCCACAAACATATGTTCAGACTTTAAAACATATGTCAAGACTTAGTAATTTTAGAAGCTATGCTATTTTTGACGACTGATTATCTACATGAGGTATATGAGCTCGAGGAGAGATGCCCTCCGTGGGTTCTTTCTAAGGGAACCTAACTGATATTTACGCAAGATTCAAAGAGAACCGTGGAAACCCCCAAACGATTTGAACGAAGTGTGCGATTGGATTTGAACCCAGCCACTCCCATGTACCAGCTTTGAGAGCAGAACCTCTCAACCACTGGTGGGGCATTGATTTTTGGAAAATATTGTTATTTTTATACTTTTTTCATTATTATAAATGTAAATTTTTTATATATTTAGATGTAAACTTTAATTTTAACTAAAATAGCCTAGTTAACTTAACTATTCCAGAGCTCCCAAATGGTCCGCCAACTGAATACCAATATTATTTTAGAAAAAATTTCTTTTTAGATTTTTCTTACAAACCGCCCCGGAATCACCTTTGAAAGTTAATTCTAGCGCAAACCTACCATAAAATTTTCTGTTAAAATTTATTGGTATTCAGTTGGTGTACCATTTGGGAGCCCTGCTATTCAGATTTTGTAATATACACTAGTTAATATTAGATGTCATTCGGTTACTTCTACATACATATGTATTTAATACCGATCAGATCACGAGACAGTATTTTTCTCAATGTTTTCAGAAATAAATGATAGCTAATTGAGGATTAATTACATGTGAACTTTTAATTGGAATTAAGTAGGTTCATTATACGAAAACCTCTGTTTATCATATTATTTTTACATATTAGACTTGAAGACCACCACTTCATATCTTGATTCTACCCAATTTATCCATTTTTATGTTTGACAGAAAATTATTCAATCATCAAACGATTTCATCTTCTCATTTTCAGAGTTATTTAACAACTATTATGTATATAGTTATCAACTATTAAGCACATATCACGCACAAGCACTGTCATCTTAAAAGTGACTATTGAAGAATATTAAATATATATTGAAGGAAAATTTCAAACATCATTTAAAATATCAACAAACTTGAAGCTAAGAGATGAATGAGAGAAAAAAATACAAGACAAAAGGAAAATAGAATAATTTCAACTATTAACTAAAAATTTTACTATTGAACAAAAATATATAAGTTGGTTAAAATGTTATTCCCAAGTTTTCAAAAAGTTTTACAACTTAACAAAATTTTGTATTCTCAAGTTAACAAAAAATTAACTATTAAATTATACATGCATATACTATTACCATAACATACTTAATACAAAAACACGTTTTGTTAACCACATATGATGATATTTTGCCATATGTCGCCAAGCTTGGTGAAAATTTTATACTTTTGCATTTGAAAATATAGTTTTCTGTATGCAATTTTACCAATATATACATAATTGGCTCAACTGAACTTTACTATTTGTCATACAAATTGGCCAATCATCTTCTTATTTTCAAAGTTATTTCCCAAACGCACTATTTCATCTTATATACATAAGTATATGTCATATGTGTGGAGTATATTTGTATGTGTGTGCGCATGCACGTGAAAATATAAATGTATGCATATTTAATTTTATATGTTTTAAAACATTTAAAAGTTAACAAAAAAATTTTAAGTTAAGAAAAAAAATTAAGTTAAAAAAATTGGAAAAAAAATTATAAGGTTGTATGTTTTAAAATATTTGTAAGTTAACAATTTAAAAAAAAAATTAAGTTAAAAAAAAAAATTAAATAAAGAAAAAAAATTAAATAACGAAAAAAAATTAAATTAAGGAAAAAAAATTAAGTTAAAAAATTTGAAAAAAAATGATGAAGTTGAATGTTTGTAAAAATTTGATTGCTTTCTGTTTTAAATAACGACTGAATGCAACCAACTATTCAATTGTTTATTCTGGCGACCACATGTTTACTCATCACCTTAACAACCAACTGCTTACCTTTGCAACAGATTTTTTATCATAACAACCATTTATTTTTTTCTGCGCATGCGCAGAAACTTAACTGAAGACATAATCGAAAAAAAACAGTGACTTATAAAATAGACTTTGTCAAAACTTGAAGTAGACCATTACATTTGAAAATATAAATTAAGACTCAGAAACTCATTTCACACAGAGCGCGAATGAAAATTTTCAAAATCTGTTCATTCTCCACGATAATTCCCTTATACATTTTTGGATAACTGTAGAAATCAGAATGGTGTAACATTCAAATTAATTAAATTCTCACTATTTCACATTAGTTTGCAATATAAGTATCTTAAAATATTTCTATGCTAACTATAGTTAATAGTATTCCGACTTAAAAATTTCTTTTGCAGATTTTCTACGATAAACCTTGTCTGACTAACCTTTTATAATTTTCAGTTCAACTTAGTTCCATGAAATATACCTGCAAGACTTAATTTCTACTCAGTTAGTTTATTATTTCAAATTATTGTTTAATAGTTCTATTATTATTTGAAAAATAATTATATACTATAGCGTTTTGATTTTAAAACATTAAAATTCTAACATCTAACACATTTAAAATCATAATATATATAATACTTACGTAATACACCATCTAACTGAAAACATGTGCGTCTAACAGAGCGACTTGAAGAGAAATGACAGAGTGTTATCGGGAAACAGGATATCACACAACTACTTGCGGCCGTGCCGTTGGATTGGTTGATTGCACAATCACGTGATTCCTTATCAGTGATGTCACCGCCTAGATAAGAACACCTAGAAAAGCAGCTTTCGTGCTATTTTCAACACAGTTTTCGAGTGAGTGGCCATACATGCTTGTCTCTCCTATCCGTGCCTTGTCTGAATCTATCTAAACTTGTCTAAACTTGTTGCTTCTTTGTTACCTACCCTAAAATGTAAGTTATTCACGAACATTGTTAAAGATGTATATATTTAATTACTAGGATAGATTAGATAATTCAAACCAATTGCTAATTGTAATTAGATCATTTCCGTTAATTAATAATTATATTAATTAAAATAATTTATTGATTTATCTATCTATTATTTTACAAAGTGCGTGGTATCGATTTTAGAAATAACTTAATTTTCTAATGAAAGACAAAAAGAATAATTCAAATGTGTGTGTGTGTGTGTGTGTGTGTGTGTGTGTTAAAAGATTTCTGTTTGAGAAAACTTGAAGGAAAGAACCCTGAGTGTCTTTGGTCGCGATACAAGGCTAGTTCATTACTTTTAAAAAAGATCATACGGAGCGGATCATCTTTACATGGTGATTGGCACAAAATGATGGGCACGCCACTTTGTACCAACAGGAGTGCCATTTCAGAACCTCCTTAAGGGAGGGGGGCAAAGTTTTTTTGAGAGCAGTGGCATAGCCAAGGGTGAGGTTCAGGGGATGGGCTGTACACTCTCCCATCCGAACGAGAACCAATTAAAAATTCCGTTTTAAGCAAGTTTCATCTTAGCAGGCAGAATTTCAAGATACTGACTTTGAAGATTTTCCATTAAAGACAGGATTCCGTTATAAACAGTTTCCATTTTTACAAGTATCCTCTAAGCCTGTTAAAACATCCTTTCTACAGTACAACCTTGAGGAGCATACACTGCAAATATAGGTGTCGTCTTAAATTCAGACACATATGTGACTGAAAAAGCAATTCAGACACTTAAGTGTCTGAATGAGAAATTTCAGACATTATACATGTCTGAATTTAAGACACTTAAGTGTCTTACTATGATCGTGGTATAAATGAACTGAAAAAAATGCCTGAATATTGGTGATATGTCTGAAATTAAGACATTTAGAAATTCAGACACTTAAATGTCTGAATTTTTTGTAATTGTATTTTACACGTGATGATGGTGGTACAATTGTATCACTATATATGCTAGCACTACTAGAGACTTTTTTTATAATTAGATTAAAGATATTTAAAATATTTTTCCATCCACTAAATGATGTTACTTTATAGAAGAAGCAACTTTCGTATCAAATATCTGTTTCAAAATTGTACAAGTCTGCTTACCAAGTTTCGAAACTAAGTTATTTTTTGTGCATTAAGTTAAGTAATTAAAGAATTACTTTTCGCAAAGTACAAATTTTCTCAAAAATTGTTTGCACTCATTGGCATACATAGGGGACGGTAAAAATAGACTGCCTCCCAGCCCAAATATTTGAAAATATTAAAGATATATATCTCGGAAGGCTAAAGTACAGGCCGCAGGCAAAAAAGAAAAAAATATATACGAAAGGGCTAGATTTTGAAACAGATATGCCTATGTCCCATAAACTAGTCGGCATTTTTTAAAACGAATTTTAAAACTGAAAACGTTTTTTTTTTTTTTTTTTTTTTTTTGTCAGATTGTATTGTGCAAGGTAATATTGAAACATATCAAGTTAATAAGCAAAGTAAAAATTTGCAGTTAAAAAATATTATATATTCAAAAATAAGTTTCTAACAGTATTTTAAAAAATAAAGAACCGAAATTCTTTCTTATTATTATTGTCAGGAGACTGTGCTGTCCCGTGCCCCTCATTTAAGGTAAGTTTAAACTACGCGAACGTTCAAAAGAAAACACAATTAAAAATGTTTTCTACAAGATAGCCCCTGACGAAAAGTCTTTACGTCATTTTTCTGCTAGCCCTTAATTAATGTATAGTCACTTGGAAGAATAAATTTTTTATTCAATCAGATCTAAATAAAAATTAATTAATTAATTACCAAAATCTAGAAAGGGGAAATGGTCCTCAATGACCCTCTTCTTCAGGCGATTATGCTTAAAGTAGGTACAAAATAGGCATACTTCTCCCCCTCCCTTAATACTGGCAAGACATGGATTTTGTACTCCCGGGGCAAGAGAATATTGCGCCCCTTCTTTGGTAGATATCGTTTTAGTTTATAAATTTTTGGGTAACAATTAACTAAAGCCCCTAAAAAATTTTCTTCCTGGCAATCATTCTCTCTGCCCTTTTCCGAATATGCGACGTCACTGCCTTTTAATGAAAATCTTGCATGCGCACATGATTGTACATAACTATTTTACAATTTGATAAGAAAAAGTCGGAAATTTTGCTGGAATTATAACTTAATAATTCTTCTTTTATTGAAAGATCAGATTTAAATATGAAAATTCAATACAAAACTGATTCTAAAACGCATCGTGAAAGTATTATTACGTGCCAGCCAATCAGAAAGCTCGTTTGTTTACTACTGCTTTGGCGGGCAACGGACATTTTTTAATGGCGCGAAGGTGAATTACAGTATTTCAGTCAGTAGTAAAGTAAATTTGCTTTCTGTATAAAAGTTTCTGTTTTATTTACAAGACGTTTCATTGCCCGCTGATAAGAACTTTTAATGATCTCTCCACTTGTAAATAGTCATTCGTCATGCAAATCGTTGTCGCTGAGTCATTGAGTGAAAACGTTATAAATTTAGAAGAAATGGTGACAAGTATCTACTTTCTTTTGGAAAAAGACATACTGTAAGCAAAAAAAGTATTTGCACACCAGGTAAATTTGTTGTAGCATATGTATAAATAAATAAAAAACAACTAAGAATTAAAAATACCAACACTTTTACAAAACAAATAAACATATTTAATATCTGACTTAATAATTATATTTAAAATATGAAAACATAAAAAAGTAGCATTGTACTGCCAAAAAAAATATTTGCACACTAGCAATAAAAATAGAACTAGAGGAATTATTTATAAGTTAAAAACAGTGCTAATATTTAGTATGCATGCCCTTTGCTTCAATTACAGTTTGTAATCGTCTTTGCATTGATTCTATTAATTTGTGACATGTTTCACTGCTGATTTGTAGCCATTCTTCCCTAAGAGCTTGCTTAAGTTCTGATTTGTTAGAAGTTTTCTTTTTCCTTATTTTCACATCCAAAATATGCCATAAATTTTCAATCGGATTGAGGTCTGGTGATTGTGGTGGCGTTTTCAATTGATTTTTTACATTATAAAGCAACCATAACCTCGTAATATATGCAGTGTGTTTCGGATCGTTATCCTGTTGGAAATGATATGAATTAGGAATTCCTAATTTCAGAGCACTATTAGATAAATGATCTCGCAATATATTATATTGTTTAGCAATCATATTGCCTTCAATAAAGGCCATTTCGCCAACTCCGTTAAAAGACATGCATCCCCAAATCACTACATGACCACCGCCATGTTTTACAGTTGGTTTCAAGTTTTTAATTTGAAGTGAAGTATTTGGCTTTCTCCATACAGTTTTCTTACCATCTGAGCCAAAAATATTGAACTTGCTTTCATCGGAAAAAATAACAGTTTTCCAAAACTCTAGTGGTTTGCTGACATAAGCTTTTGCAAATTCAATTCTTTTCACTCTATTTGTTTCACTAATAAATGGTTTTTTCGAGGGGCTCTCTTCCTCGAATATTTGCATCATGAAGAATATTTCTAATTGATTGTGGTGTAACTATTGTTCCCGACGTTGAAGCGACATCAACAGTCAATTCTCGAGCACTTAGAAAAGGGTTTTTTGAAGATTCTTTTATGATGGCTCTCCTTTGCCTGGTATTTAGCTTTCTTGGACGCCCAGTTCGCGGCTTATTTATTGTCGAACCAGTTTCTTTTTTTCTTCTTAATTACATAACGAACACTAGAAAAGTTTAGATGTAATTTTTTACATATTCCTCGTCAACTTAATCCAGAATTGTGAAGAAATATAATCTTCTCACGGGTAGCAACAGACATTTCACACGTTTTCGGTGCCATTGGAACAAAAACTCCCCAGAATTCCTGCTCCAGTTAATATATTACGTGACTTTAAAGTGCGGGGCTAATGTACTGCGAGACTGATATGCTAAACATTTGCATAATGTTCACATTTAATGCCTTTTTTAACAGTCAATGCTTCTTGTGCAAATACTTTTTAGGTATCAGAAAATATTAATTTATTTTTTAAAATGTGTAATATTACTGTTTAAGGAAAATGGATAGTTATTTTAATTTTCTTCTTATTTAAATAAATGAATAATTAAGAGAATAGTATCAAATTTGCTTTCTATGGTTACTTATGCAAAAAATCGTCTGCGTGCAAATACTTTTTTTGCTCACTGTACATCTGTATTTATTGGTATATCTAGACACACGACAGTGTGTCAGCCAAGTTCGCCTGACATACTGGTGTGTTATATTACACGAACCATTTCCAGCTGTTTTCGCCAAATTTCGACACTGTACTACTGAAAATCTATTTGACCTGCGTACTTATAATACGAAGTACGTAGTAAGCCCTCCCTAAATACACAGAATCCAAAATTTTATAAGTAACGCATGATTAGTTTCCGAGATAATGACATCTGAAAATGTCTGATAATCGATAATTTTATCACTGACTGACTCACTCATCAAAAAGATCTCATATATCTACTGCACCGACAGACTTCAAATTTGGTGCGAAGTTCGTTCACACTATAAACTAAGAAATCGAAAAAAAAATTGTGAAAATCGATTAATTATCCACTTCAGGGTATCCATTTTTATTTTAACATTACGTCTATTAGGCGAAATTTTAAATTGCCAAAAAAGCGCCAAATGTTGAATCCGGGATGACCATGCAGCAAAATCACCTGAATATCAGCCATTTTAAGTTAATTTCAGAGAATTGATTTTTTTAATAATGGTGCATAAAATTTACCTTTTTATAGACATTGTGAAAAAACAAAAACATCTTGAGAGAATTCATATGTCGAAATACGCATATATTTCGAGACTTCCTCTGTTGAAATTCGTCTAATCCCAGAATTAAAAATGTAAACAAAAGAGAGTCATTCCTATGATTCAAATACATATTGATCAATGGATGTGTGGCTACCATGGGTCTAGGTAGTCTAGCTGTGTACACCCGACTTTCGTTTTTTTTTTTTTTTTTTTTTTTTACTATGTCTTGCGCATTGCGTCCAATATCAAGTTTTCGTTTAGCCATTATTTAATCACAAAAAATGGTTAACGGAAAAACTAAAATGATAATCCCATAAACACTTACTTAAAGGAATGAGCAAACTCTTTCAAACTAAAATCAAATGGAATAAACAGAACATATAAAATTTTATTAAACAAACACATTTGAAAGCACGTTATTTTTATTTTATTTTTATTTTAGTGGCGGTTTTCATGGTAGCACGCCCTGAAATGCATCAGAGTTCTCTCAATCGGTGAAAATGACGCCAGTTTAAAAGAAAACTTGAAACATTAGAACAAAAATAGAATGTAGCACTGAAATATTTGAATTTGAAATAACAAATGACGTTTCCGCCTCTGAAAGTGCCGACTACTGCTTAGACTCATGGTAGCCGCACATGCATGATCAATATTTATTTGAATCATAGAAACAATTCTTTTGTTTACATTTTTGAATAATTACTCTCTGTTTACTTTCAAGTTTATAAGCTGTGTGTCAAATAAGTGTTATAATTAAGCAAAAGGTGCATTATTAGATTTCTGCCTCAAATTCGCAGCCAAATACTTTGTTGTAGGAAATTTAAATTAAATTGAATTTTGCTTGGGGAATAAACTAGGGTACTACTTGGTAATCTCTTCGACCAAAAAACTACCGCCAAACTATAAGATTAGATGCCAATAATGGCTGATCGTAAATGTCATATTCGCTTGGCATTCAACACGTTAGAGTTACACGTGTTTGTCATGTCACCAAGACATTTTTATTTCGACATTTTATTTGTATTTTTATTAATGTTATACTAATTTATTTGTTCTTAAAATTATGTCAATTTGTATAATTTGGCGAGTAGTTTGGCGATTTATATAATTTGGCGAAATTGGTCGACGGGATAATCAAGTAGTACCTAAAATAGTCACTTGTAAGCACATTAAAAAGCATTAAGTAAAGTGTCTAAGTATATTGTAACTTTACAAAAAGTAATGATATTTAACAAAAACAAAAAAAAAAAAAACTGTGAAAAAAGGGAGCCAAGTTCCGTAAAAAAGTAAAAAAATACTGCCAAGTAAAGAAGTGATATCTAAGTGGGTGCCAAGTTGAAATAAAATTCACTCAAACTTACCTACTGAAGTATTATAGCATTGTGTTAATTGTTTAAAAATAAAAATTATTGATAGCATATTAATATTAAATCTAGAACTTGGCAAGTTTTTGATAAATCTTATGCCTATCATTTTCATGTCTTAATAAAATCATGTTGATAATATTAATAACAATGTCATTATAATAATTTTCAATACTGTTATTATAATAAACACATGAGTCATGTTAAAGATTTGATAAACAAATACACACACAGATACACTTCCGCTCGTCTTTGATTATCCCTCTAGCGATCCCCCCTCCAGAAACATCATTACAAACAGACTAATGCCTGACAAAGAGACAGATACACTTACGCACACATACGCTTGTCCTTTGTAATCACTCTAGAAACTCCACACCTTTCAGGAGCCTCAATACACTCAAATTAAGGCTAATGTCAGACGACCGTCTAATTGCACGCTTTTTTCGTTCTTACAGCCTCCCTGCACCTTCACTAAGGAGGCTGCAAGAACGAAAAAAGCGTGCAAATAGACGTTCGTCTGACATTAGCCTAAGGCCTCCAAACATGACATATCAAGTTTTGATATAATAATGCCATTAATAAAAATAAATGACTCGTACATAAAAACTTGCCAAGTTCTAGATTTATTATTAATATTCTATCAATAATTTTTATTTTTAAACAATGAACACAATGCTATAATACTTCAGTAGGTAAGTTTGAGTGAATTTTATTTGAACTTGGCACCCACTTAACATATCACTTCTTTTCTTGGCAGTATATATTTTTTTTTTTTTTTTTTTTTTTCTTTTTTTTTTTTTTTACTTTTTTACGGAACTTGGCTCCCTTTTTTTACAGTTATGTTTTTGTTAGAGTAGTACTTAACAGCAACTGATTGTGCACGTGTCTGCCTTTTATGGATGGTAGGCGAAACTTTATTTATTGCAATTTGCAAAAACTAGTATGCTGCATATTCAGAATGGTATTAATTCGTCTTATTGGAATGTTTTTTGTGCTAGAACGTGGTTGTTAAATAACGTTTCGATTGTGAAGACATTTTTTCATATGGAAATACAGAAATTTCAATATTTTCTCTCTTATTTTTTTACTGATAATTTATCATTCATAATTCACAGGATAAAAGAATGCATAAAATCTATAAAAATACAGCGCCAAAAAAATGTGAATACAATGGCGTATAATCATTATATTGTGAAAGTGTATTTTCATCATAGATATTACATTTTTTGGATATTGCCAGCCAAGGTAAGTGATAGTGATTTGTGTGGAATGATAATTTGCAATTTAGATAACTTTATTTTCGGACAATAATAAACGTTCTTTGCATATTTAATATTATTTATTTACTGTTTAAATTATTTTTATTACATTAATTTGATTTTTTCATATTTGTGCCTTTTTCATCCAATAAATATTTTTGGTGCGAAAAGATTTGTGATGATTTTTAATGAATGAATATAATTTTCAGTACTAATGAATATATTAACATTTTTTAGACCTTTATTTTATAAACAAAATCTCTATGTAGTAAATAATCTAATTATTGCTTGAATTATTAGCATCTACGTGAAAACTTGTGATAATCACTTGATCTAATGCAATAAGAAAATTTGCTCAGTATAAATTTTAAAAAATCTTATGATATTGCACAAGATTTTCTTTGCAATTTCAGTTTACTTTATATTATTGATATAATCGCACTTATGATTTTTCATTTTAGTGACAAGAGTATCATTTAACTCTTTCACAGACTATATATTATTGAAATATAAGCATAAGAATAAAAGTTTTCATGTATTTCAGAATCAGCGTTGATTTCAAGGGGTTCCCCCCCCCCCCCCCCGAAGCCACAAACATCCCTCCCGGAGAAAAATGTCTGAATTCAACACTGTTCAGAATAGTTTATAATTTTCAGTTTTCCAATGTGAAATAAATCTCTCCTATAGTATTCAACTGAATTACTATACTATTTTTTATTTATTTATTTTTAATAATCTTTATGAAAACTTGTTTAAAAGTAAAAAACTACTTATGTATTTACTGTGTTACATAACACATTTAACCGGGGAGGATTAATGCCGGGCCTGATAGACCCAGAGTGCGTATATGGTTTTTACAATTGTCACCACTATTTGTTTTAAAAGTAATCTTCAACTTATTTGATCGCAGAATTTGTAACAATTGTCTGCGACTAAATAAGGTGACGATTATTATTTGTATTTATTGGTAACAAAGTAAAAAACATTCACACCCTGGGTATATGCGCGCGTCCTCCCGGGTTGAATTTTAAAACGAAGCCATATTTAAAAGATACTTTAAGCAAATGATAAAATCTGTGTAATTAATCTAATATACTGTAAAAAAATATTTAAAAAATCAAGTTGAATATCATACAGATAAATGAAAAAAATATGAGAAAAAAAAATTCTATGGGTATAAGTAAGACACATTTTCGGCCCATGACAGGGGAAGATAGTTTTCTAATAAGTTTAGTACCGTCTGATTGGTGAATTATAACTTCGCTAATATTTAACATTTTGCGAAAGAATGCGCTTTGAAGATTATTCTTATGATTATGTTTGCTCCGTGTACGTATATATTTTTTCTTATTATTCCTTTCTTTTTTTAAATTTATAGTTAAACAAATTATTTTTATTACGATGTTTAAAGGGAAAAAAATATTTTTAGAAGTTTCTTTTCACCTCAAATATTTTTTTTTATCTGAATGTAAAAAATAAATCGGGAAAATTAATAATAAAAATAAACTAATTAAAAAAATAAATAAAATAGGATTTTAAGTCTATTAAGTCTATTTTTTATGTTTGTGTTTGATAATGTAAGATCTCAACGCACGTTATCTTTGCTGCATTTGAATTTTGTCATCATATGATAAAAGAAAAAAAATGTATAAATGCACATTGTGATGCTACAAATAGACTAACTTATCAAGTACTAATTAATTGGTTGGTTTGCATGAATGAATATTTAGATTGATGTGATTTAAAGTAATTTTGCAGAATATTATTGATTAATGTCAACCGCTGGACCTAGAATTTATTTAGAACATCATTGCTACACTATCACAAAAAAATCTTTTTATTTATTTAAAATGCGCAACGCATATAAATGAATATATAGCAAAACCTCTGAATAGCGGACGCTTCGGGAGCACGTAATTAGTCCGCTATTCGCTGGTATCCGCTATGTAGAGTGGAATTAATTGGTTCTATGGTTTTTTCTTCATTGTTTTTCTTTTTACTCCAGACTGTTTAAAAATGCTGTACAATATATACATAGACTGCTTAGCAAATTTTAATATATTTGAAAAATTTTCAAAAATTTATTCTTTTTTTTTTCCTCACTTAAAAAAAAAAAACAGTTCATAACACCAGCCTGTTTATTTGAGATGTTAATATTTGTATGACAAATTTAAAACATTCTGAGAAAGTGAAAACTTTAATATATTATTACTATTATTATTGAATTATTTTATTTAAACGTTAGAATATTTCAAAGCACACTGCAAGGAAAGAAATTTGTACTTTCCACTAAGAAAAGGAACAGAATAGTACAAGATATTTACTTTATATTGATTTTAATTTGGTTTCTTTCTCAATGTATTTAACCATATACCAATCATTTGGATAAGAAATGGCTTTTGCAACTGCCACTGCTTGTGTGATTGCAAACACTCCAAACACAGTAGGGAGCAGAAATGAAGAATATTCATAATGAAGGATTTCTGTTTCCAGTTATATATTTACCATATTATTTATCGTTTAAAAAGCGTCAAATAGACATGCTGTCCATCCAGAATCCTATTACTACTGTTCCTCTCAGCTACCGATGTGCGGTTGTCAAATGTTTCCGTATTTCTTGGTAATGATAAATTGTATAATTATAAAATGAAGGGAGATAAAAAAAAAGTATGAATTTCATACTCAAAATTTTTTAATGTTGGGATCTCATATACAGCAAATTTTGTGAAATCTAGTGTTAGATTTTCTTAACACAGACATTGAAAATGCAAAAGATGCTTTAAACTAATTCAGTGGGAATGTCTAATTTAAACGGGAAAAAATTGTACAACAAAGCAGGGATGGGATTCTTTCTGAAGGAGTGAATCATTTTTTATAAATGGAAATAATTTGTTACCATAAAGCAGGGCGGATTGCAGCATGGACAAACTGGGATGTTTCTATGGGCCTTTAGCTTTACTGACCACCAAATTTGGTATGAAATTTCCATAAAGCTGATATTTTAAATTTGTTTTGATCTTATACTTATTTTAATAAATATTTTGTACTTTTAGAACATGATTAGGTTAAAGGAAAAGATATATTTATCCAAATATGTATTTCATAGCATCGAATAGACTTTTTTTTTTGTAATAGTATATGAAAGCGGTTGGGGGGGGGGGGCGAATGAATACTAGGTCTTTGGGCTAGAATTAATTTGAAGTTCTCACTAAAAGTAATAAATATTTTTGATGCCGTAGGGCATACATGATATCACATAAATACATATTTAGGTGAATATATATGTATTATCTTATTCTAAAACTACAAATATGATCATTATGAATATATCAGCTTCATGAAAACTTCGTACCCAGTTTGGCGTACCCTAAAATCAGGGGGCAGAGAAGCATCCCAATTTTTTCATGCTGCAATCAGCTCTGCTTTATGGTAACAAATTATTCCCATTTATAAAAAAAATGATTCAGTGTGGTCAAATATGGTTGCGTATATGACATAGAAAGAAAAGTGGTTCAAGATGGCTTCATATTGGCGGGAAAAAAACGGCTCAAAGATGGCCGCAATTAAGATATTTGAAATGTTTGAAATTCAGACGCAAGAAGTGTCTAAAATTTTTAAGACATTTTAAAACGTCTGAAAATCGAACACCCCCGTTTGAGACACTTAAGTGTTTGAAATTCAGACGCAAGAAGTGTCTGAAAATTTTCAGACATTTTAAAACGTCTGAAAATTGAACACTATATTTCAGACACTTAAGTGTCTGAATTTCAGACATTTCAGTTTACAGTGTAGATATATTACATTTACTGTAAAACTTGTGAAAATGAACCTGTCAAAAAAATAATTATTTTGCAAAAAAAAAAAATTAAGTTTCTATGAAAAAATATATATAATTCTACTTGAAAGGACAGAGACCTTGTCCAAAATGGAGCTTTTTTCCTGACCTTTCGACTTCTTTGCAGGTTTTACTGCAGGGGTGGGGAACCATTTCAAGAGGTTCTTGGAGGAGGAAAGATGTTTTATTTGAGGGGAAGGGTTTGAAATAGCGTGCGGGATTTGGCCTCTTAACGTCGTTCACAACCACGGGATTCTTCCAGGAATATTTTTTAATTTTCGTGAACAAAATATAATTTCCTAAAAGGACCGTGGAAAAATATTACAAAGATCGTGAAAACAAACAGCGATTCTTGTCAATCGGTTGCAGGAAAAAAAATCGCAGATTTCAACATTCGGTCGCAGAAGAAAGTCAAATTTGTCCATCACTCGCACAAAAAAATGCAAATTTCGAATACCTATCGCGGAAAAAAACGAGAATTTCGTCAAAGGTTTCGGGAAAAAATCACGAATTTAGTCAAAGAATGACGCAAAAAATTCAAGAATTTCTTCACGATCATGCAAAACAATTGCAAATTTTGATAGTCGGCTGCAGGGGAAAAAAACTAATGTCAACAAACGATCGTAGAAAATAATCGCGAATTTCGTCAAAATATCTCGGAAACAGAAAGCGAATTTCGTTAATCAGTCGCAAAAAAATATCGTGAATTTTGCAAATGGTCACGGGAAAAAATCCCGAATTTCGTCAAATGGTCGCGAAAAAAAATCATGAAATTCAATCAGTCAAGAGATAATCAGCACACAAGTATGGCCAACAAGTTCGAAATTTGCCGATTTTGTGATTCATAGGGATAAGAATTTTCAGTAAAAAATTTTCTGCCTTCCTCTTAAGACTGTGCCCTAAATTCCACACAATTCAGAAATCTGCAAAACCCTTGGTCTCAGCTAGAGTCTGCATTGCGTTGGGTAACTCGATTTTTCCCAAAACCGACACGGCCCGATCTGCAGCACATACCGAGGCGAGTAGGCGTTTCTTTTTTTTCATTTCGGGTCAGGTTGACTTTCACTATTAGATTTGTCGGGACATATACATCCCTGTGGACTATTTTTTATTCTGAAATTTTTTAAACTAATCTCTGCCATACACTTATATTAGGATATTATCAAGAGGAATATATCTCAAACATTTTTTTGAAATTGGGGTACAATTGAATATAAAAGTAGTCACCAATTCTGTCCTGTAATCAAAGAGTTACTTGCTTCGGGCTCGGGTTGGGTTTTCACTGCATTGAGTCAGATTCGTATTGAGCCGATTTTTCAAAGAAATTCTGAATATTTACAGATGCAAAAACTATATACTTGACCATATATGAATCATGGAAGACGATAGTATTCCAAAGTGTCTTAAGCCTAAAATCGTAAGAATGGCGGAACTCATATATACACCTATCTCGAGATCAAAGGAAACGCGAAAAGCTGCTACTTCATAACTTAGCAAATAAAGCTCATATTGTTCTGATTGTTAAAAAACATTCTTATATGTGCAGTCTAATCCTATTCTGAAATTTTTACATTTTTACGTGCAGTATATTTTGAGACCTCGATACTCGATTTTAAAGTAAATCCGATGGTGCAAATTCCTAATTTCTATTTCTCGAAAATGGTCTGGGCGATTTTCTTTAAATTGATATATAATATAAATCTGTTTTAGATGAAGAGAATAAGATAGTACTTGTTTCCCAAAAAACTCTTTTTCTTATATAATTCGCATTTTTTTCTCAAAAATTACCTGCGCGATTTTATTAAAATTAATATAATATGAATCTGTTTTAGATGAAGCGAATAAGATATCACTTATTTCCAGGAAAACTCTTGTTTGTTATATAATCCGTATGAAAAATGGGACTACATTTTTTCCACCATTCTATAAGAACTTACCGCAAATGCGCAACAAGTTACTAATGTATTCCTGTGCATGCTTTCTTTTCCTTCCCCTTTGGAAAAGTTAGCTTTTCTTGCTTTCTAACCAATGACCAGGCCCCTACCTGCCAAGTTTCCCCAGCTTAACGGGTTTGATACCTGGTATCGGGGAGGGTGACCTCCTTATCGCCGCGTAACGGCAATAAGTTTGACGGGCTCCTAGTTCGTCTTTTATAGGCAGCGCTTACTGCTTAGTTATGTACTTTTTTATGCCTGTTACTTAACGTTTATATATTGTTGTTTGATATCTGCGCATTGATACTTAAGTTGATCTCGTAATTTAGAGCCTTGATCAGATGACGAGACCTTCACCTGGCAGGACAACTCCACAGCGCCATCGCTAAGACTTTTTATTTGTGGGGGAGATAACCTTAAATTGCCAAGTCAAATTTCAATATTTACCAACTCGTTTTATAATTTTTCCACATTACCGCAGTTAGAAAATGTAATATAGTTCTTATTTGTTAAAAGTTTAATAATATCCCCGATTAGTTTTGTAATTTTTGCCAAGTCTATCAGAAATAGAAAATATATTGTGTTTAGTAAAAAGTTGTAAAGCAAATTTTGCCTGCCGTTTACTGCGAAATAGTACACCAATCAATAGACTACGTTTGTGTCACGTGATAAGAAACAGTTCAGCGTTTTCAAATCGACGCAGAAGCTGGGAGAAAAGCGAAAGTAAAGTAGAAATTTCGAAGGTGAAAGATGTCATATTATCACTCGTTTATTCGCCACTGCATTCGTTACGAATTTCACCAAGGAAAAAAAACTGCAAAAGCATATCAATCATTCTGTTTTGTTCTTGGAGAGGAAATCGTATCGAAAAGCACATGCGAATTTTGGTTTCGTCGTTTTAAAGATGGCGATTTTGATGTTAGCGATTGAAAATGTAGCGGCGCTCCACTGAAGACTAGTCATGAGGATTTACAAGCACTGCTTGATAAAGATGCATCTCAGACGCAAAAAGAACTTGCCGAACAATTAGGAGTATCACAGAAAACGATTTGTAATAGTTTACACGCAATGGGAAAGATTCAAAAGGCAGGAAAATCGGCGCCACATGCATTGAGCCAGAGGAACAAGGATGAGCGTGTCTTGAAGTGCATAAATCTGCTAAACAGGCAACAGAAAAAAAATTCTTGAAAAAATTGTGACGGAAGATGAAAAATGGATATGTTATGACAATCTGAAACACAAAAATATTGGTTGAATACCAGCGGAGCAACAACATCAACGCCGAAATGAGAGATTCACTGCAAAAAAGTTCTCTGCATCTGGTGGGATATAAAGTGTTTGCTCTATTACGAACTGTTGGAACCTGGTGTAAGTGTAACTGCTGAACGCTACAAGTAACTATTGCTTCAATTGAACCAGGAAATCAGTTGAAAACGTCCATTTATTGGCAAAGGTTTGCGCCCCGTAAAATTGCACCATGACAACGACAGGCCTCATGTTGCAAAACCAGTCAAGGACACGTTAGTAACTCTTGGCTGGGAATTTTTGGAATGCCCTGCGTATAGTCCCGACATAGCCTCTTCAGACTATCATTTGCTTCGGTCGACGCAGAATGCCTTGTTTTCTGTAGACTTCCGGACAGTGGACGAAGTGCGATACTAGGTTGACGACTTCATCACGTCAAAAGATGAATCGTTCTACGCTGCTAGCATCCGTCAACTGCCCGACCGATGGCGGAAGGTGTTAGATAACGATGGAGATTATTTTGATGAATAAAGGTATTATTCTCAGCTCTTAATTGCATATTCATTTCTCTGAAAAACGCTTTAAAACTTCTTACTACACCCAATATCACAGTTTTTATTAAAGTTTTAAACAAATTTTCCAACTAAGTTTGTAAATTTGCCAAGTGTAATAACATTCGCGAATGTTTGGGGGGAGGCTCCCCCCTGTATCCCCCTTAGTGAGGCCCCTGCACCTCCAGAGGTATAATTCACAGGTAACTTGGAAACTCACAGGTGACTTTGCACCCACGACGGATTTGACATACACCAGGCGCCATTAGCGTACATGGCGGATATTAGCCGGCAGTAAGCCTCGTTCCCGTGACTTTTCACCTATGAGTTCGATTCTGTGCCAGCTGGCTACCGCTGCTCTATTTGAATGGAATAACCTAGCCTGGAGTTTTTGAAGCCTAATTTTTTGGTGCAGGCTTGTCAAATGAGAAAGGTAATTTTTGTGGAGGGGGGAAACAAAGAATGGGACGCCGCAGATAGACAAGTTGCACCGTGAGTTAATTTTGGGCCGAAATGCTAGGCAAACTCAAAGTACAGGAGGGAAGAAACTTCGCCTTTCTACCGTACCCCACCGAGTGAAAACTGGCTCCGTAGGCTGCCCCATTGGAGCGGGTCCGGTAGCTCGTGCAGTTTAAGCCTATGTGCACCTAATAAAAAAGAAAGCAATTAAAAATACTGTAAGAGAGGAGCTTAGTTTTACATATTAAATTTAAACTTACATTTAACTATTACTTATTGAAAATACTTGAATTTACGTTTAACTATGTCTAGCTACTATTATGAAAAATATCTTTAAGATAGCCTAGAAACTGGGTCAAGGTACTCTTTTAAAATTAAGATTGCGCTATTAAACTAAGATGGTAAAGACTATTTTATAACTAGGGAAGTTGTAATTAAAGTCTTATGCTATTAATAATTAGAATTCTAATTACTTAACTTATTGGGTTGGAAAGCTGGGGACGAATGGGTTGTAGCTAAATACCTGACCTAGTGGTATTAACAATAATTTAAATATCGTAGTTAAAATAAGAATAATAATAAAAAAGAATTAAAAACTTTGTGGAACTTAATGCTAGCCTAGGGAGTTGGACTTGGGGAAGGACCTTTTGGCCCAATGTGACAACTTCTGGGACGGAAAAAAAAGAATTATGGGGACAAGGGGACCTGCAGGGGCTGTCATTAAAAATTCTACGTTACTAAATGAGCTATGTTATTTACATTACAAAATATCTATATTTGACTATATCATGGACTTGTCTTACCCAGTAGTCTGGTTCTTCTAATGACGTTTTCATATCTTGTCTTGGGATTTTGTCTCTTTCGTGGTAGCTGATGCTTTTGTGGTTTTGTCTTCTTGGTTTTATCTTGTTTTAAGATTTTGAGCTTCCCATTTTTATGAGTTGCTTGACACTATCGTGGGTTGTTTTCTGCTAATTGACTCTGTGCGTGGTGGTTGACTAAATTAGGTTTCTGTCACTTTGCGAACTTGTCGCTGGTGGGTCGTCTTGTTGTGATCTTTCTTTTGCAGTCCTTAATGTTAGGATGTGATCACTCTGTTGATTTGTTTTTTTTCTTTATTTGATGACTTGGTACGCAAATGCGCACTGGCGATCAGTCCATTGGAACCTAATGGCTGTTATCACGATTTTACGTACAACTTCGTTCGCGAGCTTTTTTTTCTTTTGGGGGAAGGGGAGGGGTAGGCTTGTGTACTACTGGAGTCGGGCTAGTTCCATGGCCGTTAATCCATCAGTATTTTAAGATGACTGTTGTCACAAGATGTTTCTCTGTTATTTTTCATTTTGTAGTTGATTGTTTTGCCATGTGATTTATCTTCCTTTGTTTGTTTTATACACATCTTTTCTATTCCCATTTAGCCTGCATTCGATGGTTCGATGGGGGAAGTGTGAGTGAACCGCAGCTATCAGTTCATCATAAGTGACTTCTACCTCTCAGTAGTGCGAATAAACGATTATTTTTCTTTTATGCAAATGAAAGGTTTCTTCACCTGCGGCCGCGGCTAACCTATCCTGTTACTTGGTGGTTCAACTCGGGCTTTTTTTTTTTACTTTCCTGAAAATAAGATAGTTTATTAGTATGGGGCGAAGTTGTCCGCTGGGATAATGTGTGCGTTAGCTTTGTTGTTTAACGCTCTATTGTGAGATTATGTCTACGTTTTCTGTTAGCCATCTGATCACGGTTTTGCCCTTGTTTTGTATGTGTTTATTGTTTGCCAGCTCCTATGCCAAAGTTGCTCGTTGTTTGTTGTGGTTTGGATCAGATGGTGTGGTCGCGTTAACGGGCAGGCAGTGAGGTAGTGTTTTGGGGTTCCCAGTTCCCGGCATGCACAGTCTGGCGCTTCTTTGCGCTAAAATTTATATAAGTACTTGGGGAATGTCCCGTATAGATCTGGCTAAGTAATTTGCAGCTGACTAATCTGTTTGTGCTGACTGTTGGAAAATATTGGTGTGTGGTCCTGCCGGTGTCCCCAGAGTCCCACTCGAACTGCCACTGTTTCATAATTAGTTCTTTAATTGTTCTTTTAAGGTTGGATATTGGTCTTTTTAGGTTATAAGGGATTTCTTTTGTTTTGTTTTCTGCTGCTTACTTTGCTAATTCATTGGCCTCATCGTTTCTTTGGATGATCACGTGTGCTTTAACCCAGCTGATTTTGAATTTTTTGTCTGAGTGTTTGATTGATTCGTGTATATCGTTTACTAGTTGTACGGTATTAAATGGTTTGCTTAATGCTTAAATGGCTGATGTGTAGTACGAGCGGATGCTTTATTCCATCCCTGTACTGTTACTCCAGTTTGCTGCTTTTAGTATAGCCAGTAGTTCGGCTTGGTAGACACTATTAAATTTCCTTAGAGGTGCTGACCATGTTTTAATGTTTTGTTCGTTTTTGAAGGCTACGAATGCCAAACTCGTAGCGCCTGATTCCAATTTTGAGCCGTCTGTGTAGATATTTATATCTTTAAAGTTATAGCTTGTATTTTGTTCGATTGTCTCTGCTGGATGTGTATGTGTGTTCCACACGTTTATTTTTTCCGCGTAATCTGTGTGATTAATTGTTGCTCCGTAGAGGTTTACTGTTTCTCTTAATCCTGATATTGTACCATATGTTGCTTCATATTTAACTTGTAGGTGAATTGGAATCAGGCTTGCAAGTATCTGAAGTGCCGCGGTAGAAGCTGTTTTGCACGCCTTAACTATGGGCAGCAGGACGTGTCTTTGGTATGATGACAATACATCCTTGCTTTTTGTATTAAGGTTGTGGCCCCAAATTGGGGCTGCATAGGTTAGCGTCTTCTCAACTACTGTTCTATACCATGTTTTTATAATTTCTGGCTTTAAACACCAACTCCGTGATGCCATTTGTCAGAACATGTTGAATGTGTTTCTGATTTTTGATGCTTTAGTTTGGCAGTGTGCTAGCCAGTTGAGGTTTTTATGTTTTATTATGCCTAGGTATTTAATTTGCTCTCTTTCCCTTCAAGTTCTCTATCATTGAATTTTATACTTTCTATTTTGTGTGTGTCCTCTGTTGGGAGGTTTCTTATGCGTGCCCGATTTAGGTATTGGAGCTCTGTTTTCTCCCAGTTTAACGTTAATTTATTTTCCGTAATCCAGTCATTAAATTCTTTAATTATCTTGTTTGCAAATTTAACTAATTTAGTTTTTGCTCTTACTATAATTATAAAATCGTCCGCGAAAGCTTGAATTCTCACGTTTATTCCCCAGTTTTTCTTGAGTGCCGTACCTGCTATGAGTAACCACAGCAGGGGTCCAAGACCTTGTGGCCTTGTAGACAATCGCCGAATGTATGTTTTGTTAACGTAATACCGTTCTCTTCAAGTGTGACGTATCTATCTTTTAAAAAGCTCAGAATCCAATTTGTCAGGTAGATTGGGTTGGGTGATTGTTTTAGGTTATCGGATATAATGGACATCTGATATTATCAATTGAAATTATTATTTATTATTGAAAAATTAATGGATATAAAGCGCCCTTTATATCCATTGCTATGAGTAATGTTTGATAGTCTTCTTCTTTGCCCTTTTAATCGTTTTTATAAAATTATTAAGTGCATGTTCGCACGAGATGCCTTTTTTGAAACCGTACTGTTTATAGTCCAAGAGCCGACAGCACAAAAACCTATGTTATCAAGCACAAGAGAAAAATCTTTATTTTATAGAAGAGTAGAAGTAGGGGAATCTAATGATCCATGTCTGCCGGAAGTGAAGTGGTGCATAAGCCAAAAATTAATACCACTAGTGGTTTACTCGTAGGTTTATCATTGTGTTTGTCCCACAAACAAATATATGAAAACATGGAGGACTGGGAGCAGGAAACACAATGATAAACTTACAAGTCAACCAGTGGTGGTATTAATTTTTGGCTTATGCACCAATTAACTTCCGGAAGACATGGATCATTAGATTCCCCTACTTCGACCCTTCTATAAAATAAAGCTTTTTTTTCTTGTGCTTGATAACATAGGCTTTTGTGCTGCCGGCTCTTGGACTATTATCCCTCCAATATGTATTAACTCTTAGATGGTGGAATATTCTACCATGTATTATTGTTTCTAGGATTTTACTGAACGCCGGTAGTAAGCTGATTGGTCTGTAGTTTTTTGGGTATTTCTGGTCTTTACCTTTCTTGTGAAACAGAACCACTATACCGATTTTAAAAAATTTAGGAAAGTAGTTATGTTCGAGACACGTGTTATATAATGTTAACAGGATTGTGGCGTTGCGTTGTGAATTCTTTTTATTAAGTTATAGTCTGTGTAGTCGAACACCTGTGATTTCTTTTGTTTAATATTTTTAATTATTCGATTCAGTTCTTGTCGCGTAATTGGTGGGGTTTTCCTTTCTCTTTCCGTGGCATTTCCGGTGTTAGTTTATGCTCTATTGTTGGGTCTGTTAGATAGAGATTGTTTATGAAAGTGTAAGCGTGTTCTTGATTGTTACTTCTTGGTTGTTAAGTATAATGTTGACTAACCTGGATGGGCTTGATTTTTTGCCCGATGCTAACTTGTATTGTGGGCAGTATGTGTTTTTTACTTCTCCATAATATTTTTTATCATGAATCGCGTTAAAATTGCGTAGCCGTCAAAACACTAGCCGAGCGGTTAAAGGTGCTGGTCTCATAGACCCGATATCTCGGGTTCAATCCACAGTGATGCTTTTATGTTTATTTTCACATGTTTCTATTGATCTTTTTTTTAAGTCAGTTAATAAAAAATATTTGATCATTATTATGAGTTCCTTTGTAATTTTTTTTATTGCAATTAGATCATTAAATAAAATTTTAATAATTTTTTAATTGTTATTAAGTTAAACAAAATTAAATTACAATTATAACTAAGCCAAATGAAATAAAACTTCATTTTAAATAAATTTCAATAATAAATTTTTTAAATTTATATAAGCTATTTTTTATTACTAAAATGAACATTTATTATAATTATAATAATATTGTAAAATCGTAGACCGTGCTCGATTTAAGATGAAATGACGTCTTACATGTAAAAATTACTTTATTAGAAGTCCAGAAATGTTAATTTTTAGGTATCCAAGCACTTGTTTACATACGTAACTAATTGCGTGCAGAAGAGTGATTTTATAAGGCTCTACTAGATTTGTTAACCTAGTGACGAAATATGGAAGCAATCACTCTCAGGTGCATAGTTGTTTTACTATAAGTAGACACTTGTCCCACACTTACAGCTTTATCCGTTCAGTAATTATTTAAAGGAAATTGTACTAGAAAGCTAGTATAATATTTAAATTCCAAATGACAGGATACACTAAATGTTTAATGAAACGCAATCCGTATAATTTTTTATCCATTTCTGGGTATAATAAATAAATAAAAATTAAAAAATTCCGAGTTATTTTCAAAAAATTGCAAGTTTCACTAATAGATGGCGACACTAAAAATAATCAAGCAGCGCCATTTATTCTAATTATTAAGATAAATTAAGTATTAAAATAATAAATTACTTTTTGATTTATTATATTTGGTTTTGCGTTTTAAACTAATAACTAACACTACTGGTTCGTACACATAGACGCCTAAGCGGACTGTAAATGCGATTTGATTTAACTCCAAATATATGCGAGCTATCGCACTTACTACATTCTGTCATTTTTCTCATTCCACAACAACAAGAAGCAAAACAGAATAAACACAGAGTGTTACCACACGCAGAAAGAAAGAACAAGAAACTTACATGGATTTCGGAGCACACGAAACCAAGGAATATGCAGCTGACGATACTTACATAAGCATTCTGGCCCCCGTTGAAATCCCCTGGAATTTCAATAAGTGGTTAGCTGCTTACAATTTATAACTATAATGAAAGAACAATTAATAACACAAACAAATTAATACAAAAATAGAAAAATATTAGACAGTTCTGATTTCACAGTTTTTAGTTTCTATAGGAATAGGACACAGTTTCATTATGAACTTTACCCACGAATGGCAACAACCACGCCTCTGCAGGAATTTTCTCTCCGAAAAAGACTGCTTATTGGACGAAGGGGAAGCAGTGTTTAAATGTTCGTCACGACTATTGGTGTTTTTCTTCTGCTTACCCGCGGCTGACGTCACATGGGTAAAGTCCATTGGACGATCGATGACACAAATACTAGTCTTGATCATAACAACTCTGACCTTTTTGTCTGAACCTGGATGAGCAGTTATTATTCTCCCTAATTTCCATTAAGTGGTGGAAGGTTGTCATCTTTGATGAAGACTAAATCATTGACTTCTAAATCTCGTTGACTTTTTTGCCATTTAAGTTTTTGCTGAAGTTGAGACAGGTAGTCCCGGCTCCATCTTTTCCAAAATTGCTGAAGAATGAACTGTCTCACACGCCATCTATCAAGATGACTCAAAGGACTGTGATTTAGATCTTGTTCAGGTATGGCAGTTAGAGAAGTTCTAAAATTAAAGTGACCTGGCGTTAGAGCAGTTAAGTCTGTTGGGTCAGATGATATGGGGCACAGTGGCCTAGAGTTGAGACAAGCTTCAACTTGTGTAATCAAGGTTTGGAACTCAGGATAAGTTAATACAGTGTCACCAACGGTTTTCTTCAGATGCGATTTTATTGGTTTTACTGCAGATTCCCAAAGTCCACCAAAGTATGGAGCAGAAGGCGGATTAAAAGTCCAACATATTTCCTCTGATGACAAAAATTTGTTTATTTCGTCTTTCTGCTTGCACTACAAAACATATTTGTTGATTTCTTTTTCTGCACCTTTGAAGTTGGTTCCACAATCACTAAAAATCTCAAAAGGTTTCCCTCTTCTTGCAATAAATCTTTTAATGCACTTAAGAATGCCTTTGTTGAAAGATCTTTTACAACTTCAAGATGGACTGCTTTGATGACGAAGTAGACAAATACACACTCATATGATTTAAATGATTTTACCCCCCGTCCTGCACGATATTTAATCATAAATGGTCCTGACAAATCTTTTCCAACTTGATGAAATGGTCGTGATTGTGTTATTCTGGATGCTGGAAGATTAGCCATTATTTGTTTTCCACTGTGAACTCTATATCTGCAACATGTAACAGAAGCTCTTACTATTTTCCGAATAACAGACCTAGCACTAATGATCCAAAATTGCTGTCTAATTAAAGAAAGAAGCTCTGGAGCTGCTTCGAAATATTTTTCATAGAAATGTTTAATTATGATCTTAGTCACATGGTGCTTTGATGGTAATAGGATTGGGTGCTTTTCATTCTCTGACAGCTGTGCGTTTTGCAATCTTCTTACTATTCTTAATATTTTGCTATCATATAAAATTGGACACAAATAAATGAGACTTCTATTTATAGGTGACTTTTTTCCAGCTTCCAAACACTGAATTTCTTTATTGAAGTTCCTTTGTTGAACTATTCGAATAATGCAGCGTGGTGCGGCTTGAATTTTATTGCTTCATAAAAAGGATGTATTTTTTTCTACACATGTTATACCTTTGAATTGGAGATGAATCTCAATATCCAAGCAAATATGCGTTGCAACATGGAAAACGAAGATATTTTTGATATAATATCAAGTTCTCTTACAGTTTCAGAAACTACAAATGATAATGTTTTACGTGCTTCTGGAATTCTTCTTCATTTATGGTAATAGGTTCATGCACGGGAACCTCACTGCTTCTTAACCACACTGAGCCGTTCCACCAAAAGTCATAGGGCAGTAGTTCTGCAGGAAGTAACCCATGTGAGGCACAACCAGCAGGATTTTCTTTTCCGTTCACATGGTTCCAATTCTCAGCTGGTAAAATAGATTGGATTTCAGATACTCTGTTGGCTACAAAGACTTGCCATCTTTCAGGATTTGATCTTAGCCATGAGAATACAATTTGTGAATCACTCCATGCGTGCCCGGAATCAGGTTTTATATGTAATGCATCTCAAACTGCCTGTATTAAGTGTGCCAGCAATACTGCAGCACATAATTTCAGTCTTGGAATCGTGGCAGGTTTTAGTAGTACTACGCGAGTTTTAGCTGTTGAAAGATTCACATCAATGTTAGAGTTATCACAAGTTTTAACGTAAATAACTGCTGAATAATCCTTTTCTGAAGCATCACAAAATCCGTGAAGTTCACATCGAGAATAATTGGGCAAGATGACTTTTCTAGGTATATATATGGAATTTAAGAGTTTGACTTCTTAGCACAAAATTTTCCACTTCTGATCATTATTTTCTGGTATTGGGTCATCTCATTATAATTGTAATTTTCACAGTTCTTCAAAGATAATTTTAGTTAGAATTACAAAAGGTGCAATCTATTCCAATGGATCAAAAAGCGCTGACACAAATGACAGAATAATTCTTTTAGTAGGGACATTTCGATAATCTGTATAACTGAAATTACATTTGAACATATCATTATCAGGATGCCATTCCACTCCTAGTATTTTTATGGCTTTATTGCCCACTACACTATGTATATTACCATTAATTGTGTTTGCTAACTCAGCATTTTTCAATAGTGATGGTTCATTTGTGGACCATTTATGTAGCTGAAACTCATATTTTTTTAGCCTTTTCTGCAATTCATACATCAATTCAGTTCCTACCTAACTATTCGCAACACCAGTTAGAACATCATCGACGTAAGAATCCCTTAAAACTATAGTCTTTGCTTTTCGGAAATTAAGACCATCATCAATTGCTAACTGACTCCAAGCTTTAGTTGCAAGATATGGAGCAGCAGAAGTTCCATACTGGACAGTATTTGAGCGAAAAACTTATATTTGTTTATCTGAACTATCTCTAAATAATATTCTCTGAAAATCCCTATCTTTGTCATGAATTTTTACTTGCCTATACATCATTCTTATATCAGCTGTTATTGCAATATTATGAAATCCAAAGTTTAATAAAATTCAAATTAAATCATCTTGTGTTTTGGGACCTACATTAGAATGTCGTTTAAAGATACACCTGTTGTTGCTTTAGCACTTGCATCAAAAACTACTCTTAATTTGGTGGTTAAACTATAAATATTCAAGACGAAGTGATGTGGGATATAATAATGTTTATTCTCTAATTCACGATCTGTATTTGAAACAAGGTCCATGTGGCCCAGGAAATATTCTTTTATAAATTGAACATATTGGTTGTAAATTTCTGGCATGGATATTAGTCTTTTCTCAAGATAAAGAAATCTTCTGTGTGCCATTTGGCGAAAATCACCTAAAATATCTCGATCCTGTTTGAACGATAATGCGACTGAGTAGCGGCCTGTTTTTCCTCTGAAATGAGAACTCTCAAAATGATTTTCACAAAGTTTTTCTTCAACTGTTAAAGGTTGCACATTTGGAATTTTTTCTAATTCCCGGAATGAATTTACTAACTCATCAGTTTTTGTACTTAAATGATTTACAAATACTGGATCAGTTGCCAGAGTTTCAAAATTTGTAGTACCCAAAATTATCCACTCAAGTCCCGAATTTAATGCAAATGGAAGGTTAGGTTCGCGTTTGACAATTTATCTAGTCATTAAATGCGTAAATATATTTACACCAAATAAAATGTAAATTTTTTGTTATTTGTAAAATAATGGATCAGCTAACACTAAATCACTGAAATTATTGCAAAAGATTGAAGGCAAAGACACATAGGGAATATTATCTGTCACCTTATCCATCATGAATCACACCTTATTTACCACTAGCTTGCTATTTTGAAGAGTTCTTGCGTAATTCTTAAGAAATTCGATTACGCTTTTAAGTTTCGGAATTTCCCCGCTTTTAAGCTGACGTTCCCACCATAATTTTGTAGAAGGATCCAATTTTTGCAAAATTAAATAAGTCATTAACGTATCACCAAATTTGTCAATGGCTTGGTTCGATACTTCTAATGAGCAAATGACTTCATTAATGTTGTCAACTAGATTTAAAATAGCAATAGCTGATTCTGTTTGAATAAATGGTAAACTTAAAAATCGCTTAAAATATGCAAATATTTGTTCTCGCTTATTTGAATATCTTTCGTCTAATAGATTCCACGCAATCTCAAAATTAGAACTTGAAGTTTGAATAGACTGAATGACGCGATACGCTTCACCTTTCAACGAAGCCTTCAAATACTGTAATTTTTTAGCATTAGATATACTTGTATTGCTGTTTACGCATGCATTAAAAATATACTTGAACGCTATCCATTCTCTTATATTACCTCCAAAAGTAGGTAATGATAACCTAGGTAATTTAATATTCTCTAAAACATTTTCTGAAATTACACTATCAGATTTAATTTCACTCTTATTTAACTCAGCATTTTGTATTTTCAATATTTTTCACCCTTAAATTTCCACAAATCAATTATATCTGAGATTTTCTATGCGCTATCTATCTCACTTTCCAATTGTTTAGGTTCTGTAATTAAAACTCCAATTTCCTTATCAAGCTTTTAGGTAGCTTTCTTTACAAAAAAGTCCTTCCGGCCAGTGCCGGGAGGAAGAGGTAGCTTTCATAATCCTTATTTAAAAAAAGCCAACTTATATCATGCAAACACACGAAGCTCAATTTAGTGGAAACCGATTATAGGAGATTCAATACTAATTTTTATCAATATAATGAATGAGAATTTCGCGAAATTAGTCAGCTTTATCCAAGCTGCTTTTCTTTAAAGTAACTTATATTTGGCTGCCAAATTCGGCAATTTCTTAAAGTGCCTGTCATTTTAAGACAACATGGTGGATGAGGCTAAGCAGTGAACTTGGTCGAGACCTTAGTAATGGCTGTGCACATGCTCACTCACATCGGAATCGGTTAATATATAGGAGTGCTGTCGCATGCAAAAAATCAGATTTTTCAAAATGTCACCCACAATAGAAATTGAAACTGCTATATCTGAGCTTTTTTTTTAAGGTAAAGACAAACAAAAAATGCTCCTGAATCCTTATATCAAGATCAAATACTTAAGAAAGAAACCTTTTTCAATTTCTAATTTTTTTGCACCTCACTTTAAATATATATATATATTTTAATTTAATGGCCGCCATTTTGAAACAAGATGGCCGATGAATCTGGCCAGCGAACTTGGTCGAGGAGTTGATGTATACTATCCACATGCCTTCTTACATCGAAATAGGCGAATACGCGTGTTATCGCGTGACAAATACAAGATCGTTTCAAAATGTTAGCCATGCTAGAAATTCAAAGAGCTATAAATCAACCATTTTTTAAGATATCAAAAAAAGAACAAATTTTCAGAAACAAAAACTGCTCCGGAATCTTTGTATCAAGACCAAACACATAAAAAAAATCTTTTTCATTTTCCAATTTTTTAATACCTCATTTTGAATTTTAAATTTAATTTTTTTTTAAATGGCAACCCTTTTGAAACAAGATGACGAATGAAGCTGGCCAACGAACTCGGTCGAGACATTGGTATGTACTATGTACAGACCAAGTTACATCCAAATAGGTTCATAAATACGCCTGTTATCGCGTGACAAAAATCAGGTCGTTTTAAAATGTCAGCCACAAGAGAAATTCAAAATGCTATTACTCAGCCATTTTTTTTTAGATAGAGACGAAAGAAAAACTGTTCCGGAATCTTTGTATTAAGGTCAAACACATACAAAAAAAAATCTTTTTCATTTTCCAATTTTTTGGTATCTCATTTAAATTTTTTTATTTTTTAATTTTTTTAAATGGCCACCATTTTGAAACAAGATGGCGGATGAAGCTGGCCAACGAACTCGGTCGAGATATTTGTATGTACTATGTACACACCAAGGTACATCCAAGTCGGTTCATAAATACGTCTGTTATTACGTGAGAAAAATCAGGACGTTTCAAAATGTCAGCCACGCTAGAAATTCAAAATGCTATAACTCAGCCATTTCTTAAGATACAGACGAAACAAAAACTGCTCCCGAATCTTTTTATCAAGGTCAAACACATAAAAAGAAAATATTTTTTCAATTTTCAATTTTTGGTACCACATTTCAAATTTAAATTTTTCTTAAAAATTTAAATGGCCGCCATTTTTAAACAAGATGGCGGGTGAAGCTGGCCAACGAACCCGGTCGAGACATTGGTATGTACTATGTATAAACGAAGTTACATCCAAATCGGTTCATAAATACGCCTTTTATCGCGTGACAAAATTCAGGACGTTTCAAAATGTCAGCCACGCTAGAAATTCAAAATGCTATAACTCAGCCATTTTTTAAGATATAGACGAAACAAAAACTGCTCCGAAATCTTTGTATAAAGGTCAAATACATAAGAAAAAAATATTTTTCCATTTTCAATTTTTTGGTACCACATTTCAATTTTTACATTTTTAAAAAAATTTTAAATGGCCGCCATTTTGAAACAAAATGGCGGATGAAGCTGGCCAACGAACTCGGTCGAGAGATTGGTATGTACTATGTACACACCGAATTACATCCAAATCGGTTCATAAATACGCCTTTTATCGCGTGACAAAATTCAGGACGTTTCAAAATGTCAGCCACGCTAGAAATTCAAAATGCTATAACTCAGCCATTTTTTAAGATATAGACGAAACAAAAACTGCTCCGGAATCTTTGTATAAAGGTCAAATACATAAGAAAAAAATATTTTTCCATTTTTAATTTTTTGGTGCCACATTTCAAGTTTTAAATTTTTTTAAAAATTTTAAATGGCCGCCATTTTGAAACAAAACGGCGGATGAAGTTGGCCAACGAACTCGGTCGAGACATTGGTATGTACTATGTACACACCGAATTACATCGAAATCGGTTCATAATTACGGGAGTTACAGTGTGACATAGGTCAGATATATATATATATATCAATTTTGAACGGAGGGTGGTTTCGGGGTCTGGGGGTCATGATCGATGAAAATATACCAACATTTTTTGAAATCGCTTTCCTCCGAACGGCTGCAATAGGTAGCTTTTTTGTAAAGAAAGCTACCTAAAAGCTACCTATTGCAGCCGTTCGGAGGAAAGCGATTTCAAAAAATTTTGGTATATTTTCATCGATCATGACCCCCAGACCCCGAAACCACCCTCCGTTCAAAATTGATATATATATATATATATATATATATATATATATCTGACCTATGTCACACTGTAACTCCCGTAATTATGAACCGATTTCGATGTAATTCGGTGTGTACATAGTACATATCAATGTCTCGACCGAGTTCGTTGGCCAGCTTCATCCGCCGTTTTGTTTCAAAATGGCGGCCATTTAAAATTTTTAAAAAAATTTAAAACTTGAAATGTGGTACCAAAAAATTAAAAATGGAAAAATATTTTTTTCTTATGTATTTGACCTTTATACAAAGATTCCTGAGCAGTTTTTGTTTCGTCTATATCTTAAAAAATTGCTGAGTTATAGCATTTTGAATTTCTAGCGTGGCTGACATTTTGAAACGTCCTGAATTTTGTCACGCGATAAAAGGCGTATTTATGAACCGATTTGGATGTAATTCGGTGTGTACATAGTACATACCAATCTCTCGACCGAGTTCGTTGGCCATCTTCATCCGCCATTTTGTTTCAAAATGGCGGCGATTTAAAAATTTTTTTTTAATTTAAAATTTGAAATGTGGTACCAAAAAATTGAAAATGGAAAAATATTTTTTCTTATTTATTTGACCTTTATACAAAGATTTCGGAGCAGTTTTTGTTTCGTCTATATCTTAAAAAATGGCTGAGTTATAGCATTTTGAATTTCTAGCGTGGCTGACATTTTGAAACGTCCTGAATTTTGTCACGCGATAAAAGGCGTATTTATGAACCGATTTGGATGTAACTTCGTTTATACATAGTACATACCAATGTCTCGACCGGGTTCGTTGGCCAGCTTCACCCGCCATCTTGTTTAAAAATGGCGGCCATTTAAATTTTTAAGAAAAATTTAAATTTGAAATGTGGTACCAAAAATTGAAAATTGAAAACATATTTTCTTCTTATGTGTTTGACCTTGATAAAAAGATTCGGGAGCAGTTTTTGTTTCGTCTATATCTTAAGAAATGGCTGAGTTATAGCATTTTGAATTTCTAGCGTGGCTGACATTTTGAAACGTCCTGATTTTTCTCACGTAATAACAGGCGTATTTATGAACCGACTTGGATGTACCTTGGTGTGTACATAGTACATACAAATATCTCGACCGAGTTCGTTGGCCAGCTTCATCCGCCATCTTTTTTCAAAATGGCGGCCATTTAAAAAAATTAAAAAATAAAAAAATTTAAATGAGATACCAAAAAATTGGAATATGAAAAAGATTTTTTTTGTATGTGTTTGACCTTAATACAAAGATTCCGGAACAGTTTTTCTTTCGTCTATATCTAAAAAAAAAATGGCTGAGTAATAGCATTTTGAATTTCTCTTGTGGCTGACATTTTAAAACGACCCGATTTTTGTCACGCGATAACAGGCGTATTTATGAACCTATTTGGATGTAACTTGGTCTGTACATACCAATGTCTCGACCGAGTTCGTTGGCCAGCTTCATTCGCCATCTTGTTTCAAAAGGGTTGCCATTTAAAAAAAATTAAATTTAAAATTCAAAATGAGGTATTAAAAAATTGGAAAATGAAAAAGATTTTTTTTTATGTGTTTGGCCTTGATACAAAGATTCCGGAGCAGTTTTTGTTTCTGAAAATTTGTTCTTTTGTTGATATCTTAAAAAATTGTTGATTTATAGCACTTTGAATTTCTAGCATGGCTAACATTTTGAAACGATCTTGTATTTGTCACGCGATAACACACGTATTCGCCTATTTCGATGTAAGAAGGCATGTGGATAGTATACATCAACACCTCGACCAAGTTCGCTGGCCAGATTCATCAGCCATCTTGTTTCAAAATGGCGGCCATTAAATTAAAAAATATATATATATTTAAAGTGAGGTGCAAAAAAATTAGAAATTGAAAAAGGTTTCTTTCTTAAGTATTTGATCTTGATATAATGATTCAGGAGCATTTTTTGTTTGTCTTTACCTTAAAAAATGGCTCAGATATAGCAGTTTCAATTTCTATTGTGGGTGACATTTTGAAAAATCTGATTTTTTGCATGCGACAGCACTCCTATATATTAACCGATTACGATGTGAGTGAGCATGTGCACAGCAATTACTAAGGTCTCGACCAAGATCACTGCTTAGCCTCATCCACCATGTTGTCTTAAAATGACAGGCACTTTAAGAAATTGCCGAATTTGGCAGCCAAATATAAGTTACTTTAAAGAAAAGCAGCTTCGATAAAGCTGACTAATTTCGCGAAATTCTCATTCATTATATTGATAAAAATTAGTATTGAGTCTCCTATATTCGGTTTCCACTAAATTGAGCTTCGTGTGTTTGCATGATATAAGTTGGCTTTTTTAAAATAAGGATTATGAAAGATACCTCTTCCTCCCGGCACTGGCCGGAAGGACTTTTTTAGATCCGTTTCTTTCTTTCCGTGTCTTTAACAATTCAATATTTTCTTCTAATTCTGTTACATTAATCTCATCACCTGCGATTATACTTTCGATCTTCTTAATGTAATTTGTGACACTTCTCCGTAGAGCAGTTCTTTTTGTTTTAAAAGCTACAAGTTCACTCATTTTTACTTAAATCAAGCCCAAAACTGGTTCTAAAATACGTAATATGAAATTTAGTTTAAATATAAACTATATACTTTCACAATAATTCTACACTTTTAAGCACAAATTCTTTTTAGACATGAAATAGAATGTCAAAGTTAACTTACCTCCCAACCTGAGGTAATTTTTCGTCCCAGATGATATCACGCAGCCGTTCAGAAATGTTCGATTGTACTCTTTTATTTTTCACTAACGCTCCGGCTAGACTTGTACCAACAGATGGTTTTGCGTTTTAAACTAATAACTAACACTACTGGTTCGTAGACATAAACACCAAAGCGGACTGTAAATGCGATTTTATTTAACTCCAAATAAATGCGAGCCATCACACGGCTTACTACATTCTATTGTGGTGAGTTGCGTAGTAAAAGATGTTGTAAGATGTTCATTACTTGAATAAAGACTCCAATTAATCAACAACAACAATTTAATAAATAAAAATTAACGAAAAGAATGCCGATCCTTTGTTGCACTGCTTACAGCACAGCAGACGCAGGTTACAGCAGCGCCACACTTCTGAATCATAACAGAGGGCCAGAAGTGGAAGTAGAACTGTTTTTACTGTGCTTGTAGTGCCATTTGTTGAACACACCAGGGAGGATGGATACATCACCATAGAGTATCCCCCCAGTGAACAAGGTGAATGATAAAATGCAAGAGAGTAATACAATATATGAAATATATAAATGCTTGATACAATGTAATAATAACAATAATATAGAAATAATGCAAAACAGAAATACAAAATCAATATTCAATACAATAATAGGAACTATATAAAATATTATGTACAAATGTGTTATATTACATATTCAGTAACCAAATGTTTAGGAAAGGTGATTTTTCGTCCAGAACGAGTAGTAGGTTGTTTATCCATGGGTGTCGGCTCAGTTGGTACCTCTAGAGCAGGAACAGAATTATCTGTAACAAGAGTGTCTGACAATCGATAGGCGGGTTTCACGCGATCAATCGAAACTGTTGTTTTTCTGCCATTAATATCAATAATAAGGTTTTTGGGATTTCTATTTATGACAAGATGAGGTCCAGTGATGGTGGTGTGAGAGGACGAAGTATTTTGTCTGATCTTAAAAATACGTGTGTGCAAGTTGACAATGAGGGATTTACAAAATTTTTTGAAGTGCCGTGTAAGGAAGTGGCAGTGGGATTTAATCGCCGCATTGTTTCGACTAAGTTAGACACATAGTTGGGATCAATTGGTCGGTCAATTTGTTTTTTTTCTGTTATGAGATCAGAGGGTAATCTTAATGTTGTACTATATACTAATTGCGCAGGCGTTGAATTAATGTCATTTTTGAGAGCTGAGCGTAAACCTAGGGGAACAATTGGAAGAATGTCAGTCCATTTAGTGTTATTGTGTGCCTTAAGGGCATCTTTTAAATGTCTGTGATAACGTTCCAAACTTCCATTTGCCTGGGGATGATATGGCGAAGTTCGAATCCGGTTGCAACCTGTGATGCGCAGAAGTTCCTGAAGCAAGGTGGATTCGAAATTACGACCTTGATCTGTGGTGATAGTGACTGAGCATCCAAATCTGGAGATCCAACCCTTTAATAAAGCACGAGCAGTTGTTTCCGCAGTCATATCAATTGTCGGATAACTTCAGGGCATCTGATAAATCGATCAATGATTGTTAAACAATATTGATTACCATCAGATGGGGAAAAGGGACCAATGAAGTCTGAATGTGGGCAAAACGGACATCAGGTAGGGCGAATGTACCAATAGGAGATTTTGTGTGCTGTGTTATTTTGGCTCTTTGGCAATTATCACAGCTACGAACCATACATTTAATATCCTTATGCATGCCAGGCCATACAAATCTTTTAGCAATTAGATTAATAGAAGCTGACATACCGGGATGTAAGAAGAAATGCAAATTGTCAAAAATACGTTTTCGCATACTTTGGGGAACAAATGGACGGGGATGTTCTTGAGACATATCACAGTATAAAGAAATATCCTCAAGAGGAAAGTAATGTTTTTCTAAATTTAAAGATGTAGTATTGGATTGAAAAAGTTTTTTAAGTTCCTCATCAGTTGATTGGGCTGAAACAAATTCTTTAAAATCAAGTACAGCCGGAGAAATTTGATTAATTTCGATGCGAAATAGTGCATCGGCAACATGATTTTCTGAACCTTTTGTATACCGGATATCGGTAGAAAATTGCGATATATAATCTAGGTGACGTAGCTGTCGAGGACTGCATTTTTAAGGATTTTGTTTAAAGGCATAAATTAAGGGTTTCTGATCAGTATAAATTATGAAATTTCTGCCTTCAAGCAGGTGTCGAAATTTTCTTATACTGGAACATATGGCATATAATTCGCGGTCATAGGTCGACCAGTTTTTCTGAGACTTATTTAGTTTGTCTGAATAAAATGCTATAGGTTCCCATTGATTGTCAGACATTTGCATGACAGAGTCACCCAGGACCTGATTACCAACGGGGCACATTCCCACCAGTAAAAAGAAACAGAAAATTTTGCCTTATTCGTGGCAGAAATTTTCCGTGAATACGGCGCTTAAATAAGGCTCTTTAAAAATTTTTTTAAAAATTTATTGGTGTAAGTGTGGCCCGTTGCTAATCAGGCCCTGGAGCCACCAACTGCGACATTTGATGCATCAACCCATAAACTCAATTGAGCACCGGGAATAGGATGTCGTAGAAGCGTTGCCAGAGAAATTGCTTCTTTAGACACCTTAAATGCAAGATCTGCTTCCTCGTCCCATTGTAATTGGTCATTTGAAACCTTGGAACGAGGATGTTTCTTTTTATTTTTGTGGCCTTCAAGAAATTTGACATGGGGTGCTAAAATGTCGGCAGCTCTGGGAATGAATCGCCTATAAAAGTTAAATATGCCTAAGTATCTACGAAGTTGGGTAAGGGTTGCAGGTCTTGGAAATTTTAAAATGGCTTCAACACGATCAGAAAGGGGTGAAAGACCATCTTGATATACTTTAAAGCCTAGAAATTCCAATGTGGGAACGCCAAATGTGCATTTAGAAGGCTTAATCGTAAGACCATAACTATCAAGTCTAGAAAATAGAGCCTTAAGACGTTCAATGAGAGATTCAAGAGATTTTGATGCAATTAAAATATCATCGACAAAAGCATACACACCTGGTAAATTCCGAATTACTTCATCAATAAATCTCTGAAATGTGCTCGAAGCGTTGCACAAACCAAATTGCATACGAGTGCTCTCCAAGAGTCCGAAGGGTATACAGATAGCCGTTTTATGAATATCCTCGGGAGCAATCGGAATTTGATGAAAAGCTTTAACCAAATCTAAATGGGAAAATATTGTGGTTCCATGCAATTCACTAGTAAAATCAAAGATGCTGGGAATGGGATATTTATCTTTTTTAGTTTGGGCATTTAGTGCTCAAAAGTCGCCAACTGAACTAGACGCCAGTCATCGCTGTTTTTCTTTGGAACCATGTGCAGTGGCGAAGCGTAATTGCTGTTGGATGGGCGCATGTGTCCTAAATCCAACATATGCTGGAATTCCATTTTTGCTATTTTTAGGCGATCAGGAGCAAGACGACGTGGTTTAGCATAAACTGGGGAGCCAAAAGTATAAATATGATGCATAACTGAATGTTTAACAATTTGGTTTGGGCAAGGAGATTTAATGATGTTTGGGTATGCACTTAAAATTTTAGAAAATATATCATCATTTATAATAGATTTAACAGAAAATATATCAGAAGTATGTACAACACAATGCGAATTTAAAGTATTATTGTTATCAAATAAAGAATGTTTTCTAAGATCTGGCTTTAAGTTAAAATAATGTAAAAAATCAGCACCTATAATGGGGGTTGAAACATTACATACATAAAAGGGATAAACAAATTGCTTCCTTAAACCCAGATCTATAGATAACTTACGCTTGTACAAATTAATTAATGTGCCATTTGCAGCAACAAACGTTTGCATTGGCGGAGTCATTTTATCTGTTTTAGTTGCTGGTATTACAGAACAATCACTTCCAGTGTCCACTAAAAATCGTAAATTACTTTTGCGGTCGCGCACAAATAGACGACGAGAAGTGTTAGGCGAGGCGTATGTCGCCACTACGTTCCCGACGAAAAGGTACATGGTGGTACACACGTTCTGGCTTTTGAGTCGAATTTCTTATGATACCAGCAAAAGTTTTTAAAAGCGGGGCTTTTCTGCCGATAATGAGGTCGAGGTCGGGATCGTGATTGACTCCTCGAACGTCTCAAAGAACTCACCTCTTCACGTAAAAGTTTCAGTTCCTTTAACAATTCTGAATCTACTTGGGAGGGGCTGGTTGTAACACTGCTTACCTGTAGAGGGGCTGGTTGTAACACTGCTTACCTCTAGAGGGCCTGAGATCTCCAGAACTTTGTCAAAAATCTCTGCAGCTTTTACTGGCGTAAGTTCTTGAACGGATGCTAAAATAAACTGCGCATTAGAAGGCAATTGTGACAAAAACAGTTCCAGTAAAAGTGTGTCGGACACATTGTGGTTTTCAGCTCTACTTTGCATAACGCGAAGAAGCTCAGAAGGTTTGCGATCGCCAAGTTTCTCACCAGCTAATAATCGGCTAATTTCTTGCGATTTAGTTTCACCACAACGCAATATGATTTCATCTTTTAGGTTCTTGAAGGGATCAGAAACATCGGGAGAGATGATGACGTCACGAACTATCATCGCTATGTCTGCTGGTAGATGTGAAACACAATAATTATATTTCGTTTTCGAATCTATTATTGGTTTCGGCACTGCTAGTTCAAATGTGGATTCAACCATAGTAAACCACAAAGCAGGATCTGTCGGAATAAAAATAGGAATTTTTACCGCTTCTACTTCAGCCATGATGAATCGAAACTGGAAACAAAGGAAAAACGAAACTACAAGTTCTTGTCCGGTAGTCACCAATGTGGTGAGTTGCGTAGTAAAAGATGTTGTAAGATGTTCATTACTTGAATAAAGACTCCAATTAATCTACAACAACAATTTAATAAATAAAAATTAACGAAAAGAATGCCGATCCTTTGTTGCACGGCTTACAGTATAGCAGACGCAGGTTACAGCAGCACCACACTTCTGAATCATAACAGAGGGCCAGAAGTGGAAGTAGAAATGTTTTTACTGTGCTTGTAGCGCAATTTGTTGAACACACCAGGGAGGATGGATACATCACCATACTATCATTTTTCACATTCCAGAACAACAAGAAGCAAAACAGAATAAACACAGAGTGTTGCCACACGCGGAAAGAAAGAACATGAAATTTACATGGATTTCGGAGCACACGAAACCAAGGAATATGCAGCAGAAGATACTTACATAAACAATAATTTTCTGAAAATGTTAAGACATTGTTTTCTTAAAAAAGTATTTTAGAAAATGAAAAAAGAACTCCCCTCATTCAAATATTTGATTTTTGCAATCTATAAAATCAGAGAAGTATATGATAACTATTTTAAGCAGTAGATGGCAGCACTAAATAATACTTTGTTCAGCTATTCTCCTTTAGGGGCCATCCACAAATCGCTCACCCGCAAGAAAAGTGGCGCATCTCGCAAAAATTCCTTTTGCGTTTTATTCCACTACTAGGTCTGTCATAGGTGTGTCTTGCTAAACAAAAAGTTTCATAAGTGTAGTTGAACGGAAAATCACTTTGTTATGCTATTTGTTCATTTGTGACCACAAAAGAGAGGTGGATTGTTTGGGAAGGTAAATTTATCCAACCCTCCAAACCTCATCTTATGTCTCCATTCTTAAGTGTTTTACGCTTTTATGCACGTTTTTACTCCTGCCTGTAGAGCTAAGTGCTATAATTTCATGTTACAGTAGAATCATGCAAGTTTCTTTTGCCTCACCTGGGAAATTTACTTTTGTCGAGATGTGTCACTATCTTGCGGGTGAGCGAAATGATGTCACGCTTGGAGGGGGGGTCGTGAAATTGTGACAGTTTGTAACAAGGGGTTGGGAGGGGGTAAGAAGAAGTGTGACATCGCACATTTTGGTTAAAATAAAATCATTAAAAATCAGCAGATTAAATTTTGAAATTAAAGTTTGTATATTAAAAAGAATTTTAAAGGTTTGAATCTTTGCGTTGAAAGAAAGGGGAAAAGTGTGATTTTTTTTTTTCTTTGGGGGGGGGGGGGTGGCATAGTTTGTATTATTCTTTATTTATTGTTGCTAAAGAGCGTAAATGGGCCAGAAGAATTTTTTTTATATAAATATAAACAATTTAAATATTTTAAATTCTTTGTATGTTGGGGGAGGGGGTGTAAAACAGGGATGAAGAATAAATTTGGGAGGTTACAGTGATAATTTTGATGATTATTTCAAACAAATAGTAATTTTTCCATCTGAGCGAAAATGTCCAGTCTGAGACTCGAAGTCAGAATCTTTGGCTTTATTAAAAAGCAGAAAAAACAACGTTTAAAAATGCACAAAAAATATATGAAAAGCAGCAAACAGCTGTTTCGAATCTACTAGCGAGATTCTTCTTCAGTGCAAGATAGGGAAAAAGGAACAGCGTGCTAGAAAAAGCAAGGCTGAGCAAAATGATAGACAGAGCCTTATATACCCGATGCGGGTACGAAGGCGCCAAAAACAACCAATGAGACAGAAGCAGTGGAAACGACTGGGTAGACAAGTAGCGACATCTACCGGAGGAGGAGAGAAAAAGAAACCAAAAAAGGGGGAAATTAAATTAATGCTTTCCAAATACTTGGAAAATCAGGAGTACTAGATAAGTCATTGACTAAAGAGTGAGAATTTTTAGCAATGTGGTAAGCTTCCCAAAAATCAAGATCGAGGTTAGAAGAACATTTTTGGATAATGATAGCTGAGGAAAAATCGCCTATGTTGAGAAGACTAAGAATGTTGAGCAATAGAAGAACGTTTAAGCTTCTGATTTTTAACATAACCGTCATGCTCTTTTAAACGAAATCTGAGAGCACGTTTAGTCTGGCCAATATAAAAAAGGCCACACTGGCAAGAGATTTGGTAAATACCCCAGTTATCTACGCAATGAACGGGGTGTTTGAGATTTGAAAAAGGGATTTTATTAACAGGAGAAAAAATAACATTAAAATCAAACCTTCTTAAGATTTTAGCAACGTGCTGACTGATTTTAGGAAAAAATGGTAACACAACTGAAGTATTAAAGTTGGAATTTGAATGCTTTTCAGAATGGACTGATTTCGTCAATTTCTTATAAATAGAATCAATAATATTAGAGGAATAACCACGATCAACGGCAATAGCTTTGAGGTAATTAAGTTCAGCACTAAGTAGCTGAGGAGTGGAACAAATATTGGTGCCCAAAAAACAAAAGTATTGAAAGCAGCGAATTTCTGGTTAGGGGGATGAGAAGAACACCTGTGAGGTGGGAGACAGACAGCAAAAGGTTTACGAAAGACGGTAGTCTGAATGCCATTTTCATAACGAATAACAAGGACATCCAGGAAAGAAAGACAGTTATTGGTCTCAATTTCAGAGGTAAATTGAATACAGGGATCAATGGAATTCATAATAGAGAGAATATGATTAATATCCGAATTCATTTCAACCAGGACATAAACACCATCAACATAACGGACATAGAACGGAAATTTTAAAATTTCAAAAAGTTTGACCTCAAAATAGTGCATATAAATATCGCATAAAATTATACTAAGAGGATTACCCATAGCCAAACTGTCAATCATAGGGAAGAAATTACCATTGAAAACAAAAGTATTTTGCGACAAGCAAGCGCGAGTGAGAAGGATAAACTCCTCGATTTCAAAATAAGAGAAATGGAATTCACAAAGCCTTTTCTTGAGGCAATCTAAAGCCCCCTCAACCGGAACGTTTGTAAATAAGGATTTAACATCGTGTGACCCTGCGGCTTAAAATTATGAAGTTTTTTAACAAAATCAAAAGAATTCTTAACAGTGAAACTGAAACAGTTACTGCTCAAAAGTGGGGAAAAAACAGAAACTAAATATTTGGCAAGCTTATAAGGAGCTGTACCGATACTAAAGACAATAGGTCTAAAAGGAATGTCAGGTTTATGGACCTTAGGTAAAGCATAAAACCTGGCACAATGCGCAATAGACGGAATAAGAGACTACTTAAAGTTAGCAGGAATAATGGAAGAAGACTCGATGGCAGACTTAATGGAGTTAATTTCACTAGTGGAAGGGTCTTTGCGGATATCCACACACGGACCATTATTAATTAATTTATGGGATTTTTCCAAATACGTAGATTTGTAGAGAAGAACAATCTGACCACCTTCGTCGGCCTTAGTAATAATTAAGTTTGGATCAGAACGCAAGTTTTTCAGACATTGTTTAACAGGATTTTTAAGATTAGGCTTATAAACATTAGAATTGAAATCAACAGTATTGGCAATGAGATGCCTAATGGACTCTTTTTGAGAAGAAGAAAGAGCGCTATGCTTAAAGTCTCTTTCAATAGGAGCAATAAGTTTAGGTAAAGAAGGAATAGCAGAGACAGAAAAATTGTTATTCAATTTGAGAGCATCGAGCTGATTGTTACTTAAAGGAACACTAGAAAGATTGACAACAGCATTTTGGTTAACAAGAGGCAAATTCCTGGAGTTATTAGCAACAGAACTTTCACAAAGTGTATTAAATTTCTTCCTTAAAACCGAACAATGAACAGAAGAAGCTGTGAGAACTCTGCTCCATGACCTCCTGTCGATAGACTCAAAATCAGGTGTAGAATTAGCGAGGCTGATATGTAAAGAATATAACTCGTGCTCTATATGAGTAATTTTGTGGCGAGCCTCTTGAATCAAAGCTCTTAAAAGAGCTAATTTAGAACGAAATAATGCCTTGTCAATCCTATTTGAAGAAAATAAATTACAACGTATGGAAATGAATTTAGGAATAACCTTCTTACGCCTACAATCAATCAATCTTCTTCTCATCCCCCTAACCAGAAATTCGCTGCCTTCAATACTTTTGTTTTTCGGGCTACCAATATTTGTTCCACTCCTCAGCTACTTAGTGCTGAACTTAATTACCTCAAAGCTATTGCTGTTGATCGTGGGTATTCCTCTAATATTATTGATTCTATTTATAATAAATTGACGAAATCAGTCCATTCTGAAAAGCATTCAAATTCCAACTCTAATACTTCAGTTGTGTTACCATTTTTTCCTAAAATCAGTCAGCAAGTTGCTAAAATCTTAAGAAGGTTTGATTTTAATGTTATTTTTTCTCCTGTTAATAAAATCACTTTTTCAAATCTCAAACACCCCGTTGATCGCCTAGATAAATGGGGTATTTACCAAATCTCTTGCCAGTATGGCCTTTCTTATATTGGCCAGACTAAACGTGCTCTTAGATTTCGTTTAAAAGAGCATGAAGGTTATGTTAAAAATCAGGAGCTTAAACGTTCTTCTATTGCTCAACATTCTTGGTCTTCTCAACATAGGTTCGATTTTTCCTCAGCCATCATTATCCAAAAATCTTCTTCTAACCCCGATCTTGATTTTTGGGAAGCTTACCACATCACTAAAAATTCTCACTGTTTAGTCAATGACTTATCTAGTACTCCTGATTTTATAAGTATTTGGAAAGCATTAATTTAATTTCCCCCTTTTTTGGTTTCTTTTTCTCTTCTCCTCCGGTAGATGTCGCTACTTGTCGCCCCAGTCGTTTCCACTGCTTCTCTCTCATTGGTTGTTTTTGGCGCCTTCGCACCTGCATCGGGTATATAAGGCTCTCTGTCTATCATTTTGCTCAGCCTTGCTTTTTCTAGCACGCTGTTCCTTTTTCCCTATCTTGCACTGAAGAAGAATCTCGCTAGTAGATTCGAAACAGCTGTTTGCTGCTTTTCATATATTTTTTGTGCATTTTTAAACGTTGGTTTTTCTGCTTTTTAATATTCTTGCACAAAGGCTTTATTTACTAATTTTATCTTTGGCTTTATTTCCCAATGCTCTTCCAATTGAACTATCTGGACGACACACCAACCGACACAATATATTCTCAAAACAACCATTTGGTCATGACATCAGTTTTTTGTGTGAAAAATAATTAAAAGTGTACATGATTACTTATGTTATTTTATTAGTAAGGAATGAACGTTAGTCTTTCTAAAAAGCTTTTAAATCTCTATGGTGAAGGGCGGAAGTGGCAATTTTGTTGAACAAGGGGATAATTGATATTAATGTTTTTTTATTGTCACTACTGGGTTTTAAACAAGGCAAGAGTTTTATATATATAAATAAGGATTAAAATTTTATTATGCTGGGGGGTGGGGGTGGTGAGGAGAAGTGTAAATTTGGTAAGTTAGTGATTAATTTATCTATTTATATTAGTGAATAATCACTGTTGCAGATTTTTTTTCAGACTACAGTTGGAAGGATTTTAATTTCTGTAAGCTGGAAAGCTGGTTGCAACGAGGGAAGTAGAAATTTGGGATTTCAGGGGATTATTTTATGCGATTTATTATTTGTTGTCAGCAAAGAGCATTAAATAGGGAGGGTGGAAGATTATTTTATATAAAATTAAAAAATTTAGAATATTTTAAATTTCTTTGTATGCACTCAGGAAGGGGGGGGGGAAGCAAAAATTTATAGATTAGAATTTGATTTAGATAGATTTATTTATTTTTATTAGTGAACAATGATTGTATTTTAAATAAAAAGGTTTAAAGAGTAATATTGCTTGATAGTTTTCTTAAGAAAGTAAAACGTTTTGCATAGTGAAATTTAACAAAGCTTTCTATATCTGGGAAACAAACCATAAAAAACCTTTTTTGTACATTACTTCCGTATCTTACTAAAAAGTTTTTTAAAAAATCAAATAGCACAGCACTCTTTACAATTGACCTATGAGGTATGCTTTTCTGAGGGGTTGGGGGGATTAAAGGTGAATGGAAATCATGATTATGAGTTCATATAATTGGTCTTTAATTATTTTTGTTTTTATCTTTTTATTATTAACCTAAAAAAGTAATGATATCAATACAAAACCCCTTAAAGATTTAAAAGTTTGTGCCTCAGCACTTTATCTTATTGCTATAAGAATTTTAAATATGGAACTTAAAAATAATGATATCAAATTTTAAGTAACACTATGCTATTAATTAATGTTTATATATATATATATATATATATATATATATATATAACCAATAATTATATATATATATATATATATATATATTATTTCATCATTTTATTTTTGTTTTATTTATAATTGCATGTGTAAGAATTATGCTAAATTTAAAAGGATGTATAAAATTTTATTCATTGATGCTTTATCATTCGCATCTTTCATTAATTCAAAATATGAGTTTTAAAAGATATGATATCAAAATTTAAGTGACGCCTTGATGTAACTTTAAACAATTTGTTATAAAATTCAATTTCACTTGTTTTCGGTTTGGCTAAATATACATACACATCTAACTAAAACCCTAAACATCTAATTTTCCAGTACACTGTAAAAAATATCACTCTCACTGAATCTATATAATGCACTGAAATGTATTTATATGAATAAATTGATTTATCTTTTGTGCCACGCTATTCAAAATCAAAAGAAAAAATTATGTAAATAATTTCTTTGCGTCATATTAGCCATTTGCATATATTTCGCTTAGTTTGGATACAATGTAGCAAAGAAGTTATTTACATAAATTTTACTTTTGATTTTGGATAGCGTGGCACAAAAGATAAATCAATTTATTCATATAAATACATTTCAGTGCATTGTATAGGTTCAGGGAGAGTGATATTTTTAACAGTGTATTGGAAAATTAAAAGTTTTGGTTAGATGTGCAAATATATTTAGCCAAACCGAAAACAATTAAAATTGAACTTTAAAACAAGTTGTTTAAAGCTACATCAAGGCGTCACTTAAATTTTGGTATCATATCTTTTAAAACTCATATTTTGAATTAATGAAAGATGTAAAAGACAAAGCATCAAGGAATAAATTTTTATACATCCTTTTAAATTTAACATAATACTTACACATGCAATTATAAATAAAACAAAAATAAAACAAACTAGCTGACCCGCCCGGCGTTGCCCGGGCCCGTAATAATATTCTTAAATTAATCTGAAATTTTTATCGCAGATCCGTACAGAGGGGGCGGGTGGAGACGGTGCAAATTACCAGGGCCCGACTCTTGTTCAGTTCCAAAGCTGTGTAAAGTCAAAGGTTAAGATTTTTAATTTTTATATGTCTCATACTTTAAACTTTTTTATTCTAAATTAACTGATGAATTTAATTAAAATGTAATTATATTTTCAAAAATTTAATTTTTTATTTAAAATCTTTATATGAAAAAGCGATTACAAATACAACATAAAGTGCAATGCTGAAAAAGAAGTAATAAAATTGTAAGCAAATAGAGTAAAGCCTGTTTATAACGGAATCCTGCAATAAACGAAAAAAAAAAGTTCCAGCTCTCCCCCGTTTTCGTTTCCGTCTAAGCAGGTTTTATTGTATCTTACTTTTGGGAGGGGGGAGGGGGCGAACCTGAAATTCGTATCGCAGGTCCGTACAAAATTACTTTTTACGTCATGACAACATTTTGTAAACTTCTTGCTGCTGTTTAATTCGCATTTTCAATACAGTGCTTTGCATAAATTGCACGTTTCACTCACAGTTATACATGCCCCGGAACGTTTAAATCAGTAATTTGGATTTCAGTAGCAACTCGTTCATGTTACAGTTATTAAGCCTATTTTGCCGATCGCTTAACGGCGTTCTCGACAATTCTATTTGGATTTCGAATCTATTTCGATTCGGCTTCTTCTTCACTTTCAAGCATTCACCGAGATTTTTTTACGGGCATTTCAAATGATATTTTGAAGCTACATAATTGCAGCGAAAGATATTGCACCGAAAACGCGAAACGTAAACAACAACAAACCCGATCGCCCTAAATCCTGCCAAGGACTCTTACACAATAACCAATCAGATGCGTTTCTCGGGCGTTGCCATTAAACAATAACAAATAATCGCGATTTCTGTGCCACGTACGTTAGCGTAATATATATATAGATGATAAAATAAATAATATATATATATATATATATATATATATATATATAATAAATTTGAAATCACAAATATATGAAGAAATTGATAAAGTTCTAAAGATGATTTAGAAATGAACATAGGAAACCAGTATGTAAAAAAAGAAACTATAAATGACTCACAGAATCATCAGAGGAGCTTGTGAGTTCATTCATAGAAGATGCGTTATTTCATCCAATTTTGTCGGCATTATGCCTAAAATGACAAAATTTAGCTCCTTATAACGCAAACATTACAGAAAATAGATAATAAAAAGCTAAGAGATCCAAAGAAAGATACACCTCATACAGGATATTAAAAATTATTAGAGCACAATACCTGAATGACATACTAAGAGTTGAAACTACTGTATATCAGCATGGAAAAGAAAGTTAAGACTATTTTAACATGTGATCTACAGTTAAGCATCTGAGTGAAACCCATAACTGTACTGCCATCTGGTGTGAGAAAGGAAAAATGAAAATTGGAACTGGATTAATAACAATTATGTTGAGTGTTGCCATCTTAAGCCCCAAAAAAATAAAAAATAAAAGGAATGAAAATGATTGAAGAAATCAAGAAAAGACTTGGATTAACTTTTAGTTAAACTAGAATGAAAAAATAGGAATAAACTTAATAAGTACTGAGTGAATACAAAATAAAATAAAGAAAAGGAATAAATTAATACAAATAAATAAATAAATAAATAATTATATAAAAATAAATAAAAGGGCAATTGATTAAATTAACGTTTTAAAGACAAAAAATTGTAATATAAAAAATGAGATTATAAATAACATTTAAAAAGATGAGGAATATTTAAGATAGTAAAATTTAGCCTTGTATTATGTAAATAAATGTGAAAATTTAAAAAGCAATGAGGAATATTGAGATAGTAAAATAGATCCTTAAATGATGATGCAATACGTGAAAATTTATTATATTAAATGCATGATACCCCATAATTTTTATTATTATTATATGTCCATACAATATATAAGCATATATACATACACTTATACACGCTCACACACACACACACACACATATATATATATATATATATATATATATACCGGGTGATTATAATTAAAGTTACGATTTCAAAAATCGATAATTTTAAAACTACTGATCAGATTGACTTGATATTTGAGCAGAACAATCCTGAGGCAATGAAATTTTGTTTGGCGAAGGAAAAATATCAGTTCCAAAATGTGCCGATAGATAGCGCTGTCGGGGTTCACATTGTCTGGAGATATGCAAATTACTAATACGTTACATGCGCACCGCAGACATAGCTGCCATAAAATGCAGAGTACTAGCTCTTTGCCTGAATGCTTCATCATGACTCTGACTATGAAGGATCGCGCTCTGCTCTTGATGCTTTTTTATAAGAACGAAGACTGTGCACTTACAGGTATTAGGAAGTTTCGGAGATTAAAATCCATAAACAGGGGTCCAATAAGCACAAATGGTCTGCAAAAAATGATTGCTAAATTCGAAGAGACCGGTTCATTTAACGTTGAACGGGCTAGAGGAAGGAAACCAGTTTCGACTGCGGCCATGGAAGATGTGGCTACAGCATTACAAGAACAGACTCACAGTGAGGCTGGAATCAGCAGTGCACGGGGAATTGGCCGAATACTGGATATGCCGAACAGCACGGTGCGTAAAGCCCTACGGAACATTTTGCGCTGTTATCCGTACAAGATAACTCATGTGCAGGAGTTGCTACCCGCTGACCCGGAAGCACGCCAATCTTTTGCACTACAATTTCTTGTCCGGATGGAAGTGGACAACGGATGACCATGGAACATTCTGTGGTCTGACGAAGCCCACTTTCGTTTGCAAGGTTCTGCAAATTCGCAAAATTGCAGCATATGGGCGACCGAGAATCCGTCCCAGCTACAGCCATTACCTCTTCAGTCTGAAAAGGTCACTGTGTGGTGCGGAATAGCGGCAGCGTTTATCGTCGTTCCGTTTTTCTTCGAGGAGATCACACCTGCGGGTTCCGTTACCTGCACCGTTACTGGCAAGTGGTATGAAGCACTTTTGCGTAACCATGTCCTTCCGGCACTTCAGCAGCGTCAGTGTGTGGATCGCACAATATTCATGCAAGATGGCGCTCCTCCGCACATTGCTACTCCTGTGAAGCAGCTACTGAGTTCTAATTTCGGAGATGATAGGATCATAAGCCGCCATTTTCCAACAACGTGGCCGCCACGTTCCTCCCGACTTAAACCTGTGTGGATTCTGGCTTTGGGGGTACCTGAAGAATGTTGTTTACAGTGGGCGTATTCAGAATCTGGCCGACTTGAAGGCAAGCATCACACATCACATCCATTGCATCAGTACAGATACCCTCTGATCTGTTATGGAGCATGCCGCTTAGCGCTTCCAATTACTAGCGGAACAAGGCGGAGGGCATATCGAGCAACTTATGTTTTAATCATCAGTAAGGTGTTTGTTCCATGAAGCTCTTTTTTTTCATTTTTTGTCATTATCGCTGTTGTCGCTGTAAACACGGAGTCTTGTCTTTTCGCTAATAAATTTTTAGTAAACCCCTGAACTCTATTTTTTCCTTTTGGCTAACAACATTCCTGTGTTTAACGATTACATTTTTGGGTCTTTCCCCCTGACATTACGCTGACAACGCCATCTATCGACACATTTTGGAACTATTTTTTACCTTCGCCAAACAAAATTTCATTGCCCCACGATTGTTCTGCTAAAATATCAAGTCATTCTGACCAGTAGTTTTAAAATTATCGACTTTTGAAATCATAACTTTAATTATAATCACCCGGTACATTAATTAATAGCATAACGTCCCTTAAAATTTTATATCATTATTTTTTAGTTCCATATTTAAAATTCTTATAGCAATAAGATAAGTAGATAAGAAAGGCCGGTTCTATGTCAGCGGCGTACGCGGCGTCACCTTGAACGACCTTGAACGACCTCTGCATGCTGTTTGAAGGTTATGCGGCGTAGGTGAAGGTTATACTCTAAAAGGCGGGGTCAAGGTGATGCGTCATCTTATAGTATGAGGGGTAATTTTGAGTTTGATTTTTTTTTAATGATAATTAATTTTAATTGGGGGACTTTAACTTTTTTCGGGGTAATTTTTGAAGATAGAAATTTTTGTGAGATTGATTTTTTTTGCTGACCGTACTACAGTATGAGTGGTAATTTTGAGTTTGATTTTTTTTTTAATGTTAATTAATTTTAATTGGGGGACTAACTTTTTTCGGGGTAATTTTTGAAGATAGAAATTTTTGTGAGATTGATTTTTTTTTTCTGACCGTACTACAGTACGAGGGGAAATTTTAAGTTTGATTTTTTTTTAATGATAATTAATTTTAATTGGAGGACTTTAACTTTTTTCGGGGTAATTTTTGAAGATTGAATTTTTGGGAGATTGATTTTTTCTCTTACTGTACTACAGTATGAGGGGTAATTTTAAGTTTTTTTTTTTTTTTTTACTAATGATAATTAATTTTAATTGGGCGACTTTAACTTTTTTCAGGGTAATTTTTGAAGATTGAAATTTTTAGAGATTCATTTTTTTTTCTCACCGTACTACAGTACTTAGGGATAATTTTACATTTGAAAAATACATTAACGATAATTAATTAAGAAATTTTAATTGGGGGGGCTTAAACTTTTTTGGAGTAATTTTTTGAAATTTTTGGGACATTGATTTTTTTTTCGTCGTACGAGGTGTTTTTTGAGTTTGATATTTTTTCATTAATGATAATTAATTAAGAAATTTTAATTATGGGGACTTTAACTTTTTTAGGAGTATTTTTGAAGATAGAATTTTTCGGGGAAATTGATTATTCTTTTCGTCGTACTCCAGTACGAGGGGTTATTTGTACTTTTAAAAAATTAATTAAGAATTTTTAATTGGGAGACTTTAATTTTTGGGAGTAATTTTTGAGTTAGATTTTTTTTTTCTGACATTTTTTTTTTAGCACACTTGAGTTTTCGGTGTTTTTACTGGCAACGATTTTTAATTTGGGAACTTTCAAATATTTTTTTCGCGATTTTCCTTTAGCAATCGAATTTTAAACATTCATTAAACATTTTAATTGGAAGACTTTATCTTTTAACGCAAATTTTTAGATAAAAATGGAATTTTAAACATAAATTGGATGAGGGGACTTTACGCGATTCAATTTAGTGACGTATGCGCTTGACTATTGAGTATTAATTAAAATTCTGAATAATTGTGAATTTTTGTTATTTAGTGTTAGAATTTTTGTCTGCAAATTTTTGAATAGTACTGCCCCACCCGTGGCTGAGAGGTTCTGCTCACGAAGCTAATAGACCTGAAGTGTTGGGTTCGATCCCATTCGCGCCCGTCGGCCTAATCGTTCGGAGTTTTGTTTGAGCCATGAATTTGCATGCGTAAATATGGATTAGGTTACCTTAGAAAGACCTCCACGAAGGGCACTCCCCCCTCGGGCCTAGTGTAGATAATCGCCCGTCAAAATCAACCCACCTTTTAAATAATGTTAATAAATTTTAGAATTTTTTTTTTTCTGAATACGTGTTAGATCGGTGGTTATGTTTTCGCGGATTTAATCATAAATAGAAATTGTTAGGATATTTTTAAGGATATCAGTTTTCGATTTATTATGCAATTTTTAGGCATTATTGCTTAATTTATATGAAAATATATTTTGAAAAAAAAAAAACATGAAATGCCATTCATAAAGATATTAGGAAATGTATACCCCCTACCCCTAAATGAATATCTATATATTTGTAAAATATGGGGTTACCTATTCAATGGTTCGTTTGAATTTGTCCCTTCAAATTTTATTGACGCATGTTTTCTATTTTTTAAACAGTGCCATTATAAATTATCTAGATCTATTTTTCAAAACTAGAAAATCGATTTTTAAACATATATAATTTTTGAATGTTTCTATTAAAATACTTTGAATTTTTAATAAGATTTTGGGAAAAAACGCATTTTTTACAAATTTTCGCTAATATTACGCTTTTTAGAATAAAACTATTAAATACATAAATTTACCAAAAATTTAACACACTTACTTTACTTAAAATGACTTTCAGAGCCTAAAAAACGCATGTTTCTGTAGGAAAATGTCTACTATACTGAACCGTGGTCATCGTGCGTTATCTTTGGGAACACTCAGAAGTGAATCACTTTATCTAGATAAGGGGTTTTCCTTTTTATCGTGATAGGATATTAGATTTTAATTTCGATTGACTAATGGTGGGGTACAAATTAAGATTTTCAAATAATTAATTTAAGATTTTTATTATCTCACTGATTGCGAATTTAATGAATGAATAATTAATATTACGTCACACAAAACGAATTTTTGAATAATTATGATTTAATATTGCGTCAAAATTTTTAAATGATTTTATTAATATAAAATTTTTATCCAATTGGGGGTCATTTTTTCTTATAGATTTATTTTAAATAAAATTGGAATATTCATTTAGTAATACTATATTAACAATTTAATGCATGTGCGACATTTCTTTTGGATAAAATTAAAACTATTTTCTAATGAGACCTTTAAAAACGGATACTTTTTTAAATGATTCATTAACCGCGAGAATACTTCAAAGATGTCCTTGATGAGTCATCACGAATAACACTCGAAAACATGAAAGTTTTAATAAATTTATTGAGGTTTATGAAAAGTAACACTTATTGAAATTTATTTAATATTTGAAATAAACATTACGCGCAGTGACCGTTACGCATACATTTTAAAATATAGATCTAGTTCAAATTTTACTAAGTTTCGTAATGGAGGTCACGTTATACCCTAACCAATCATACTATTTAGTCAGGGATTGCTATTTTGGAATTATCTAAATTAGTTACAAAACTTCTCATTTTTTAATAACTACACTAATCATAAGTCATGTTTAATCAAATAAATATAATTTTTATCGTTTTTGTTACTTAACAAGATATAAATACCTTATACATATGCTATATTGATTCTGGTTTAGTTTAGTGCATATAAATTTTAACTAATAATTTTCTTTTAGTAGATATAACAATATTCGCCAACATATATATATATTTTTAACATTATTCAAATTTCGCACAAACCTTTAAATAATTTTGGAAAAAATATTTCATTTTTAGAAGATTAACCATAATATTAATTTTAAACCTCTTAATTCTTTTTTAATTGAGGTAGTACGATAGAAAATTAATATATTCGACACAATAAAGAAATTACTAATTCATATTAACAATGATTTTAAGCATTATGTTAAAATTCGAGATTTTTCATTTACAAATAATTTGAAAAATAAAACATTTAAAAGTAAATTGACTTACTTGTATTAATTTTCCATCTAAATCCAAAAGGCTTTCAAACAGAAACAACACACCACATACATTTTTGTGTCACTATATGAAATGAATTAGGATTTTTCACCCCAATCTCTTATCTCTGGGGTAATTCCTAGAACTGACTCATGCGATTCGCACAATATTACATCGTAATTTGAATCTAAGAACAGTGTTAATGAATTTAATATGATGCGTTATTAATAAGGGATTAAATATAATGTGTAATTAATAAGGGATTTAGTTAATTTGTTTCGTTATTAATTAAAACCTGAATATAATTATGTCTTTTTAAGTCTTATTTAATAGAATAGGAATACTTTTAAAATTTTCATGAGGTTTTTTTCAGAAACACTTTTTAAGAATACTTTTCTTAATGAATGTGTAATTAACATTTTTTAAATTAATTAATTAATACGTAATTAAATTTTCAAAATTAAAATAAATATAAAATAGAAGAGAAATTCTTTTCAAATTTATTAAGCAAAATACAAGTTATTATTAGGTAATATTTCAAATTGCTGCAATTTTTAAACATGTTGAGTTATCACTGAGAACTTAATATCGAGGTATTTGAATAGTAATGCTAATCAGAATTTGAAAAAAAGAAAAATAGTAAAAATAATTTTGATATTAACTAACTTGCATAACTTGCTACAAACATGACTTTCTTTTGAACACACTAGAATGGGATTGAACTTTTAAAGACATATTTATCTCACATATTTAAAATAAAGACTTGTGCTAAATTTTCAACGAAAATATTTCTCATTTTAAAGTTAACTTCTTTCATTGAAAAAGTTCTATACTTGGAAATTTCACATACAAATTTTTCTCACATGGAAAAAGACTTAAGTAATTGTATTAGAATAAAAACTTATCATATGAAAATTTTACTTGTGTAAATTGTATTTAAAAAAAAACTTATCATATTAAAATTTTTTATAAGTTAATTATTATTATTAAATCTATGTCTCCCACCACTCACCTTTTTTATAAATAAATATTTATCACTTTTTAATGGAAACAAGGATGGTAGGTAAACCTTTCGTTTTATATTTTAAAATTAATATGAGCCTTTTTTTTCAGTGCGACTCCTTCAAATTTAAAACCCTTTGAAAGCTTTTATAGGGATAACATAAAAAAAATCGAAGTCTCCCATTTCACCAATAAAGGATTTGTACTAAATACACTACAGACATTCTTGTTTTAACATGATTTGAAAATTTTTAATTCAAGTTCTTTTGAAAACTTTACTTATTTCATAGGGAGAAAAAAAAACATGCATTTATAAATTTTTAGTTTCACATATTATACACTAAATAAAATATATATTAAGATAAAACATTTGCAAACTTATTTATAAAAAGGAAAGACATAACCTTATTTCACTTTTTCGTTAAGCATATTTTTAATTCACAAGCAGGCTTCACACATGTTACTTAGCACACAAGTTACTTCAGCGAAAAATCCCTTTTCCTTATCTAAATGATTCATACATCCCTCATGAATACGTTATACAAACGATGTATTAGTTTAATGAATATAAATTTTAACTGAATCCTTTAAACTTTATTTGATAACATTCGATCATTTTTATATTTCAAAACGAAGAAAAATTATCGAATATCACCTAACAAGCATATACTTTTACACTAACATGTTATAAAAACACTTCTCAATATTCAAATTTTATGATATTTCGACATCTCTCGCCAAGCTTTTTAAGAATGAAAGACTATTTCGTTAGAATATTTAGCTTTTTGTATACAATTTTAGCAATAAATACATAATGCACTCAACTTTACTTTGTCATTAAACATTAAATTAATCCATCGCATAGCAATTCAAACTTAGGATTTTTTTATTTAGGGTAGATAAGTATACATGTATATATATATATATATATATATATATATATATATATACATGTGCATATATGTGTGTCTGTATGCATTTGTTAATGGGGGGAAAATTTAAAAGGTATACACATTGAATGTTAATAAAATTATTTAAAAAATTTTATAAAAATATTTCAAGAGAGTATTAAACATTTTAAGACAGTATTAAAGATTTGAACAACTGATAAAAATGCTTTGAAAAACATTTAAAATTATTTAAAATGTTTTTTTCATATTTTAAAGTAAACAAATTTTAATACATAGCTATGTACATACAGTCATTTCAGCTATATACATACATGCATTTGACCTATGTTAACAGAACAAATGTTTTATATATTTCGATGCTATTTCCAAGTTAGTCAATTTATACTTTTTGAATATGCTTATACATATATTTGTAAATTTTAATGTTTTCTCTTAAAACTGACTAGTTATTTATCCTAGCATTATCCTATTATTATCCTAGTTATTTATCCTACATTTATTAACACAAAAAACCAACTGCTTTTCAAACGACTGTGTGATTATCAAAACAACCCAAATCCTTTTATCTACACATATGCAAACATTTTAATAAACTAGAGGCCACATTTTCAATCGAATAAAACAATGACTAATCAAATAGGTTATATCCTAACTTAAATTATACCTTTTATGTGATATTGCTAAACATGCTACTACAATGTCTAATCAAATAGGTTATGTCCTAACTTGAATGATACCTTTTTTGTGACATCGCTAAACAAACTTCTAACTTGTAAAAATAGCATGATAACTTGTTTTCACTAGACAAACTTAATAATTTTCGTAGTTTTTATAAAATAATCGACATGTTTGGTTATCTCTCATCATAGTTTTCTAAAATATATCCAAAAAAGTTTGCTACTATTAAAAAACATGCTTTTAATTCAGATAGTTTTCACTCTTATTATTTAAAAACATATAACACAAAATATTTTTATTAAATAATCACTATTTTTCACAAGTTTGCAATATTTATATGCTAACTAGGGTTAGTAGTATTCAGACTTGAAAATATCTTTATAGATTAAACATGAAAATTTATATGTCTGACAATCCTTTGACTATTTTTAGTTAAAGTTCGTGTCATGAAATATAACCGCAAAGCTTAAAATTATACTTTGCAGTTTTCTAACTATTAAAAATTAATGTTTTAAAAATTCATTAAAATTTGAAAAATTATTAAATACTATTACATTTTAATTTTTAAATTCATTTTTATATAAAAACACACAAAATAATAATACTTATCTAATATGGCAGCTAGCAGTCTTAAGCGCAACCTTCTCTTTCAAAAACTAAAAACGAAATGAATAATTCTAAATCCTTATCAGCTAATCTTATCAACTGATTAGATCTAGTCACGTGATATATGACATCACTTATCACTAATGACGTAGGGGTTATCACGTGATCGGGAATCCCCATCACGTGGTATATGATATCACTAATGACGTTATCATATACCACGTGACTAGATCTAATCAGTTGATAAGATTAGCTGATAAGGACTTAGAATTATTCATTTCGTTTTTAGTTTTTGAAAGAGAAGGTTGCGCTTAGCGCTTAAGACTGCTAGCTGCCATATTAGATAAGTATTATTATTTTGTGTGTTTTTATATAAAAATGAATTTAAAAATTAAAATGTAATAGTATTTAATAATTTTTCAAATTTTAATGAATTTTTAAAACATTAATTTTTAATAGTTAGAAAACTGCAAAGTATAATTTTAAGCTTTGCGGTTATATTTCATGACACGAACTTTAACTAAAAATAGTCAAAGGATTGTCAGACATATAAATTTTCATGCTTAATCTATAAAGATATTTTCAAGTCTGAATACTACTAACCCTAGTTAGCATATAAATATTGCAAACTTGTGAAAAATAGTGATTATTTAATAAAAATATTTTGTGTTATATGTTTTTAAATAATAAGAGTGAAAACTATCAGAATTAAAAGCATGTTTTTTAATAGTAGCAAACTTTTTTGGATATATTTTAGAAAACTATGATGAGAGATAACCAAACATGTTGATTATTTTATAAAAACTACGAAAATTATTAAGTTTGTCTAGTGAAAACAAGTTATCATGCTATTTTTACAAGTTAGAAGTTTGTTTAGCGATGTCACAAAAAAGGTATCATTCAAGTTAGGACATAACCTATTTGATTAGACATTGTAGTAGCATGTTTAGCAATATCACATAAAAGGTATAATTTAAGTTAGGATATAACCTATTTGATTAGTCATTGTTTTATTCGATTGAAAATGTGGCCTCTAGTTTATTAAAATGTTTGCATATGTGTAGATAAAAGGATTTGGGTTGTTTTCATAATCACACAGTCGTTTGAAAAGCAGTTGGTTTTTGTGTTAATAAATGTAGGATAAATAACTAGGATAATAATAGGATAATGCTAGAATAAATAACTAGTCAGTTTTAAGAGAAAACATTAAAATTTACAAATATATGTATATGCATATTCAAAAAGTATAAATTGACTAACTTGGAAATAGCATCGAAATATATAAAACATTTGTTCTGTTAACATAGGTCAAATGCCTGTATGTACATAGCTATGTATTAAAATTTGTTGACTTTAAACTATGAAAGAAACATTTTAAATAATTTTAAATGTTTTTCAAAGCATTTTTATCAGTTGTTCAAATCTTTAATACTGTCTTAAAATGTTTAATACTCTCTTGAAATATTTTTATAAATTTTTTTAAATAATTTTATTAACTTTCAATGTGTATACCTTTTAAATTTTTCCCCCATTAACAAATGCACACAGACACACATATATGCACATGTATATATATATATATACACGTATACTTATCTACCCTAAATAAAAAAATCCTAAGTTTGAATTGCTATGCGATGGATTAATTTAATGTTTAATGACAAAGTAAAGTTGAGTGCATTATGTATTTATTGCTAAAATTGTATACAAAAAGCTAAATATTCTAACGAAATAGTCTTTCATTCTTAAAAAGCTTGGCGAGAGATGTCGAAATATCATAAAATTTGAATATTGAGAAGTGTTTTTATAACATGTTAGTGTAAAAGTATATGCTTGTTAGGTGATATTCAATAATTTTTCTTCGTTTTGAAATATAAAAATGATCGAATGTTATCAAATAAAGTTTAAAGGATTCAGTTAAAATTTATATTCATTAAACTAATACATCGTTTGTATAACGTATTCATGAGGGATGTATGAATCATTTAGATAAGGAAAAGGGATTTTTCGCTGAAGTAACTTGTGTGCTAAGTAATATGTGTGAAGCCTGCTTGTGAATTAAAAATATGCTTAACGAAAAAGTGAAATAAGGTTATGTCTTTCCTTTTTATAAATAAGTTTGCAAATGTTTTATCTTAATATATATTTTATTTAGTGTATAATATGTGAAACTAAAAATTTATAAATGCATGTTTTTTTTTCTCCCTATGAAATAACTAAAGTTTTCAAAAGAACTGGAATTAAAATTTTTCAAATCATGTTAAAACAAGAATGTCTGTAGTGTATTTAGTACAAATCCTTTATTGGTGAAATGGGAGACTTCGATTTTTTTTATGTTATCCCTATAAAAGCTTTCAAAGGGTTTTAAATTTGAAGGAGTCGCACTGAAAAAAAAGGCTCATATTAATTTTAAAATATAAAACGAAAGGTTTACCTACCATCCTTGTTTCCATTAAAAAGTGATAAATATTTATTTATAAAAAAGGTGAGTGGTGGGAGACATAGATTTAATAATAATAATTAACTTATAAAAAATTTTAATATGATAAGTTTTTTTTAAAAATACAATTTACACAAGTAAAATTTTCATATGATAAGTTTTTATTCTAATACAATTACTTAAGTCTTTTTCCATGTGAGAAAAATTTGTATGTGAAATTTCCAAGTATAGAACTTTTTCAATGAAAGAAGTTAACTTTAAAATGAGAAATATTTTCGTTGAAAATTTAGCACAAGTCTTTATTTTAAATATGTGAGATAAATATGTCTTTAAAAGTTCAATCCCATTCTAGTGTGTTCAAAAGAAAGTCATGTTTGTAGCAAGTTATGCAAGTTAGTTAATATCAAAATTATTTTTACTATTTTTCTTTTTTTCAAATTCTGATTAGCATTACTATTCAAATACCTCGATATTAAGTTCTCAGTGATAACTCAACATGTTTAAAAATTGCAGCAATTTGAAATATTACCTAATAATAACTTGTATTTTGCTTAATAAATTTGAAAAGAATTTCTCTTCTATTTTATATTTATTTTAATTTTGAAAATTTAATTACGTATTAATTAATTAATTTAAAAAATGTTAATTACACATTCATTAAGAAAAGTATTCTTAAAAAGTGTTTCTGAAAAAACCTCCTGAAAATTTTAAAAGTATTCCTATTCTATTAAATAAGACTTAAAAAGACATAATTATATTCAGGTTTTAATTAATAACGAAACAAATTAACTAAATCCCTTATTAATTACACATTATATTTAATCCCTTATTAATAACGCATCATATTAAATTCATTAACACTGTTCTTAGATTCAAATTACGATGTAATATTGTGCGAATCGCATGAGTCAGTTCTAGGAATTACCCCAGAGATAAGAGATTGGGGTGAAAAATCCTAATTCATTTCATATAGTGACACAAAACTGTATGTGGTGTGTTGTTTCTGTTTGAAAGCCTTTTGGATTTAGATGGAAAATTAATACAAGTAAGTCAATTTACTTTTAAATGTTTTATTTTTCAAATTATTTGTAAATGAAAAATCTCGAATTTTAACATAATGCTTAAAATCATTGTTAATATGAATTAGTAATTTCTTTATTGTGTCGAATATATTAATTTTCTATCGTACTACCTCAATTAAAAAAGAATTAAGAGGTTTAAAATTAATATTATGGTTAATCTTCTAAAAATGAAATATTTTTTCCAAAATTATTTAAAGGTTTGTGCGAAATTTGAATAATGTTAAATATATATATATATGTTGGCGAATATTGTTATATCTACTAAAAGAAAAATATTAGTTAAAATTTATATGCACTAAACTAAACCAGAATCAATATAGCATATGTATAAGGTATTTATATCTTTTTAAGTAACAAAAACGATAAAAAATATATTTATTTGATTAAACAAGACTTATGATTAGTGTAGTTATTAAAAAATGAGAAGTTTTGTAACTAATTTAGTTAATTCCAAAATAGCAATCCCTGACTAAATAGTATGATTGGTGCTGGACAGATAATTACACCTGTTTATTTTCTATTTAATTTACATCCAAAATTGTTAATTGGTCCAAATCATCCAAGCAACCTCATAGTAAATTGGTATATAATTTTATATACCTTAGATAAATTCAAATAACATAAGTGATCGTAATTACATAATTCTAGTAGAAGAGCAACGCGAAGCATTAATAAAATTAAATTATAATTCGCGTCAAAATGTAATTATTAAATTTAAATAATTGCGAATAAAATTAAGAGTTTGCGTTGTGAATTATTTAGACGAACTCTTCCACTTATGAATTAAACTAAAATTTAAGCTGTAAAAATAAATTGACACACCTTAAACATTATCAATTAAATAATTACAGAAACTTTTTAAAACTTGATTAAATATTTTATTTACATTGAACACAACTATATACAGAAAACACATAATATTAATTCAAAAAAAAGAAAGCAACACTTTTGTTTGCTTCTCATTATTTTATGTATATTTAATCTTTAAAAAAAAAGACAATGTTTTCTTTACTCTTATTATTATACATTTTTCTTTTTAAATTACCTTAAATATATTTAAATATTGGTTTTGTCGGATCTCAGATTACTCTCTACCATAAAATATCAGAAAAGGATATTTATAATTTTTCATATGATTTTAAGTGGTAAAAGAAAAAGTTTAAGGTAGTACCTTTTTTTCATATACGGGATGGTGGCCTTTATTCATCAAATTCAGAGTTGTCGCGTTGCTAAGGATCATATCCTTATGTCATCAGGAATTCGCTTCGTATCAGAGCGGCAATATCGGGATGGCAGGATGCATAGCTACGGACCTCTGTAGAACAATCCACTTTATTTTAACATCAGGAAGACATCCTCAATTAGGCTTGCTTAGGCTCACTCCGATATGTACATCAGGAAGACATCCTCAATTAGGCTTGCTTAGGCTCACTCCGATTTGTCCATCTCGCCTGGGCATTACTAGGGCTTTCTGGATTCATTGCACGGGCTTTCAGGAGAGCTCCTGCGTCCTCTACATCTTTTTTCAGACTCTCTTTTTCAAACCCTATTCTTCTGGCACACCAACTCCTGCAGTGGGTGGAACTATTTGTCTAGTCCACTCTTATTGGATGTGAGAAGATTTTGCATTATCCTTCGATAGGCCTATTAGCTCACAGTCTGCAAATGGCCCCTTACATATACTTTAATATTATTATCTGCCTTAAAGTTTGGGTGGTCTGAAAAGCCGTAAATTTATCCCAACACTTTTATTAAGGCCATAAATTTATTCCAACGTTTTTATTATTTTACGATTTCTAATTATACACCACTTTCCATTGGCTTGTCATAAAACGACACCATGGCGTCTGGCTATTGTTGTTATCTGAGATCCGAACTCTATTCAACATTATACATTCATTTTACAATACAACCATTTTTTAAAAATATATATTTAATATTTAAAATCAACTTAATAATTTTTGTATTAACTTACACTCTTATTTTACTTAAATATATAAACGTTATAATTTTACACTCATATTTATATTTTATAAAAAAATATTTATACAAACAGAAATAACAAATTACGCAATTTTACTTTGATTTAACCAACATGGTGCGGGAACATATCATTGTTATATGTTGCCCAGCATCTCTCCCGGTCGTCAGAAAAAGAAAATAAAAACTGATTGCTGGTTTTATTTTTTATTTTTTGTAAAGCATAAAAGAATGTACGTGTCCATATGACTGTGTATCTACACAGTTTTTGAGCTAAGTCTGTAAAGTTCAATTATCAATGGTTCTGGTATATTTTATAAGAAGTTCTTCTATTTTCCATAACAGAAAGTTCAACACATGATAGCATAGTTGTCTGTTGACATTCACATTTATAGAAGACATCTGTACTTAAAATCTGACATCTTTCTCGAAGCCTTTTTTCTTTACCACACACATGTTTAATAATTTTGTAACTTTACAGTTTAAGTGCCCAAAATACATTCAAAGCTATAATTTTGTATGAAACTAATGTGCCGAAATAAACCTAATTACAAGAAAAATAATGTCATACACATTTGACATATTATTTCATCACATATAACCTTATGACACAGTGTTTCATTTAAAACACATTTTATACTGAATAAAAGTAAATACAATGCTTGTCGTATGACGTTATATTTTCACATAATTAATCTGATGTATTCAAATTATAATCAGAAAAATATTGTATACAAACTGGTTACATTATTTTATTTATTTATTTGTTACTTCTAACATGTATGATATGTCAAAATATACAAGCTATCTCATCTCCTTTACTATATCATTACGTAATGCTCTCCAACTTTCAAAACAGGGTAGAGAAAAAAAAAGAAGAAGAAGGAGAAGAGAATAAAACCAGTTTTTGACCGTCCCCGATCCTCCCGAAACGAGGGGTTGGTCAAGCTACTAATCACTTTCTGCGAGGTGATTTGTGCTGTGACAAAATTTTACGACTTCCAAAAGTATGTATTTAAAACCATTTCATGCTTGTAATTACCTTATTAATTAGTATAATTTCTTGATATACTTTCTTCTTAACTAACTGTGCATGCCTGTATGTAATTTTTAACATAATCTATGCATAAACAGTGTATGTATTTGTATCATATCTAATGTAAACCTTCTGCTTTTTTTATTATTTTGTAGGGGAAAATGGCGATTCTAGCATTTGAATTCTCCTGCCTCATACTGCAACTGAAGCGAGCGTGGCTTTTTATGCTGTCAGGTTCAAATCTAAACAAAATTGCCTTTCAGGATTTAAGAAAAAATGCATATAATTTTCTTTAACTGATTACATTGTATATTTTTAGACCTTTCTAACAAACACAAATTTTGATTCATGATATTGTTTACTATTAAAATGTAAACAACACGGAAATATGACTTCTACAGCCTCTCAAAATGCAAAATATGCATTACGCTGACCTTAAAAATGCACCTTCATTTAATACTATTAAATAGTGTTGTCAGAAAATACCATTGACGAAGAAGAGAACAATTTTTTGTCTTTTTCGATTTTATTTATTATAATTTTTAATTTTTCGTCTGCGTATTGCTCCGATTTAATATTTTCGTCTGTAAGTGCTATGTTACTTGCAAACAAATTATTTTGGAGTTCTCTGTCTGTTGTAAGATTATCTAAATTCCTGCTCAAATAGTCTACTGGATTGTTAATTCCTTCGACGAATTCGAAGTCGAAATTAAAGTCTTGTAAATCTGCTACCCATCTGTTTATAATTTCCGATTTATCTTGTAAATGTAAATGCTGAGTTAGTGCTTTCGAATCAGTTAACACAGTAAATCTTCTACCTGAAAGCATATATTTAAAATGCATAATTGCTTCATGCACTGCTAATAACTCAAATTTAATACTCGGATAATTTTTTTCCGGTTCTCTAAGTTTTCTCCCGAAAAATTCAACAGGTAGCAAATAACCATCCTTTTCTTGAGCTAGAACACCTGAAATTGCAACTTTGCTCCCATCCGTGAATAAGAAAAATTCCTTTTTAAAATCGGGGGGTCTGAGTGTTGGTTTTTGTACAATTTCTTCCTGAATTATCAGAAAAGCTTTTTCTGCTTCTGGACTCCACTTGAATTTAACTTTATCTTTAGTCAGCTCTATTAAAGGGTTAACTTTGTCTGAATAGTTGGGTATTAGCGTCCGAAAATAATTCGCTAAGCCCAATAAAGATCTGACCCCCTTTTTCGATTTTGGTCTGACTAAATTTTTCACTTTTTCAATATTCTTTTGTGATGGAGAATATCCCATTTGATTCACCCTAAATCCTAGGAATTCTATTTCTGCTTTGCAAATTTGCATTTTTGAAGGTTCGATTGTCATGTTGTGATTTATTAATACCTGTAGAACTTCTTCTAAGGTTTTCGTCATCTCTGCTATTGTGTTTGCAGATATCAACACATCATCAATGTAGTATGATACTTTGCTTTTGTCAAAATGTCCCAGAATTTTATCGATTACTTCTGCAAAAATTGCGCTAGAATTTCGTGTGCCAAAAGCTAAACGAAGCGGCATATGTTTTCCAAATTCCGTAATAAAAGCTAATTTTTTGCAATCTTCTGGTTTTAAATTTATTTGGAAAAAAGCACTATGTAAGTCTAGCACCGTATAGTATTTCTTACCGCTTATTTTTTGTAATAAGTCTTTTACGTCCGGCATCGGATAAGTGTACGGTTGTAAAATTTGGTTTAATAGTCTTAGGTCCGTTGCCATTCTAAACTTGGGTTCTGCATTCGGGTTATTACTCGGATTTTTCTTTCTAACGAAAATAACTGGAAAAGCATACTCGGAGTCAGTCTTCTCTATAATTTTAGCTTGTAACAATTGTTCAATTTCCCGTTTCGCATACTGTCTTACTGCCTGCGGCAATTTATATGGCTTAGCTTGTACCGGGAATTCATGATTCAATTGAAAACTTGGTGCGACAAACGCTGATTGCCCCAATGTTTGATAACTTTTTGAAAATGCATGAACATTGCCCATTAAAATTTTTCGAAATTTTTGTTGTACTTCCTCTGATAAATGGCTTAAATCGAAATCCGTCTCTTTAATTTCTGCTTCTCGCAATTTTCTTACATCTTCTATATTTAAATTATTTATTTCATAAAATGTCCCGTTCTCTATATTATCAGTTGAGTCATCTTGCTTGCACTCAAAGTTCTTTATAATTTCCCCCATTTTAGTTCCTTTCTGAATAATTAACTTTTCTAACAGTTTATTCTTTATTATAATATTTATGTTATTATTTTTTTGAACTTCGTGTAACGAAGTCTCGCATGAAAATTTACTATTTTCTTGAATGGGGTCAAAAATAATCACATCTGACATATTTATATCCTCTGGGCATTTTAATTTTACAATTTTCGATTCTTCAGGTTGGAGAAAAATTCTATTTTTAGTAATGGCAAACATACTTTTATTTGAATGTTCCCCTGAATTACATGGCGTAATGTTATTCACTTCATAATTATTTACTTCACTTGCAACGTTTAAGTTAATTTGTTGATTTTTAAATTTTAAGGTTTTATTGCATAAATCCAAAATCATATGATTTTCTTTGAGATAATCGTACCCTAATAACATTTGGTACTGCCTATCAAAATCATCATTAGTGACATAAAATGTGCCTGTTGTGAATATACCTTTTAATCGAAAAGTTAATTTTACACATTGTTTGAAAAAAATCTTTGAATTCGTTAAAGTTTTAATTTGGATCTGATTGCCCAAATATTTGATTTTGACGTTTGTATCTTTAATTTTTTTTTAATAAAGAAGGTGATAAAAGGGAAACAGCAGCTCCAGTATCCAGTAAAGCTTGTATTTCGACGCCCTGTATACTTAGTGATATAATTGGCAGACTATCTTTGTCTGCATTTGTTATATTTGCGATTGTTTTATTTATTTTATCGATTTCCGTCTCTGAAAATCCCGAATCTTGATCCGATTTCGCTGTTTTCTTTGCCCATTTTTTTTTCTTTTTGCGCTTTTCAAATTGATAACCATTTTGATCATAATTCTCAGAAATATATCCAAAATCCCTATTTCCCGAATTCCAGTTAGGTTGTGAATAATCATACATCCCATAATGCGTCGGGTAATTAAAGGAATTGTAGTAATCATTATAATATCGTTCATAATCATTATAATGAAAATTGTTATTGAAATGGGGACCCTGATAATCATTGTGTTTATTAAAGAGTTTCTTATTCCGTGGAACACTATCATCTCTAATTGCATGGGTTTTTTTCTTTGATTTTTTTAGTTTTTCAATCTCCCCTTTTAATTTCTCGATTAGCTCTTTGTTTTGCTTACTTGATTCTATAATGTTCTCATAAAGATCTTTGTTTTCTTTATTTATTGCGTTAATTTCCTCAAACTTTGATTCATTATACGCACTTTCCATAAGTTTTGCTAACTCGCATGCCTCCTTGAAGGACCTGGGCGCATTTTTACGAACATCTAGTGCAATATCCTATCTAATTGAATTTAAAAAATTCGACATTTTTAAGATTTCGATAAAATTCTCTTCCTTATTATCCACATTTTCGCCTGCACTTTCGATATAAGATTTTACACCCTTTTTAAACTCCAAAATGAAATCCTCGATCGTTTGACTTGCGTCCTGTTTTAAATTTAGGAAATTGCTCTGAGCATTAAGGAAGCTTAGTTTTATACCAAATAACTCCACCAAATTATTTTTAAATAAATTATAATTGGTCTCGTTATAGTTTTCAATCTGTTTACTTAAAATATGTTTTGCGTCCCCAGTAATTTTAGCCTTTAAAATTAATAATTTAGTTTCTTCCTGTATATCTTTCGAATTCAAAATATTACCAAATTCCTCTAAGAAAAATATAATGTTTTTGTTCTTTTTATTGTCAAATGGTGACACTAACTTAATACGTGTATCTATATCCAGCGTCTGAGTCATTTTTAACAAATATTAGTAATCAATGTATACTTTTTCAAAATATCAATTCAAAATCGATCCTATACCTCTTAAAAGAATATTTTGCATCTCATACTATTTTCTCTATATTACAACATATGTATGAAAATATTCTAAATTGCATAAATACATAAAAACAACAGCACTAAAATTAAAAAAAATTTCTTAGGAGATGAAGTTGTTTTGTAGATTATTCTTTTACACACATAAGTACCCCTAAAATGTTTATAATACACGTATATATAAAAAACAACATAATTTCATTTAACAGAAAAATATCTGTCTTTTTCTACAGAAACAACAATCTTATTTTTTTATTTTTTTTTTATATATATGTAAATATTGTACTACTACTTCGTAGTACGACTCATAAATTTTCTTTTGTATCAAGGTGATACAATTTCAAAAATCATGATCTATTGACATTTCAATCATTTTTATACCAGTCATATTATAAAATTTTACTCATTATTCTTATTATTATTATTTATACAGTATATAAAAAAAACATTTTATTTTTACAAATGTGTCATCCGTGATGTGAATGCCATTATTTCTCAATGGTAACTGAGATCCAACCAAAAGAGAAAAGAGAGAAAAAAAAATTTTAATTCCTAAATTTACCTATTATAAATCCCAGAATTATTTTTTTCATTTCCCTTTTTTTTTTTTTATTGCTAACATATATTAATCATTTTATTTATTTAAATTATTATATGTGTGTCATTATTGTTACAATAATAAAATTAATTTTAATAAAATTTTAATCAATTAAACTTAAATACCTACAATATCTTTAAAATTGTGACATTAAAATAATACTTAAATTTATTTTCCTTTATTATTATTATTATTATTATTTCTAATGACCTCAGATGAACGTTCCTGAGTCATAGCACCATTTTACTATGAAGGGGGGGATGCTGGACAGATAATTACACCTGTTTATTTTCTATTTAATTTACAACCAAAATTGTTAATTGGTCCAAATCATCCAAGCAACCTCATAGTAAATTGGTATATAATTTTATATACCTTAGATAAATTCAAATAACATAAGTGATCGTAATTACATAATTCTAGTAGAAGAGCAACGCGAAGCATTAATAAAATTAAATTATAATTCGCGTCAAACTGTAATTATTAAATTTAAATAATTACGAATAAAATTAAGAGTTTGCGTTGTGAATTATTTAGACGAACTCTTCCACTTATGAATTAAACTAAAATTTAAGCTGTAAAAATAAATTGACACACCTTAAACATTATCAATTAAATAATTACAGAAACTTTTTAAAACTTGATTAAATATTTTATTTACATTGAACACAACTATATACAGAAAACACATAATATTAATTCAAAAAAAAGAAAGCAACACTTTTGTTTGCTTCTCATTATTTTATGTATATTTAATCTTAAAAAAAAAGACAATGTTTTCATTACTCTTATTATTATACATTTTTCTTTTTAAATTACCTTAAATATAGTTAAATATTGGTTTTGTCGGATCTCAGATTACTCTCTACCATAAAATATCAGAAAAGGATATTTATAATTTTTCATATGATTTTAAGTGGTAAAAGAAAAAGTTTAAGGTAGTACCTTTTTTTCATATACGGGATGGTGGCCTTTATTCATCAAATTCAGAGTTGTCGCGTTGCTAAGGATCATATCCTTATGTCATCAGGAATTCGCTTCGTATCAGAGCGGCGATATCGGGATGGCAGGATGCATAGCTACGGACCTCTGTAGAACAATCCACTTTATTTTAACATCAGGAAGACATCCTCAATTAGGCTTGCTTAGGCTCACTCCGATATGTACATCAGGAAGACATCCTCAATTAGGCTTGCTTAGGCTCACTCCGATTTGTCCATCTCGCCTGGGCATTACTAGGGCTTTCTGGATTCATTGCACGGGCTTTCAGGAGAGCTCCTGCGTCCTCTACATCTTTTTTCAGACTCTCTTTTTCAAACCCTATTCTTCTGGCACACCAACTCCTGCAGTGGGTGGAACTATTTGTCTAGTCCACTCTTATTGGATGTGAGAAGATTTTGCATTATCCTTCGATAGGCCTATTAGCTCACAGTCTGCAAATGGCCCCTTACATATACTTTAATATTATTATCTGCCTTAAAGTTTGGGTGGTCTGAAAAGCCATAAATTTATCCCAACACTTTTATTAAGGCCATAAATTTATTCCAACGTTTTTATTATTTTACGATTTCTAATTATACACCACTTTCCATTGGCTTGTCATAAAACGACACCATGGCGTCTGGCTATTGTTGTTATCTGAGATCCGAACTCTATTCAACATTATACATTCATTTTACAATACAACCATTTTTTAAAAATATATATTTAATATTTAAAATCAACTTAATAATTTTTGTATTAACTTACACTCTTATTTTACTTAAATATATAAACATTATAATTTTACACTCATATTTATATTTTATAAAAAAATATTTATACAAACAGAAATAACAAATTACGCAATTTTACTTTGATTTAACCAACATGGTGCGGGAACATATCATTGTTATATGTTGCCCAGCAATTGGTTAGGGTATAACGTGACCTCCATTACGAAACTTAGTAAAATTTGAACTAGATCTATAATTTAAAATGTATGCGTAACGGTCACTGCGCATAATGTTTATTTCAAATATTAAATAAATTTCAATAAGTGTTACTTTTCATAAACCTCAATATATTTATTAAAACTTTCATGTTTTCGAGTGTTATTCGTGATGACTCATCAAGGACATGTTTGAAGTATTCTCGCGGTTAATGAATCAGTTAAAAAAGTATCCGTTTTTAAAGGTCTCATTAGAAAATAGTTTTAATGTTATCCAAAAGAAATGTCGCACATGCTTTAAATTGTTAATATAGTATTACTAAATGAATATTCCAATTTTATTTAAAATAAATCTATAAGAAAAAATGACCCCCAATTGGATAAAAATTTTATATTAATAAAATCATTTAAAAATTGTGACGCAATATTAAATTATTCATAAAATTCGTTTTGTGTGACGTAATATTAAATTAATTATTTGAAAATCCTAATTATACATTTATTAATTAAATTCGTTTTGTGTGACATAATGTTAAATGAATGTTGAAATCATATGAGTTAATCATTGATAGTGTTTTTAATCCCTTAAAGAAAAAAGATTCAATCACGCTACACATTAAATTCGCTATCGGTGAGATAATAAAAATCTTAAATTAATTATTTGAAAATCTTAATTTGTACCCCACCATTAGTCAATCGAAATTAAAATCTAATATCCTATCACGATATAAAGGAAAACCCCTTATCTAGATAAAGTGATTCACTTCTGAGTGTTCCCAAAGATAACGCACGATGACCACGGTTCAGTATAGTAGACATTTTCCTACAAAAACACGCGTTTTTTTAGACTCTGAAAGTCATTTGAAGTAAAGTAAGTGTGTTAAATTTTTGGTAAATTTATGTATTTAATAGTTTTATTCTAAAAAGCGTAATATTAGCAAAAATTTGTAAAAAATGCGTTTTTTCCCAAAATCTTATTAAAAATTCAAAGTATTTTAATAGAAACATTCAAAAATTATATATGTTTAAAAATCGATTTTCTAGTTTTGAAAAATAGATCTAGATAATTTATAATGGCACTGTTTAAAAAATAGAAAACATGCGTCAATAAAATTTGAAGGGACGAATTCAAACGATCCATTGAATAGGTAACCCCATATTTTACAAATATACAGATATTCATTTAGGGGTAGGGGGTATACATTTCCTAATATCTTTATGAATGGCATTTCATGTTTTTTTTTTTTTTCAAAATATATTTTCATATAAATTAAGCAATACATGCCTAAAAATTGCATAACAATTCGAAAACTGATATCCTTAAAAATATCCTAACAATTTCTATTTATGATTAAATCCGCGAAAGCATAACCACCGATCTAACACGTATTCAGAAAAAAAAAAAAAAAATTCTAAAATTTATTAACACTATTTAAAAGGTGGGTTGATTTTGACGGGCGATTATCTACACTAGGCCCGAGGGGGGGAGTGCCCTTCGTGGAGGTCTTTCTAAGGTAACCTAACCCATATTTACGCATGCAAATTCATGGCTCAAACAAAACTCCGAACGATTAGGCCGACGGGCGCGAATGGGATCGAACCCAACACTTCAGGTCTATTAGCTTCGTGAGCAGAACCTCTCAGCCACGGGTGGGGCAGTACTATTCAAAAATTTGCAGACAAAAATTCTAACAGTAAATAACAAAAATTCACAATCATTCATAATTTTAATTAATACTCAATATTCTAGCGCAAACGTCACTAAATTGAATCGCGTAAAGTCCCCTCATCCAATTTATGTTTAAAATTCCATTTTTATCTAAAAATTTGCGTTAAAAGATAAAGTCTCCCAATTAAAATGTTTAATGAATGTTTAAAATTCGATTGTCAATGAAAAATCGTGAAAAGGAAAAAAAAAATATTTTCAAGTTCTCAAATTAATATTAAAAATCACCACTATTAAAAACTCTATCACAAAAATTATGCCCCTAAAAATAACACCGAAAACTCAAGTGCGCTAAAAAATATATGTCAGAAAAAAAAATCTATCTCAGAAATTATTCCCTAAAATTAAAGTCTCCCAATTAAAACTTCTAAATTAATTTTTAAAAGTACAAATGACCCCTCGTACTGGAGTACGACGAAAAGAAAAATCTATCTCCCAAAAAATTCTATCTTCAAAAATACTCCCAAAAAAGTTAAAGTCCCCCAATTAAAATTTCTTAATTAATTATCATTAATGAAAAAATATCAAACTCAAAAACCCCTCGTACGACGAAAAAAAAAAAAAAAAAAAAAAAAAAAAATCAATGTCCCAAAAATTTCAAAAAATTACTCCAAAAAAGTTTTAGTCCCCCAATTAAAATTTCTTAATTAATTATCGTTAATGTATTTTTCAAATGTAAAATTATCCCTAAGTACTGTAGTACGGTGAGAAAAAAAATGAATCTCTAAAAATTTCAATCTTCAAAAATTACCCGAAAAAAGTTAAAGTCCCCCAATTAAAATTTCTTAATTAATTATCATTAATATATTTTTCAAATGAAAAAATACCCCCTTATACTGCAGTACGATTAAAAGAAAAATCAATCTTCAAAAATTACCCCGAAAAAAGTTAAAGTCCTCCAATTAAAATTAATTATCATTAGTAAAAAAAAAAAAAAAAACTTAAAATTACCCCTCATACTGTAGTACGGTAAGAAAAAAAAATCGATCTCCCAAAAATTCAATCTTCAAAAATTACCCCGAAAAAAGTTAAAGTCCCCCAATTAAAATTTCTTAATTAATTATCGTTAATGTATTTTTCAAATGTAAAATTATCCCTAAGTACTGTAGTACGGTAAGAAAAAAAATGAAACTCTAAAAATTTCAATCTTCAAAAATTACCCCGAAAAAAGTTAAAGCCCTCCAATTAAAATTAATTATCATTAGTAAAAAAAAAAAAAACTTAAAATTACCCCTCATACTGTAGTACGGTAAGAAAAAAAATCAATCTCTAAAAATTTCAATCTTCAAAAATTACCCTGAAAAAAGTTAAAGTCCCCCAATTAAAATTAATTATCATTAGTAAAATAATTAAACTCAAAATAACCCCTCATACTATAAGATGACGCATCACCTTATCCGCCGCATCACCTTGACCCCGACTCCAAGAGTACGCCACATGACCTTCATACCCCATGCAGAGGACACGCAGAGGTCATGCAGAGGTCGTTCAAGGTCGTGCCGCTGGCGCAGAAGCCCTATTTTATATCTACTAAGATAAAGTGCTGCTTCAGAAATATTTGACACGTTAAGGGTGTATTGATATATAGACATATAGGGTAATTCTAGGATAGATGGCCATAGAGAAGAGATGTCCAGTCTAAATATTTCAAAACCTATACCATAGATTGCAGCATAAACTTTGTTCGTAAGAAATACACTGCTCAAAAAAATTAGGGGACGAAGCAAAAAAGCGAAGAGAACAGTGCAAGACAGCCATGTATGGGCATAAAATGAATAGTACACATGTATCAATGCACAATACAGAAAAAAGACGCAAAAAATTGTAAGGGGGATTTTATTCATTGAAAAGATGGAAAGAATATAAAAAGATGGTTTAGGGCAACAATTTGGTTACATGTAAATCTTAGAAAAAAAGTATTGTTTAGAAACGATGCAAGATTTTTAATATGGCGTGTGGTTTCAGTTAAGACTGCTACACACGTGTTTTCCACTGCTCAAGAACTGCAATCTCCAAGTCCCGGACAGTAAAAGGAAGCCTTGGTCTCGCAGCAATGCGTCGTCTGAGTATGTCCCAAACATGTTCGATCGGACCGGACTCAGATTAAGAGAGCATGCTGGTCATTCCATACTTTGAATTGTTTCAACTTCAATCTTGTTTTCCACAAGACGAGCTGTATGAGGTCTGGTATTATCATGCATGGAAAAAAAGAAATCACTAATTGCTGCGACATAAAATACGACATTATGTCTCAGTATCTTGTCTGTATAACTTCGGACCGTCAAAGTGCCATTGCGAATGATATGCAGGCCCGTACGTCCACCTATGCTAATTCCAGCCAAGAGCATCAACCCATCTTGTCTGTAATGTGATCTTTCACGAACAAATGTGGGATTATTTTGAGTGCCTCTTTCTCTCCATGCCAGAACACAGCAGATGTCACATCCAGATTGAATCAGAACTCATCTGTAAACAGAATTTGACTCCAACAACGTTGCCTTCGAATTCGATGTTCAGTTGCCCACCTTCTTTCGGACGCACAGTTGCTTGAGATCAACGGAATACAGACCACTGGCTTACGTGCATAGAGATCACTCTGATAAAGCATATTTCGGACTGTTTGGCTGGACACCCTTCGTCCTGTGGACCAGAACAACTGTGCTTGCAGCAGAGTAGCATTGCTTGTTCCGTCTTGACTAGCTGTTAACAGGATATATCGGTCATCAGTTTCTGTGGTAGCACATGGCCGACCTTGCCCTTGTCAATGTCTGCCATTCCATGTGTCTTGGAATCGATTCCACAGCCTTGCATTGAAACTTCTTGCGACTCCAACAGCGTCCGCTACACATCGTTGTGTTTCCCCATATTCAACTGTCCTGATAACACGCAAAGCCATGGATTCCGTTAAATCACATTGTTGTAACATTCACAAGTCACCTTTTCTCAAAACACAAGCTGAGCAATTGAATTTTACAACTGAAACAGTGAAACAGACGTTTCCGCAAAATCCCGATTTCTACACTCATCTCCATTTTATAGTTTTTGACTTCATAAATTTAATTTGCATGTGAAGTTTTTTAAATTTTAAATATGCATAAATATTTCTTGTATTTGCATTCTAAGAATTTTTTTTTCAATCTTTAAAAACTATGGCCATCTATCCAACCATGACATGTTGCAGGCATTTGTTGTGCCGCAACTACAGCAAAGGCGGGGTCCTTACATCTACCATTTTCATGCAGGATGGTGCGCTCCCGCATATCCATGAGTCTGTGAAGGCGCTATTGTTCCAACACTTCACAGACGAACGTGTTATTAGTCGCTTCTTTCGTAATCTATGGCCACCACGTTGTCCGGAGACCATGCGATTTCTGGTTATGGGGCCACTTAAAAAGTCTGGTGTATCGTGGAGGTGTTGCGACGTTGAATGACTTAAAGAACTCCATAACACTTCATGTGCAAAGCATCACAACTGATCAGTTACGATCTGCTGTTGAACACACTGTCCATCGACTTGAAATTTTGCAGGTGAATGAGGGTGGTCACATGGAGCATCTTTCCCTACATCGTTCTGGACACGATTAACAATTGCTCCTCTCGTGCAATTTCGTCCTAATCTGTTCTTGTTTCTGCAAACTGAACTTTTTTTACCCCCTCAAACACTTGTTACTTTTTCCTTACCTTTACTTAATGTAGTTGGATGACAAGATGATTAGAAAATAGTCAATAAATGTTAATATTGTTTCGCGATTCTGTTTTGGCCGTTTATTGTGTTAAATTTAATGTTCTTCCGGAAAAAGCGCCCTCTAGTGGGCATCTTGGAATTAATTTTTTTTTAGAAATTCCGTGAGCGCATCTCGTGTATAGTCTATATACCAAATTTCATTGCATTCCGCTCACCCGTTTGCGCTGTAGGATGCTGTTTATAGTTGACGTTTAATTATAACAACCCTATACATTAATTCTCTCAAAATTAAGCACACTTTGCAAGCTTATCAATTGTCTCCACTATTTCGATGGTAAATATGTTTTCAGAAAAATTTCCTCATTAAATAATTCAAAATAATTATAAAATATTTTTTCTTTAATATATCCTCAAAATAGTACAGTGTGGTTATAATTAAACTTCCCGCGTAAACAGCATCCTACAGCGCAAACGGGTGAACGGAATACAATGAAATCAAGCAAAGAAGACGTCCTCCTACCATGAAAGCAGCAGGCAGACTGTCACGCAGTCTGCCTGCTGCTTTCATAGTAGAAGGACGTCTTCTTTGCGCCTGACGAAGAAAGACTCAGATCTTTCGAAAGGCCTAGCGCATTTAATAATTTTTGATGGTGTTTTAAGAAGTTTTTTGTTCTTATTCATTCACACCAGTTTTAACTTAATTTCTTTCACATGTTGATTACTTGAGTAGGATGGAGTAATTCTTCACTAAATTAGAAAAGATAATTTTGTATATATAATAAACACACATTTAAATTTTAATGTAATTGTGCAATGTGTAACAAAAATTTGGTAGATAAAAATATTCAGTTTCAGGAAATGAAGGTCTAAAGTAATTAAAAATAAAAAATAAATAAAATTATTTTTGTGTGTCTAGCCACTCAAACATGTGAGCTAATCTTTGCTTTACAGATAATATTGCGTCCTGCAGCCGAAATACCATTTAAAGGTGAGGGAGGTGTTGTAACAAATCGAACTGATTCCCCAGAAAAACCCTTGAAATATTCAGGTAAAAGCTTGCATAAGCACGATAATGTATTAGAGAAATAGCTCAAGATTTCAGCTAAGATGTTTTGCTGGAAGGGATCAAAAGAAACAGATCGATCTCAACTCATCATCTGAGATGACACTATAGAGACAAGCAGATGAATAGCAGAGTGGTCGAGGAATCCATATGATCCTCCAAAAGTGAAACAACCTTCTAGAAGTGAAAGCGTTCCCACACGCTAAGGTGAAAGTGAAACTTATTCCCCTCAAAGAAGGCGGACCATAGAGAACCTATAATATCAAAGCTTGAGGGTGAGCTCATGGGCCCAAGGTTCTAAGTGGCTAAGAAGAAACCATTGTCTTAATCAGAGGATCGAGAGAAGATGAGCATCATTGATTAAGGAGATATTCATTTAGAATTTAGATCTCTTAGGGAGAGGTACAGCTGTCTGAACCTGGGATAGAGGTTTTCTCTCAAAGTTATCTAAAGATATCGCTCGGGATTTGATCCGAAGCGAGGCAAATCTTCCTCCGGGACTTGGAGTGAAGAGAGTTAGGCCAGCTCATTAGCTGTGTGGATTTTCTTTAAAGCATACAGAAGGAAATATCCTGTGCTTCTGAGCAAAGACTTTATAAACAGACAGTGAACTTTGAATCAGATTACTTGGACTTATACTTGACTATCAATCGATCATAAATTGTAAAATGATCGCGCATATTCACGTATTTTTAATTGTTGTGAACTATTGACATCATTAGCCAAGAAGTGACATTTATTTTCTTATGGAATAATAAATTATCTCTTTTAATTTAATTTTGTCATTGCCTCAGAAGTCCGCTCATGCTACCCGCTTCACGATGGAACAAAGGGGTCACAGTGTCATACAAAATTTAGGCTGTTAAGGATCAAATCTTTTAGTTGATCATTTAAAGTAGGATTTAATAATAAAGAAAATAGAACAATATGCAATACACTAAAACCTTCCCTGAAAAAGTATCTATCAATGCAAGTCTCATTGAAATCCGTTAAGCAGATTTTTTTTTAAAGTTAATCTTTTATAACTGGTTCACCTGATTATTGAACTTTCCTGTATAATTCTATAACTAAGCAATACAGAACAATATGTTATATACTAAAACGTTTACTGAAAAAGTAGCTAACTAACAATGCAAGTCTCATCCGCATCTGTCCACTAGAACTTTTGAGAAAGGCTAATCTTTCACAATCGGATTCACCTAATTATAGAACTTTCCCCTTAATTCTATAACTAAGCAACATAGAACGTTGGGATACATACTAAAACCTTCTCTGAAAAATTGTGTAACTAACAGTGCAATTTCAATTGAAATCTATTCAGCAGAAACTTTTTAAAAAGGTTAATCAATCATAATTAGGTTTATCTGATTATAACACTTTACACCTTAATTCTATAACTAAGCAACGTAGAGCAATATGTTGTATATTAAAACCTTCCCTGAAAAAAAAATCTAATTAACCAACTCAAGTTATAAGCTGGCGGAACGAAATTCTCATTTGCATTTTATATATACAGTAGGTACAGTACATATTTCATTTCGGGTTAGGTTGTGAGTCAACGAAATTTTTTGGCGGGTTTTGGGATGATTGGAAATTACAATACTTCATCCGGCCGGGTAACCCGATTTTGCCCGAACTCGAGCGGCGGGTCAGATCAGGTTTATGTTATTTTTTTTATGTTGGGTCTAAGGTTAACTTTAAACGTTTCGGGTTATGTTTTGTCTCTCTTTGGTCGGGTTCGGGATGAACCGATTTTTCAAAAGGAAGTCCTGAATATTTTTCAAATGAAAAAGCTACATCATATATCATCAGATATCAAACCACAACTGAGTATTAATGGGTGCATATGTGCTCATTTTTGTACATAAGAGATAAAATTGTAGACTGCTTTTCCATAAATGCAATAAAATATAGATTCATTTTCTTTCACTTTGGGTTCGAGTATGAATATTTCGGGTTTGGGTTGCAGTTTGTTGGCTAGAGTTGGGTTTCGGGTTCACGACTTTTGTCGGATTCGTGTAGGGTACAATCCGATCCGCTCAGAATTCTAGTATCAGACTGCAGATATTATTAAGAACGTACTGGATATAATATGATTTAATAAAGCAAATGATTTCATATCGTTGTAATGATTGCAGTAAATATAATGTGACATTAATGATGCAAAGTAATAAATTTAAATAATTAAGAACTTGAATTAACCCCCTTAAAAAAAGAGAAGAAAAATCCCCTCTAAATTTCGGGCTAAAGGGAATCCACCTCGAAAATTCTAGCCTGAGGGGGATGGAGTTTTCGATCATTTCGATCATTTTGCATACGGTTGAGACTTGAGAGGCAATTAATAGAGTTTTTCTTCCATATATTTTTAAAATTAACTAAAATACTCATTAATGATAAATGTCTCACCTTGAGAATGTTGGAATAGCAAAGTCTCTAAAAAATATATTTGATAATTATTAGTTTATGTTCCTAAAGTGTTTATTTATTGCATGTGCTTTTATTGTAATAAAATCTAACAAATTATTTTAACTTTTGAGCAATTTTTGAATAAAGTTTTTGAGTCTGACCTGTGATGACCGATGAATTTTCTAAAATATCAAATTCCTTGGGAGGGGGGAGCCCCCGTCAAATGGCGACCCTGTGTACCAATCACCGTGTAAAGATGATTCACTCCGTTTGACGTTTTAAACGTCATGAACTGGCCTTGTATGTCGTTGATCGTGTATATACCCGCAGAGGCGTGGCCGTTGCCACTCGTGGGTAAAGTTCGTACAATCCTCATACAATGTTTATGTTTGAGCTACCCGATGTCGCTTCGATTGACCTTTATTGTTAACATCGTTGGTCATTTATGTATGGGATTCAAGAGACGGAAAGATTGGGGCTGACTCACACACACGCCGCCAATAGGGTAAAGGATATTTCGACATTTGGCAAGGAGTCACGTGACGTTCACCTTTTTCTACCCTTTTGACGTCATCACCGCTAATGCAGCGGGAGATTTGGCGATTTTCTTTGCGATTTTTTGACAACATCGTATTACGGCAGTTTGAAAAAAAAAATTATAACACCGATATTACAATTTATATTAAACGCAATATAAGATAATATGTTTAAGAATATTAATAAAATCACCATTACAGGTCATCACCGAAATCTTTATTAAATATACAGTGGATATAAAAGGTTGCATACGCAGTTATAATCATACAAAAATAAAAAATATTTCCCCCTCATGATTATTTATTATGAAGAAAATGAAAATTTGTAGTTACAAAAAATCACTGTTGATTTGCATATTACAAACGAAAATCTGCGTATTTATTAAATTTTTCAATTGAAACAGCTATTGTATATACTATATTTATAATATATATTTCGTAATATTCAAATCAATCGTGATATGTTTCACGCAAACATACTTACAAGACTCAAGCACATTTGAGCAGTTTATAAATGCGTGAAGTGATCTTTTTTAGAAATTATTATAATTTAATTGTAAATTTTACTTCCTTTGTAATTTCTGCTTTTGTACAAGACTTACACATACAGAAATTGTTTTACTCACTGTTATAATTTAAATTTCATGTTATTTCTTTATTTTTATGAATTAAAATTTATAAAATTAATCAAATAGTGTAAAATCTGTGCTTAATATCTATGATAAGTTTAAGGAATTCAGAATACTTTAAATTCTTTAACAATATTCATAAGTCAATGTGTGTCGACATTTCAGTTTTCCCTTTTGTGATGTGAAATGCAAATGATAAAATGTAAAGATAAATACTGTGAAAAATGTGACGATTTCTGCAATTTTTCCCCCCAAAACAATTGGTAAGGGAAGCGGTTAAATCCCAGTTTCATTAAAAAGTCCAATATCCTTTATTGCTTTATTGTTTACACATCAAATTAAAAAATATATATGTATTATTTATAATACCATATTTATTACAACTACTCATAAATAAGAGAAATTTATTGTGTGGGAAGACTAAAGGCTTGTGAGAATTGCTTTCAGGGAAGTCAACATTCATACTAAATATAAAAAAGTCCTTCCGGCCAGTGCCGGGAGGAAGAGGTAGCCTTCATAATCCTTATTTAAAAAAAGCCAACTTATATCATGCAAACACACGAAGCTCAATTTAGTGGAAACCGAATATAGGAGATTCAATACTAATTTTTATCAATATAATGAATGAGAATTTTGCGAAATTAGTCAGCTTTATCCAAGCTGCTTTTCTTTAAAGTAACTTATATTTGGCTGCCAAATTCGGCAATTTCTTAAAGTGCCTGTCATTTTAAGACAACATGGTGGATGAGGCTAAGCAGTGAACTTGGTCGAGACCTTAGTAATTGCTGTGCACTGCACATGCTCACTCACATCGGAATCGGTTAATATATAGGAGTGCTGTCGCATGCAAAAAATCAGATTTTTCAAAATGTCACCCACAATAGAAATTGAAACTGCTATATCTGAGCCATTTTTTAAGGTAAAGACAAAAAAAAATGCTCCTGAATCCTTATATCAAGATCAAATACTTAAGAAAGAAACCTTTTTCAATTTCTAACTTTTTGCACCTCACTTTAAATATATATATATATTTTAATTTAATGGCCATTTTGAAACAAGATGGCTGATGAATCTGGCCAGCGAACTTGGTCGAGGTGTTGATGTATTCTATCCACATGCCTTCTTACATCGAAATAGGCGAATATGTGTGTTATCGCGTGACAAATACAAGATCGTTTCAAAATGTTAGCCATGCTAGAAATTCAAAGTGCTATAAATCAACCATTTTTTAAGATATCAACAAAAGAACAAATTTTCAGAAACAAAAACTGCTCCGGAATCTTTGTATCAATGCCAAACACATAAAAAAAGTCTTTTTCATTTTCCAATTTTTTAATACCTCATTTTGAATTTTAAATTTAATTTTTTTTAAATGGCAACCCTTTTGAAACAAGATGGCGAATGAAACTGGCCAACGAACTCGGTCGAGACATTGGTATGTACTATGTACAGACCAAGTTACATCCAAATAGGTTCATAAATACGCCTGTTATCGCGTGACAAAAATCAGGTCGTTTTAAAATGTCAGCCACAAGAGAAATTCAAAATGCTATTACTCAGCCATTTTTTTTTAGATATAGACGAAAGAAAAACTGTTCCGGAATCTTTGTATTAAGGTCAAACACATACAAAAAAAAATCTTTTTCATTTTCCAATTTTTTGATATCTCATTTAATTTTTTTTATTTTTTTATTTTTTTAAATGGCCGCAATTTTGAAACAAGATGGCGGATGAAGCTGGCCAACGAACTCGGTCGAGATATTTGTATGTACTAGGTACACACCAAGGTACATCCAAGTCGGTTCATAAATACGCCTGTTATTACGTGAGAAAAATCAGGACGTTTCAAAATGTCAGCCACGCTAGAAATTCAAAATGCTATAACTCAGCCATTTCTTAAGATATAGACGAAACAAAAACTGCTCTCGAATCTTTTTATCAAGGTCAAACACATAAGAAGAAAATATTTTTTCAATTTTCAATTTTTGGTACCACATTTCAAATTTAAATTTTTCTTAAAAATTTAAATGGCCGCCATTTTTAAACAATATGGCGGGTGAAGCTGGCCAACGAACCCGGTCGAGACATTGGTATGTACTATGTATAAACGAAGTTACATCCAAATCGGTTCATAAATACGCCTTTTATCGCGTGACAAAATTCAGGACGTTTCAAAATGTCAGCCACGCTAGAAATTCAAAATGCTATAACTCAGCCATTTTTTAAGATATAGACGAAACAAAAACTACTCCGAAATCTTTGTATAAAGGTCAAATACATAAGAAAAAAATATTTTTCCATTTTCAATTTTTTGGTACCGCATTTCAAATTTTAAAAAAATTTTAAATGGCGGATGAAGCTGGCCAACGAACTCGGTCGAGAGAATGGTATGTACTATGTACACACCGAATTACATCCAAATCGGTTCATAAATACGCCTTTTATCGCGTGACAAAATTCAGGACGTTTCAAAATGTCAGCCACGCTAGAAATTCAAAATGCTATAACTCAGCCATTTTTTAAGATATAGACGAAACAAAAACTGCTCCGGAATCTTTGTATAAAGGTCAAATACATAAGAAAAAAATATTTTTCCATTTTTAATTTTTTGGTACCACATTTCAAGTTTTACATTTTTTAAAAAATTTTAAATGGCCGCCATTTTTAAACAAAACGGCGGATGAAGCTGGCCAACGAACTCGGTCGAGACATTGGTATGTACTATGTACACACCGAATTACATCGAAATCGGTTCATAATTACGGGAGTTACAGTGTGACATAGGTCAGATATATATATATATATATATATATATATATATATATCAATTTTGAGCGGAGGGTGGTTTCGGGGTCTGGGGGTCATGATCGATGAAAATATACCAAAATTTTTTGAAATCGCTTTCCTCCGAACGGCTGCAATAGGTAGCTTTTTTGTAAAGAAAGCTACCTAAAAGTGTTTAAAATTATTCAATATTTATTAGGAAGGGGGGAGGGAAGTAAATCTTTTAACTTCAAACTGATAATAAATTCCAGAGGTATATTTTCTATATACAATATGTCTCGCTATATCACACATACCAGGAGACAACAAAAAAGTGTGATATATATGAAAGTGAGATGTAATCCAATAGCATTAAAAAAAAAGTCCTTCCGGCCAGTGCCGGGAGGAAGAGGTAGCTTTCATATTCCTTATTTTTAAAAAGCCAACTTATATTATTCAAACACACGAAGCTCAATTAAGTGGAAACCGAATGTAGGAGATTCAATACTAATTTTTATCAATACTAAATCATTATGAATGAGAATTTCGCGAAATTAGTCAGCTTTATCCAAGCTGCTTTTATTTAAAGTCACTTATATTTGGCTGCCAAATTCGGCGATTTCTTAAAGTGCCTGCCATTTTAAGACAACATGGTAGATGAGGCTAACCAGTGAACTTGGTCGAGACCTTAGTAATTGCTGTGCACATGCTCACTCATATCGGAATCGGTTGATATATACGAGTGCTGTCGCAGGCAAAAAATCAGATTTTTCAAAATGTCACTCACTTTAGAAATTGAAACTGCTATATCTGAGCCATTTTTTAAGATAAAGACAAACAAAAAATGCTCCTGAATCCTTATATCAAGGTCAAATACTTAAGAAAGAAACCTTTTTCAATTTCTAATTTTTTTGCACCTCTCTTTAAATATAATTTTTTTTTTATTTAATGGCCGCCATTTTGAAACAAGATGGCTGATGAAGCTGGAAAGCGAACTTGGTCGAGATATTGATCTATACTATCCACATGCCTTCTTCCATCGAAATAGGCGAATACGTGTGGTATCGCGTGACAAATACAAGATCGTTTCAAAGTGTTAGCCATGATAGAAATTCAAAGTGCTATAATTCAACCACTTTTTAAGATATAAACAAAAGAACAAATTTTCAGAAACAAAAACTGCTTCAGAATCTTTGTATCAAGGCCAAACACATAAAAAAAAATCTTTTTCATTTTCCAATTTTTTAATATCTCATTTTAATTTTTAAATTACATTTTTTTAAAAAATGGCAACCCTTTTGAAACAAGATGGCGAATGAAGCTGGCCAACGAACTCGGTCGAGACATTGGTATGTACTATGTACAGACCAAGTTACATTCAAATCGGTTCATAAATACGCCTGTTATCGCGTGACAAAAATCAGGTCGTTTTAAAATGTCAGCCACAATAGAAATTCAAAATGTTATAACTCAGCCATTTTTTTAGATGTAAACGAAACAAAACCTGTTCCGGAATCTTTGTATTAAGGTCAAACACATACAAAAAAAATCTTTTTCATTTTTCAATTTTTTGGTATCTCATTTTAAATTTATTTTTTTTTAATTTTTTTAAATGGTCACCATTTTGAAACTAGATGGCGAATGAAGCTGGTCAACGAACTCGGTTGAGTTATTTGTATGTACTATGTACACACCAAGGTACATCCAAATCGGTTCATAAATACGTCTGTTATCACGTGGCAAAAATCAGGACGTTTCAAAATGTCAGCCACGCTAGAAATTCAAAATGCTATAACTCAGCCATTTTTTAAGATATAGACGAAACAAAAACTGCTCCCGAATCTTTTTATCAAGGTCAAACACATAAGAAAAAAATATTTTTTCAATTTTCAATTTTTTGCTACCACATTTCAAATTTAAATTTTTCTTAAAATTTTAAATGGCCGCCATTTTTAAACAAGATGGCGGATGAAGCTGGCCAACGAACTCGTTCGAGACATTGGTCTGTACTATGTATAAGCGAAGTTACATCAAAATCGGTTCCTAAATACGCTTTTTATCGCGTGACAAAATTCAGGACGTTTCAAAATGTCAGCTTCACTAGAAATTCAAAATGCTATAACTCAGCCATTTTTTAAGATATAGACAAAACAAAAACTGCTACGGAGTCTTTGTATAAAGGTCAAATACATAAGAAAAAAATATTTTTCCATTTTCAAATTTTTGATACCACATTTCAAATTTTAAATTTTTTAAAAAATTTTAAATGGCCGCCATTTTGAAACAAAATGGCGGATGAAGCTGGCCAACGAACTCGGTCGAGACATTGGTATATACTATGTACATACCGAATTACATCCAAATCGGTTCATAAATACGAGAGTTACAGTGTGACATAGGTCAGATATATATATATATATATATATATATATATATATATATATATTGATATATATATATATATATATATATCAATTTTGAACGGAGGGTGGTTTCGGGGTCTGGGGGTCATGATCGATGAAAATATACCAAAATTTTTTGAAATCGCTTTCCTCCGAACGGCTGCAATAGGTAGCTTTTTGTAAAGAAAGCTACCTAATATAAGAAAAATCGAAGTAAATGTCTTATATTTGCCCCTAAAATATTATTTAAATGCATATTATGGCAAAATTAACAATGAAGATCCACATTTATTCTAATCGAAAAGTTATAAAAAAAATGAGATACACCTGTTTTTTCCATCAGGTGGGGAGAGGGTCATGAAAAAAGAAGACTATATCTGAATAAATAATATAATGGGAATAAGGAAAATCATGAGTAAGGCCAATTTTCAGTTTTCTAGTTGTAATGGCTATCAGTTTTCCAGTATTAAGAGCCTATGCAGTAAGACAAAGACATTCAAAAGCTAAATGTTAAACCAATGGAAGTGTTCTTTTCAAATTTCTTGCTTTCATTTCAATATTTTTTATTTTTTTTTTCATCGTGTATCAGAGGTTGATATCTAACCTGGTATCTTTACTTTTATTTTTAATTTTGGTTGCAGTTTTTTTTTCTGAGGGCATTTTTAATTTCCACACAGATTCTGAAAATAATTATTTTTTCTAAAAAATAAAACTGCTACCTGAATCAAAAAAGTAAAAAGATAACTAATTAGATTTTGACCTCAAATATCCTATGCGAAAGAGAGAAAAAATCCACTAAAAATATTGAAATGCAACATAGAAATTTGTAAAGAAAAATGCCATTGGTTTAACGTTAGTTTGCAAGCATCTTTGCACTGCTAGCACATAAAAAGGATCAGACTAAAGTATTACGTTGAGTAAAAAGTTCTAAGCCAAATTTTTTTATTGTAAAATGATAAATACATACGAAATCCTCAAAACTAATAAGGATAGTAATTTCCGTTTAAATCTAAAATCGTCTGCCAACGTTTTGGCAACTTTTTAATCCCTTCTGCGAAAAATTGTGGCGTGCGCGAGGTCGGAATGAGATCGACCTCGTTTATGACGTCCTCATTTGAATCGAAGATTGCGCCATCAAGATGTACCTGCAGATAGGAAAAGAGATAGAAATCTGAAGGGACCATGTTGGGTCTGTATGGTGGATGTTGCATCAAATCCCACTCCAACTTGTTGAGCGTCCAGTCGGTCATCGTACTAACGTGTTGCCGGGCGTTATCTTGATGAAAGAGAACCACCTTCCTTATCAACTCGTTTCTTCGTTTTTCGGGAATGGCATCGCGAACTTTGATTAGCCAGTTGTTGTATATTGCTCTGTTGATAGTCTGTCCGCTTTTCAAGCGCTCTTTGTACAGGATTCCGGTACAATCCCACCAGATGCAGAGAAGCACCTTCTTGTTAGTTAGGACATGTCTTGCAACCGAGCCTGCTGATTCCTCAAGTGCTGACCACCCTCCTTTACGGCTTGTATTGTTGTAGTACACCCATTTTTTTACCACAGGTCATAATTCTGACCAGAATATTCTTTTTCCTTTGATCTCTAAGCAGCACCAAACAACACATTTTTCTCTTGCGCTTGTCTTCAGCAGTCAATTCGTGAGGCACCCAGCGGTCAAACTTAAACGTTAGATTTATGCGTTTCAGAGTGTTAACTATTGTTTTTTGGCAAACGTTAAGCTCTAATGCAATAGTTCGTGTTAAAACATTTTTGTCTTGATCATTGATTTACTTTAACTGTTCACAATCAACTTTAATACGGCGCCCAGAACGTGGTTCATCTTCAGTGTCGAAATTTCCAACTTTAAACTTCCGAATTCCAAACTTTGACTATATCATAAGAAACAGTATTGATGCCTAAACTTTCACACTTGTTTCTGTGGTATTCAGTCACACTGAGTTTCTTGCGGAACTTATAGTACATAATCATTATGATCTGCTGACATGATAGCTCCATTTTTAAACACTTTTTTGAAGCACAAAATAATAATTTTTTAACAAATAAATTACACAGTCATGTAGTTCTTATGCTCTGCTTTCGAATGCAAAAACTGGTTGGTTGAGAAATTAACAACCTTGCAAATGACAGCTGTTGGCGCGAAGGTATCTCCCTTTAGCGGAAAACTTTTTACTCAACGTAATACATTTTTTCAGGGGGAAGAAATGTATATCTGGTACCTTGTTAAGGGAGGGGGGGGGGGTAGGATCTACTCCCACTCAGAATTGGGCAAAATACATCGAAAAATCATTTTCGATACAAAATACAAAATACATTGGTTTTAGGACCTAAAATACAAATTACAAAATTAAAAAATTCCAAATACAAAATACATGTATTTTGAAAATACATTTAAAATACAAAATACGTTTCAAAATTTCAAAAATGTATTGATGCAAAGTGTTTTTGGGGACGTAATTTTGCACTTTAAAAGAGACACGGGGGGAAGGGGGGGGAGTAATATGATGACCCTATAAGAGGGTGTCCCAGCGGGCTACACCACTGGTTGTGAAAAAGTCACTGAATTAAAATTACTTGAACATTCATAACATATTGAATATCCATCATTTATATTATAAAACTCTATTACATTATTATCGTAAAAAAAAAATTCGTAATATTTTTTCAATTAATTTAAAACCCAAGTATTAAACAATTTGAAACTCTCTACAATGAATATCAATCTCGGTTTAAGAACTTTTAATACGTAAATAACAACATCAGTTAATTATGAATAAAAGTCTTCGATTATTATTTATAAAATAATACAATATAATGTTTTAATAATATTTTCGATTTTATTTTGAACAAAAGTATGCGCAGCACATACCTACATATACATAATGATGTGCCTTTGTAAGATGCATGTGCTTGTGATTAATTAAATTACTAACATATTTGTATATACTATACATATGGATACTTTATTAATTGGTTAAATTTTCCATTTTCGTTTTCCATTGAAACTCTAAAAAGAATCTAAATACGGTTTTGAACTGAAAAACTTGCTCAGCTAATTTATATCTTCACTGTATTAATTATTTCACAAACAATCTACACTGCTCAAAACAATTAAAGGATATTTGAAGTTTTATATAAAATAAAGATATAAACGAAATTTTTTTTTGCCGAAAATAGAAGAAGAGAATCACAAATGCAAATTTTTCTGGTTTTCAAACTGTGGAGTATGCAAATTTTGAGTTCGACGTCAAAAACGTCGCTTCAGCGGCAGCGAATGAAATTTGACTTTCAACTGGATAAAAGAGAATGAAGACAAGGATGATCGGCATTCAGTGATTGCTTTGTTTCGATGAGTATGATGTCTCAGCGAAGTCATTTGACAGATTCAGAAGCTTTGAGAATTGTTGGTAGGTTAGAAGGGGGCCAAACTCAAGCCGAAGTAGAGCAAGCCATTGGAGTGTCACAAAGTGTCATTTCCAAGATCTGGAACCGTTTTTTGGAGAGTGGATGTGCAGGCCGAAGACCAGGGCAAGGTCGTAGACGGGCAACAACGCCCAATGAAGATCAGTATTTAGCGTTAACAGCTCGGAGACACCGAACCATGAACGCTACTCTTCTCCAACAACACCTTCGCTCGGCTACAGGTACCACGATTTCAACTCAGACTGTCCGAAACCGGCTCCATGCTGTAGGTCTGTATGCTCGCCGACCGATGGTATGTGTTAGATTAACATCAAGGCATCGTCGCGACCGCAGTGAGTGGGCAACCGAGCATATCAACTGGAGGAGAAAGGAATGGAGCAATATTCTGTTTTCTGACGAGTCCCGTTTTTCTGTGCATCCGGATAATAGGCGTATTTTCATCTGGAGGGACCGTGGCAGTAGGAATAATCCTGCGTTCGTGCACGAAAGTGTCAGATTTGGCGGTGGAGGAGTGTTGGTGTATGGTGGCATCTCCATTGACGGGCGCACTGACCTCTACATCATTCGAGATGGAGCTCTGACTGGTCGCCGATATAGGGATGAGATCCTCAGACCTATTGTAGTCCCTTACTCTGCAGCAATCGGAGATAACTTCATTTTAATGGACGATAACTGCAGGCCACATCGTGCAAACCTGGTGGAGGATTTCCTTTTCGAGGAAGGAATCGTTCGAATAGAATGGCCAGCGTGTTCTCCAGACATGAATCCAATCGAGCACGTTTGGGACGCTCTAGGAAGACGAGTTTCTGGCTGCCAACAACCCCCACAAACTCTCCAAGAACTGGAAAGAGCTCTTCTGGAAGAGTGGGGCAGAATACCCCAACTCGTCATTAATAGCCTCATTGAGTCCATGCCTCAAAGGTGTTCAACGTTGCTGGCCGCCCGTGGAAACCATACCCCCTACTGAAAATGATTTTCTTTGAAGAAAACACCTTTTCTTATTCTTTTTTTCTCATATGCACAAATTGTGTTTTTTTCCTTTAGTACACAAATGCGCAACAAAATGCATTTTTTTCTGCCAAACATGTGTAATTTATTCTCGTATAACCTACTATGTCTGTCGACCATGTATAAATCAGCTAAACAGTTTACCAGATACAAAATCCACCTAAAACTGCAATATCCTTTAATTGTTTTGAGCAGTGTATATTATAAAGCAAAAAAGTTGTCTGTGAATAACTCTAATGTCATATCAATATTGAAAACGACCTAAATAAACATTTTTTTTCCTTCTTTTTCTTTCTCTTTTTCTTTTGAAATTTTGTAAATTCTAAATGTCGCATACACTATATGGCCAAAGATGACCGACCACTTGCGATTTTAGACGTTTTGTTAAATGTCTAGAAAACTACATAAGGAATTAACCTGAAACTCCAGGTGTGTAAGCAGTATAGTATAGGTCATATATTTCTGTGAAGATTTTTTCCCGAAACCTCATATGGGACCGTCAACAAATTGAAAAAGAACGAAAATCTTTTGGACAACCCTGTAAAAACTAATGTAGCAAAAGCGTTCAACGTTCGTGATTAAATGCCTTATTGTAATAAATTGTGTTCCTTTTTATGAGAATAGTATGTATATTCGTAGGAAAATTAAAGTTTTTATAAAAAGAGTCCCAAATTTTGACAAGTTTTTTTGCTTATAATTTGTAGAGTTCTTAATATAAAAAAAAGTTATTTTCAGAAAATATGACAAATAACATTGTACACCATACCCTGTAATCAGAATGAAAGAATAATAAAAATTTGATGAAAAATAAGCAGTTTTATTAAATAATGATTCACTGCACATGCTCGAATGTAAACAAAATATAATTTGAATAATGTGTTAGCTACATGTATAGAGCAACTTTTGTAAAAGTCTCAAAAACATAGCTTGAAAATTCTGAAAATTATCGTTCATAGAATAAGCTCAAAATCCGTTGTTTCGAAAATGAAGCAAAAAGATGACGGGTTGTATCCATATATATTATACTATAATGCGAGCAAAAATTGTGTGTGTATGTATGTGTGTGTGTATATGTGTGTGTATGTAAATTTTATCTTAAAAACGGCTCTAACGATTTTGACGAAATTTTGTATTTTACCATTTTCGGGCATGATAAGCCCATTGGGCTAGGTCACGTGTTCGAGAAAATTCGATGAGTGGGTCATTTTCGGTCGTAATGGGTCAAAATCAAGCTAATTATATCTAAAAAACGACACAATCGATTTTGACCAAATTTCACATCCAACCGTTTTTCGACACGAAAAAACTTTTGGGCTAGGTCACATGTTCGAGAAACTTCAATTAGTGGGTCATTTTTGGGTCACTATGGGTCAAGCCAATTTTATCTAAAAACGGCTCTAACGATTTTCACTAAACTCTATATTCTACAGTTTTGGATTACGAGAAAACTATTGGGTTAAGTCACATGTTCGAGAAAATTCGATTAGTGGGTCATTTTTGGGTCACCGTGGGTCAAGCTAACTTTATCTATATAACTTCTTTAACGATTTTGACGAAATTTTGCACCCTACTGTTTTCGGGCACGAAAAGACCATTGGGATGGGTCTCGTGTTCGAGAAAATTCCATTAGTGGTTCATTTTGGGTCATAATGGGTCAGGGTCAAGTTAATTATATCTAGAGAACGGCTCAATCGATTTTGACTAAATTTTGTATCTAGCCATTTTCGGGCACGAAAAGATCATTGAGATGGGTCTCGTGTTCGAGAAAATTCTATTAGTGGGTCATTTTGGGTCATAATGGGTCAGGGTCAAGTTAATTATATCTAGAGAACGGCTCAATCGATTTTGATTAAATTTTGTATCTAATCATTTTCTGGCACTAAAAGACCATTGGAATGGGTCTCGTGTTTGAGTAAATTCGATTAGTGGATCATTTTGGGTCATAATTGGTCAGGGTCAAACTAATTATATCTAAAGAACGGCGCAATCGATTTTAACTAAATTTTGTATCTAACCAATTTCGGGCACGAAAAGACCATTGGGATGGGTCACGTGTTCGAGAAAATTCGATTAGTGGGTCATTTTGGGGTCACTGTGGGTCAAGCTATTTTTATCAAAAAAAACGGCTCAAACGATTTTCACTAAACTCTATATTCTACAGTTTTGGATTACGAGAAGACCATTGAACTGAGTCACATGTTTGAGGAAATTCGATTAGTGGGTCATTTTCGGGTCACAGTGGGTCAAGCTATGTTTATCTAGATAATGGCTCTAACGATTTTGACGAAATTTTGCACCCTACTGTTTTCGAGCACGAAAAAACAATTTGGATTCGTCTCGTGTTCGAGAAAATTAGATTATTGAGTCATTTTGGGTCATAATGGGTCAGGGTCAAGCTAATTATATCTAGAGAACGGCTCAATCGATTTTGACTAAATTTTGTATCTAACCATTTTCGGGCAACAAAAAAACCATTGGGATGGGTAACGTGTTTAAGAAAATTCGATTAGTGGGTCATTTTTGGGTCACCGTGGGTCCAGCTAAGTTTATCTAGATAACGGTATTACGATTTGACGAAATTCTGTAATCTATCGTTTTCGGGCACGAAAAGACCATTGGGATGGGTCACGTGTTCGAGAAAATTCGATTAGTGGGTCATTATGGGTCAGGGTCAGGCTAATTATATCTAAAAAACGGCTCAAGACATTTTGACAAAATTTTTTAATGTACGGCCGTTTCTGGTCATAAGAGGACCATTGGGCTAAGTCACATGTTCGAGAAAATTCAATTAGTGTGTCATTTTGTGTCCCAATGGGCCAGGGTCAAGCTAATTGAATCTAAAGACATGCTCAAAACATTTTGACCAAATTTTATATTACGTATACCGTTTCTGGGCATGAGAAGAGAATTGGGCTAGGTCACATGTTCGAGAAAATTCGATTAGTGGGTCATTTTGGGTCACAATGGGTCAGGGTCCAGCTAATTGTATCTAAAAAACGGCTTAAACGATTTTGACTAAATTTTGTATTCTATCGTTTTCGGGCCCGAGAAGGCCATTGGGCTAGGTCGCATGTTCAAGAAAATTCGATTAGGGGGTCATCTGTCGATAAATTTCGGTTAGTGGTTTTTTGAATCAACGTGGATCAAGCTTATTTTACCTAGAAAACGACTAACGATTTCCACTAAATTTTGTATTCCGTCGTTTTCAGGCTCTAGAAGAGCATTGTGATAGGTCGCATGTTCGAAAAAATTCGATTAGTGGGTCATTTTGGGTCACTATGTTTCACGGTCTAGCTAATTGCATCTAAAACAGCAAGAATGATTCAGTGGGAAAAATATATCGAGATAAACAGAAAGCTAATTTTGACCGAGCTTAGCTCGGTCATTCCTGCTAGTCCATTGATTAGTGCCAGTATAGCATGCAAAATATTGCACGTACTACTGTATTTTGATACAGCCCCTCATCTTTTTGCTTCCTTTTTGGAATAACGGATTTTGAGATTACTCTATAAACGATAATTGTCAGACTTTTCAAACTATACTTTTGAGATTTTCACAAAAGTTGCTCTATGCATTTAGCCAACACTTTATGCAAATTATATTTTGTTTACATTCGGGCATGCGCAGTGAATCTTTATTTAGTAAAATTGCTCATTTTTCATACAATTTTTATTATTTTTTCATTCTGATTGCAGGGTATTGTGTACAATGTTCTTTGTCATATTTTCTGAAAAGAGATTTTTTTTTATATTAAGAGTTCTACAAATTACAAGCAAAAAATTTGGCAAAATTTGAGACTCTTTTTATAAAAACTTTAATTTCTCTACGAATATACATGCTATTCTCATAAAAATGAACACAATTTATTACAATAAGGCACTTAATCATAATCTACAGTTTGAACGCTTTTGCTACATTAGTTTTTACAGGGTTGTCCAAAAAATATTCGTTCTTTTTCAATTTGTTGACGGTCCACTATGGATTTTCGGGAAAAAAATCTTCACGGAAATATATGACTTGTACTATTCTGTTTACACACCTGGAGTTTCAGGATAATTCCTCATGTATTTTTCTAGATATTTAAGAAAACGTCAAAAATCGAAAGTTGCCGGTCACCTTTGGCCATAGTGTATATGCATTTTTTACACATTGGAGTAGAAAAAAAGTACTTTCAAAAGCAATTTCCTTAAAAACTGTATTTCAATTTACCCAGCTTTTACGGATTTTTAAAGTAATGAATTTTCAAGCATGTATTTTTTAAACCCATCTCGGAAACATTCGTGCGACCCAGTTACGGAAGATTAATCCTTGCACTTAAAATAATGATGCAACCCAGCATTTGTTTGTTTATGTGTAATATTCCATAACTGAATTGCCAAACAAAATTAAAATCTCACAAATACATAAATAAAACACGAATTTAACAGGCGTGTAATTGACTTACGCGTTTAAATGCTGAAATAATCAAAATAACAAATTTTGCTATACATGATAAAATTCTTTCGCGATTACCGGCTGCGGCGTGGCTAATAAGAAAGTTTCAAATATGCTTTTTTCGTGTAGTTGGTTGGAAATCTGCGAAAATATACTAAATTTAAAAAATATATATTTTCAATAAAAAAAAAATATTTCCACCTATGTTCTATACACTGTGCAGTATATTGAGCATCTTTAATCTGAGTGAGATCGCTGGTCTTGGTCTGTATCATAAAACAAAAACATGCCCATGAGAAACACTATGAGTAATGTCATATTGAAGAGGGCAACGATCTGAATAATAAATTTCTCTTTTTAGCAAAACTATTAACGTCTAATCAGCGCACGATTTGAAGTTTTACACCGTTGAATAGAGAAAAAATGTACTTCCAAATGCAATTTGCTTGAAAACTATCTTAATTTACGGATTTGTTATGTTTTTGTTGTTGTTGTTTAATTCAAGTATGATTTTTAAAAAATTCTATATCGTGTGCAGCTCGATTGCGGAAGATTTACCTGTATGCACTTAAAGTGATATAAATTAGTTCATCATTTGTCCCTGACTAATATTTGATAATGATACTAAAAGTTCATCAAAAATAAATAAATAAATAAATAAACACATAACACTGAAATAAGTAGAATAAAAAAAGCTGCTATAATTAGCGAATTCTCTGACGATTTTTTTGGCTATTAATCCTTAGCATGTAGCTAATGCAACAGTACCGCTTTTAATAAATATCAAAACTTTGTTTAAATGCATAATTTATATATTTCATATAAAATTGTTTTTTTTGTGTTGTTAGTGAAAAAAAAGTTAAACATTAAAAAATGTATTAAGAGTTTTAATTAAAAATTATTTTTATCTATGTTTTGTATACCACGCAGTAGGTTCTGTAAGCCAAGGCTAGGTTAACTATAATAAAACCAAGTCCGCATTTAAACATCTAATATCTAATATACTCAATGTAAATACAGTTAATGAACATTTGCATACTTTAGGAATAAATTAAATTACTTTTATATTAAAGTTCAACCCCAATTAAATGAATATCAAAGGAATGGTAAATTGTATTAGAACTTTGATTGAATGAATAACTAAGAAACTAGGGAAAATAATGTTAAAGTCGAGATATAGCAGTTATTTCCATGAGCCTTTGAACTAACTAACAGCATTACACTTCTAATGTATTTTAAATAGACAGCACCTGGCCTCTAGATACAACGATTTTCACGCAACAAGTTTTTGTAATTCTCATTGAATGTTATTAAATATAAAAACTATACTTGTGACTACTCATCAAAAATGCTTCTGCAGAAGTAAACATCCGATTCATTAATATGCTTATCGGACATCGTATCAAATGTTAAACAATTACATATAAACTTCCAGAAACGAATTCGAAAATTATTTATCCCTGTTGCAAATCTAGGATCTGCGGTTTAGACACGGCAGCTTGAAATCCTGCGGAATGTATTTTGAGTATTTTGAAAATACAAAATACTTTGAAAAAGCTTACCAAAATACATTTGCTTTGAAGCCTTGAAATACAAAATACAAATTACAAATGTATTTTGAAAATTTATTTCAAATACATGTATTTTCGATACTGCCCAACTCTGCTCCCACTGAACTTCTCTTTAATTTTATGTTCTCAATTTCCACCGTGTTATTTTCAGGATTCGAGTATAAGTTGTAATGAGTTTTCCTATTGTAATTATATCAGATTAACAATTCTTGTATACAGGAGATTTTATTCTCTTTTAAAAATAATTCATCTTTTCAACCACAAAACATCAGCATCTGTTACAAAACCAAATCATCATGTAACAAATATACTTATACAATTGCAAACCCTTCTTTTGAGACTTACATTCAATCAGATGCAGTATTTTTATAATTTTCATTTGAAAAAAAATTGTGATCTTACTGTTGCTAATAAGTTGAAAGAGAACTTTTATCAAAATAAATCCTCATCTATTTCAATAGAAAAAAGATGCTACAAAACATCTGAAAACACGCCATTTTTCTAATAAAATATTGTTTTAGAATAGTACAATTTACTTGAATTTTTTTATAAAAAAAATTATTTATTTATTATTTTTTATATACGCTTTAAATATGATTGCTTGGCAATAGTTAAATAAAAGAGGAAAATAAAATGAAAAGCATTTTAAAATTTGTAAATTATAAGAAAGTAAAATGTTTTAAATTTCTCAAACAAATACATATTTCCCAAAAAGTTATAATTATTTCAAACCTCACGATGACTCATCAAGCATTTTGTTTCCCATTTAGACCAATCAGCGATTGTTTCCAAGACAGCTAGAAGCATCGTGGAGATTCGTTTTTCTCCTACCGGCAATGGACCTTATGCACGCGACCTGAAATTGAGGCTAAAATTCGTCTGTTGGCGGTATTTAGCATAGCAATCTATGGAGTGTGAGTTATTAATGTTTTTTTGTTAAAAATACCGCAAAAAATTCTTTGTTGTAGTAGCATATACTTAATATATTGTATTATAAATTCAAGTCAGACACCAGAGCTGGCGGTATGTTATCTGTTATTATAGCCACTGCACCGCGAGAATGCCAGTATGCGCAGGCGCAAACATCGCTAGCAGACGACTTTAGCCTTGACCCAGGTTGAGTGCATACATTTTAACTGAAAATTTGCAAATTTAAGGAATTTTCTCCCATACAGAACAACATTTTGAATTTATATTACAATATATTAAGTATATGCTACTACAACAAAGAATTTTTTTGCGGTATTTTTAACAAACAAGCATTAATAACTTACTGCTATGGCAAATACCGCCAATAATTTCAAGCCAGCAGACTTAAAATTTCAAGCCAGCAGCTTAAAATTTGTCCAGCAGACGAATTTTAGTCTCGACCTGAGGTCGCGTGCATAAGGTCCATGAAGGGAGGCAAGCATATCTTTGCATTGCATCTTCCCTGCCTGTTGTTTGCCATCGGATAATTTCTCTTTCGTTAATCCCCATGAGCACTTGCGGCAAAAGGGGTGATAGTAACAAAGCCCATTGGATAGTAAGGTGAAGCGTTAGGGGGTTTGCAACACCGTTAGAGGTAGGGCTACTATAATACAGGCTGAATCGTCAAGCATTTTGTTTCCCACTTAGACCAATCAGCGATTGTTGCCCACGCGGCGTGGCCAATCGTTCTTCTCCTACCGGCAATTAAATGGCAGCTTGAGTCAGCCCGTATTATAGGAGCCTTAGTTAGAGGGGTTTCAAGCAGTTCGTCTTCGTTGAATCCCGTCAACCCCTGTGCACTTCAGAGCTAATCCGGTTTCTTGTCTTCCTTCTCGTTATTGGTACTTCTATGATTGCCGGAAGGAAAAGAACGATTGGCTTACGACGCTTCTAGGGAAGCCATTCAAGAGTGATAGGTTCCATTCTCTCATTGGTTGATCAAAATCCGGTCTTGGCTTGCTTCCCACCGATGATTTGGCGATGAAATACAAGCAATTTGAGAAATATTGCACATAGTTAATTCCATAGATTAAGGACCAAGATGGGACATTTACGGCAAAATCTGTAATGGCAACAGTACTAGCGTCACTATCGGCAAGGGGGAAGAACTAACAAACCTCCAAAATTTACCTATGTTGAAGAAATATGTTTATCCTCTATGGTTTGAATATCTATTCGTTCCTAAAACGAAGCAGGTCTCAGACGATATTCTATTCATGCTTGCTTTATTTATTTAGCTGCTTTTTTTTTTACCGTACTTGTATTGTTAATTTTTAACTTACAAAATGATAATTAGACTAATAATATAAAAGAAAGCCGCCAGAAAATTCTGTTAAGAATGCAAATATGTAAGTTTATAAGATTAAATTGTAAAAAATCAAATTCAGGTATTGTGTCAATTTATTCATATCGAATAAAATTTTATTGAGTGTAATGTCAGTACCTCTATTTATTTTTAACTTTTAGATTTATACAATTCTAAAAATTTGTCGAAAGGAATTTCTTCCTATCTGTAATATTATTATTATTATTTCTTATATGTTAATATTATAAACATTATTGAATTGATTGTACGTTATTTACATTAAAAACAATACTTTTATTTTATCTGTAAGGAAGTGAAAATGCATAAATTTTAAAAGATTATTGTAACGATTGTTTAATACGTTAAACTTCATAAATTTATAAAACACGGGCTATAAAAATTTTCCTGCCAAAGGGGAATAATTATGAAATTTTCTGGGACTTGTAGAGTTCAACATTTTGTATATTTTTATGTTACATCATTGCTTTTGATATATAGCATTCAAGACGAAATTTTTACCTAGTATTCGCTACACTTAAAAACGTTCACGAATCATGTAAAAAAAAAAAAAAAAAAAAAAACATATATCCATGCATGAACATAGAATAGATATTAGATATATAAAATAGAATGCCTATTCTATGTTCATGTATCGGTGTAAGATTCTATCGAAAACGTAAACATGCAACATTAAAAAAAGAAAGATCACAATAAGGTAGATACTCAATAATAAGCATGATACAAGGATGGGGAGTTTCTTCCCCATTGTCACTAAGGGCGCTACGATCGCAATCGCATTACCATTACGCTCTATGGGAATGTCCGATCTTGGATGTTAATCTATGGTTAATTCCTGCTATTTTGGTGAGAGTTTTGTGTGGACCATAGATTAAGGACCAAGATAGGACATTTACGGCAAAATCTGTAATGGCAACAGTACTAGCGTCACTACCGACAAGGGGGAAGAATTAACAAGCCTCCGAAATTTACCTATGTTGAAGAAATATGTTTACGCACTATGTTTTGAATATCTTTCTTTCCTAAAACGAAGTTGGGGCAGGCGATATTCTACTTATGCTTCATTTTATTTAGCTGCTTTTTCTTTTTATCGTACTTGTATCGTTCATTTTTAACTTACAAAATGATAATTAGAGTAATAATATAAAAGAAAACCCTAGAAAATTCTGTTAATAACGTAAATATGTAAGTTTATGAGATTAAATTGTAAAAAATCAAATTCAGGTATTGTGTTAATTTACTCATATCGAATAAAACTTTATTGAGTGTAATGTCACTACCTCTATTTATTTTTAACTGTTAGATTTATATAATTCTAAAAATTTGTCGAAATGAATTTTTCCCCATCTGTAATTTTATTATTATTTCTTATATGTTAATGTTAAAAATATTATTGAATTGGTAGTACGTTACTTACATTGAAAACAATATTTTTATTTTACCTGTAAGAAAGTGAAAATGCGTAAATTTTAAAAGATTATAATTATTTTATCTGCCACCTGTGAGTTTGGTGCATTTTTAGACGAAGCGCTACGTGACCGTTTTGTGTGTGGTTTGCGTTGCGAAGCTACACAGAAGCGCCTACTGGCTAAAAAAGAGTTGAAACTTGCTGAAGCATATGATATAGCATTAGCAATGGAGCTGGCAAGTCTTGATGCATCAGTTTTGAAGATTCCGGCCCTTAATGTAAACAAAGTGCACCTCGCGACCAAATACAGTGTCAGTCATCAAAATGCAAACAAAAAATTCGGCGCAAACAAGACAAAATATTTTCGTTGTGGTGCCATGCATTCTCCCAAAACATGCAAATATATTAATGCTAAATGCATTGCATGTGGGAAAATTGGACATATTTCTCCAGAGTGCAGAACCAAAGGTCAGAAATTTTCCTCTGCCAAATTTGTTTCTGCAGATATGAATAGTGATGCAACTAATTCATGTGATTTTTTTTCTATTCAGTCAGTCAATCAAGTGTCTCGTAAATATATGGTTCCAGCCCAGATAGCAATTTTAATTTGCAGAAAATTTTCAGCAATCTTACTTTGCAAAGTTGCAGCAAGCTCAGCATGACAAGCCTGAAAGTTCATAACAAGACTGCAACAAGATTATGCAAACTCCGAAGTCACCATACTTTGAACTTGCAGCTAACTTGTCGTGCAAGTTCCAGTCTTCAAATTGACTGCAGACTCATAGCAAACTAGTAATATTGCCATGCAAATGCCTTGTAGACTTGCAATCTAGCCATGACACACTATATGCAAATGCATTGCAAACTTGGATTCTTGTCATGTCAAGCTATCTGCAAGTATGCTGTAATTTCATAGCAATGTTGTTAATTCTCTGAATTTTACGTGTAGTACAGGTAAAATAAGATTTTTTGAGACAAGTGATGGCCATTCACCAAAACTTGGGAAAAGCTTCGTTTTGATATTCGAAATGAAGATCCGATGAGTGCTAAAAAATAAAGTTGTTGTACCCTGTTTTGGGGACAAAAGACGGAGGCATTTTTAGCTGAGGGAGGGGGGAGGTGGGACTCAAAAAGTTTTATGTAGGTGAAGTAGAACATTGTTTATTATGTAATTTATAATTCCGAATCAAATAAAATAATCTGCAAGTCGATACGATCATTTCTTACAAAGTTAAGTAGGTTTTATGAATACAAAGTCGAAAATTATACTTGTGCAGGTAAAATAGGTTTTTACAGTAATAACTGATTCCTATTCAGGAAAATTTGAGAAAAACATCGTTTTGGCACTAGAAATTAAGATACGTTGAGTCCCCAAAAATTAATGTTGTTCATCGTATTTTGGAGGCAAAAGTGGACATTTTAACACGAGAGGGGGGGGGGGGAGGGGGAGGACAGAATTCAATATTTTTTAAATAGGTCAAGTGGGATATAGTTTCATATGTATCTTTTAATTCTGATTCGAATAAAACCATCCGCAAGTCGATACGATCATTAGTGAGACAGTTACAGCAGGTTTTATGAATACAAAGTGGAAAATTATACTTTATTTTTTAGCATAGTTTTGTCACATTTATTTTATGTTCAAAACATGTTCTTTATATCATATTAAATCATTAAGTTTAATCATTATAATATCAAAATCCTTAAATGTCTTCAAAATAGCAATAATCAAAATCAGAATCATTTGAGTTTACTCCAAAGCCATTTAAGTTGCCAAAATCCACTTATATCCTGCCTTAACTTTGTAATGAATGATCGTATCGGCTTGCGTACGGTGTCATTTGATTCAGAATTAAAAACATCATAACAAACGGTACCCCATTTGACCTATTTAAAATAATTTCAGTTCTTCTACCTTACAGAGTTAAAGCGTCCCCCCCCCCCCCAAAAAAAAAACAAAACAATAAAACTACTTCACTTTTTGGGAACTTATTGGATCTTCATTTCTAGTGTCAAAATGAAGTTCTTACCAAATTTTCGTAAATGGCCATCAGTTGCTGCTGTAAAAACCTATTTTACCTGCAGTAAAGTATAATTTGCGACTTCGGATTCATGAAACCTGCCGTAACTATGTAGAGAAAGATCGTATCGACTTGCGGATGGTATCATTCGATAAAAAAAAAATACATAATAAACGATAACCCTCTGTTGATCTACTTAAAATTTTTTTAGCTTTGCCCTTCCCCTTCCCTGAGTTAAAAATGCTCCCCAAAACATGGTTAAGTAACTTTATTTTGGGGGGATTCAAGGATCTTCATTTTTTAATGTAAAAACAAAGTTCTTCCCAAATTTTGGTGAATGGCCATCAGTTGTCGTATATTACTCACTTATTGGTATATATTTTTTACCTGTACATTAATAGTCGTACTTTTCAGGGTTGTGCGTGTTTTGTGTAAGATTCCGCATAATCGGAGGTTTGTCAGATGCTAAACATTTTTATGCTATACAGGGTGTATCTAAACTCTTGGGCAAAACTTTAAGGGGTGATAGTGCACATCAAGACAAACAATATTAAATAGGAAACTGAGGGTCCCAAACGTCTTCCGAATAAGATAGGCGCCATTAAAGTTTAGGGTCCAAAATTTCAAATGATTATAAAAAACGAAAAAATTCGTCGATTCGTTTGCGGTTTTCGGTAAAACTATTCTTTATGTCAGTATTTTCTTGAAAACGAATTTTAAAGGTAAAGTTCAAAAAATTCCGATAGAGGGCGATTTAGACTTTGGAGTAACAAACAACTATTTTTTACCGTTATTTTTTGTATTTCATTAAATACTTTTAAAAGCTTAGACTTAAATTTTGAGCTCAAAATCTGAATTGTTGGGAGTGGTTAAGTAGCGCAAACTGAACTGTGTTCAGGAATTGAAATTTGAACCCCCCCCCCCCCTGAACACAGTCCAGTTTCCGCTACTTAGCCACCCCCCAACGATTCAGATTTTGAACTCAAAATTTAAGTTTAAGTCTAAACTTTTGAAAGCATTTAATGAAATATAAAAAATAACGGTAAAAAACAGTTGTTCGATACTCCAAAGTCTAAAGCACCCTCTATCACCATTTTTTGAACTTTACCTTTAAAATTTATTTTCAAGAAAATACTGACATAAAAAATAGTTTTAGCGAAAACCGCAAACGAATCGACAAATTTTTCCGTTTTTTATAATCATTTGAAAATTTGGACTCTAAACTTTAATGGCGCCTATCTCCTTCGGAAGACGTTTGGGACCCTTAGTTTCCTATTTAATATTGTTTGTCCTGATGTATACTATCACCCCTTAAAGTTTTGCCCAAGAGTTTAGATACACCATGTATAGACTGAGTAGACAAGGACTTATAGTTTAAAGTAGATTCGAAAGCAATTCCAATTTCTTATACAACTAGCTGCCCCTGGCGACCTGTTTGGTTTTCTTTAAAATATATAGTATCATTGTATCATGCTTTTTTTATTATTCATAATTCAATTTACTTGCTCAAGTCTTCACCAAATCAGAAGATTCTGATAGATAAATCAAGAACTCTGTACTTTTATGTCAGCAGGGTGTAGGTGATAATGGCCAAATATCCAAAATCCCGCTGCATTTTTTCTTATTTCATTAATTTCATTAAAATATAACCCTTTCATTCATTTTCTTTAAAATGCATAACTAATTTAAAACAGAAAAATTTTGAATCCAAGACTTTCACTTATTACAAAAGAATTAATAAAAAAAAACCTGATAAATAACATAAACCAAGACATTTAATTTTAACATTAAAGCATTGTTTTAAGTTATCACGTGAAAAATAAAAAATGCTATTTGCGAGATTTGCACCTGGTTAACATAAAAGTACCAAGAACTCTTTGCGATCATGACGACATTTCATATATTTTTTGTTGTTACGTATTTCATATTTCTTTACAAATACAGCTTCAATCACTTAGGCATTTATGCTTCATGTCCATTTGCTTATCAATTGCAATATGTTAGATAACGCAGATTTTAAAACTTATTATCTTCCGTAATCGGGTCAATGGCCAATTGGCGTGTTTTAGCTAATAAGATTTGGTGCCATGGAATATTTTTTTGTGAAAATCCTTTAATGATAGCTACATTTACATTAAGCTATATTGTTGCTGATATTCTTTTTGTTACACTTGAATCTTGGCAGTAGACTCGATTACGGAAGATTAGGTAATCAAATATCTTAGCTGAAATTCATTAATCTGATTTTATGTACTTAACAAATTCATATCAAATTACTGTTTTGAATGCATTTGGTCAATAAGAATGGTAAGTGTGTTTGGCAATTAACAATCATCATTTTGCATGATCTATCTTCTCGAGATGGATAACACATAAGCAGAAAATGAGTTGATCATTCGTTTTAAAATTTAATTAATTAAATATTTTTACAGATGCTGGATTTATTTGCATTTAACTTATATTAACCACTTGAGGGGCGGTGGGATATATTTTATCTCACCTACGATTAATGAGGATTTGCACCAGAAAAAATTTTATTAAATTTTACTTTTCTAAATTTGGTGGAAAAAAGTCGTAAACTTACTTTTCCTTATTTTGCAATAAATCCTTTTGCGTATTCCGGTGTGAATTCGACATTTCAAAAACACAATTGCTTGGCTCTCAAAGGGTTAAGCAAAGATCGGCTATTTTTGAATTAGCCGGGAAAAGTGATAAATCCCCAAATATTGTTTGCCTTACCAATCATTTATATTGCATTCATTTCATTTAAAACACACAGCTTTCATTTCAAATACATTCCTTTAAAAAAATGTATCATACACTTAAAATACATTGTTTTTGACTTACCTCAATTAAAACACAAAATAAAAAAATAACAGAAACAGAAACATTTTATCTCAGAATCAAAGCATTGTTTCTTACTTACGCCCTCAAAAAATATGCAAAAAAAAAAAATGCTAGCAGGTTTGATTTTCTAAACAAACTTATATACATATTATTTATTGCTTGTCATTAAGAAAAATTCATGGAACTCATTCCTTTCTGAAATAAATTTCATAAATGGCTATCAACATACAAACGGTTATTGGATAAACCATACAAATATTTCTCTAATAATTTGCATACATTAGCATTAAATGTTTTTAAAGGCAAGTAAGAAAACTGTAATAAATTTAAAAAGGCAAAATAACATCCTAAGATAATTAGAAAATTAAACTAAAAATAGGATAATTGAATTTGCAAACTTAATAGCCATGTATTTCACCAAATGAAACTTATTTACGGATTTAGTAAAATATTTCTTTTTTTTTACTGTAACATAAATAAATGTTTATTAGAAATACCACACATTCTGGATATTACCACTGCATTTCAAAGGATTTTTTTTTATCCTAAGATTTTTTGCATGATACAACATAAAAATACAATTTAAAGGTTTTTCAGGAAATAAGCATGCTTGCCTGTTTACTGATGAACCTTTTAGCTAATTTTATCAAAGATAATATAATTTATATGTTTTGCAGCCAAAATGTAATATATGGCTAAAGCAATGGAAGCAAAGCTTATCGGGAAAGAAAAATTAACTTCAAACTTGAAATGCTCGTATACTTAAATCCAAATTAATCTCTCTCTCTCTCTCTCTCTCTCTCTCTCTCTCTCTCTCTTTCTGTCTCTCTCTCTCTATATATATATATATATAAATTATTTGAAAAGTTTCAAGAATTTAAAAAAGACAGAGTTTCAATAAAACAATACTAGTTATAAAATAGTTACAAAGTTTATTTTTGCATAAATACAAATAACACTTTATAAATAATAGTATTACAAAGTATTATTTTCTACATATTTTGAGTTAAGACTTTGTTACCTAAACAAAACACACAAAAAAAAATAATAATTGAAAAAATAAATATTTAAATATATTTAACACGACTTTCCTGTTCTCCTCCCCCACCTGAGTCTGTTGCATCATGCAATTTTTCCACATTCTAATCCATGATTTTTCATGTATCTGCATCCTGAAAGAGGACAAAAAAAAAAAAAAAAAAAAAAAAGAATAATTTTTAAAAATAGCAGGTTTATATTTTACAGCTTTCAAGAATTCTGTCTACAGTTAGTTTTTAAGGTGATCACAAATTACAACTTCTCAGTTAACAAAACTACCTTGATGTTAAGGGTGGAATTGCCGGGAGGTAATAAAACTTAGTAAAAACAATTAACCTTTAACTGATGTCACAGAAATTGTCACGTAACTAGTATGAAGCGGTCTGTGAGACCACTGCAACGAAAGATGAATAAAAGGAACGATTAACTCATATGATGGTGTTTTTGTACTAGACTTTTTGCACAGGACTGTTATAATTAAAATTCACCCATTCAAAAGTCTCTGGTGATAGTACTAAAGTTTCAAACGGAACAAAATTTCGGTAGTGTTTGTAGTTAAACTGAAAAATGCAAGTTAAACTATAAAAAATGAAAAAGGCCGTGGTCTGAGAGACCGGTAACATCAGTTAAAGGTTAAATCGATTTTGCCGAGCAATAAGCCTTATCTTTCTGAGCGAACGTTCAGGCAAACCAGACTTGACAGTAATGTGGGTTATGCTTCTGTCAAATTGTACAATACATAAGAATAAAGATTACTAAACAAAGACATAATTAACATAAACAATTTATTTTCTATATTGTTTAGACCCGAGAAGAACATATTAAGATAATTCATTCAGTTGGTTTGACATTTAATGTGAAATTTTTATCCCATGCGTTATCCCGTAAGGAATGAACGTATCAAAATTAAACGTAAAGTTTAATTAAACTTTTAGAGATTTTCATTTAAAATAATTTTACTTCTTAAAATATTTGTTTTTTCGAAGAGCAAACAAGATAAACCAGTAGAAATCAGAACATTTTTTAATATAAAGTTTTAAATTCTTTAAGCAGTCGTTAAAGCATTACCAGCTACCAGCTCCTTTATTAAACATTTGAGAAAACGATTATGATTCCGCGTTGATAGGTACATCGAGCATCCGTCAACTCCTCCACTGAGCACCCGCCAAGTAAAGTCAGTGTGTAACGAGAAAATACGATTTTCTCAAAAGTATGTGACTAGGATAATCGCTATAGTTTTCCTGTATGGCTTAAATAAACTTCTAGTACTATTTGTTTCATAATTTTATTTACAGTACATTTGGTAAAAGCGGGGAAGGAGGGGAGAGGACACATTTTTCCAGTACAGTGTTGAATTCAGACACTTTCCTTCGGGGGGAGGGGGATTGCACTTTTTGACCATTGAAAACACAAAATCGTAAATCTTCCGGGGGGGACATCTCATTGTTCCGGAGGGAATGTCCCCCCCGGGCCACCCCCTGAATTCGACACTGTTTTCGTCTATGTCTCTGAAAATGTAATATCTAAATTACAACAAATACACTTTTGGTTTTCGCATTACAAGACCTTTCGAACGATACCCCACAGACTACACACACAAAAGAAAAAAAGAAAAGAAAAATAAGTAGCTTATTTCCCTAATTTTTTTCTAAAATTACTTGCGAATCGCTAATAATCAATAAGTATGTTGGTCAATAACCGTATAACTCTGCCAAGTTTGAAATTTCCATGTTCCGTAGTTTCAAAAAATTGACTATGACAGACGGACAGAGAGACACACAAGTGACGTTTACAATTCTTCAGTTTTTACATTTTAAGTGCGGAAGCCAAAAAATTTAACTAAAATCAAAACTAGTTTATTTAGTCAGTTTGTCTAATTTATCTAGCAAAATTTCATCAGTTTAATCTAATTTATCTAGTCAAGTTTGTTTAATCTAATTTATCTACTTTAATCTAATCAGAGAGACAAACTAAACATTAACTAGTCAGTACCTAATCAGTACAAACGCAGAATAAAACTTTTCAACCTCAGGTGAAAAGGATTTAAAAATATTAAAATGCGAGCGAGAAATCTGTAAATATCTCCCATATGATTAACATTAACTTGACCGTTTCCTCGAGTGACTAACGTAGGCTCTTAAGAAGTTACCTTTTATGAAAGATTGTTACCATAAAAATAATAATAAATAAAAATACAGTTCAACACTTTTTTTTTTTTACATGTAAAAGATAAAACAAAATAAAACATGTTCAATAAGAATACAAATAAACAATATTCAAATCTGACATTAATACTATAACATTGAGATTTTGAAGTGGTTATTCAATGCATTTTAGTTATTAAACTTCAATTCATTACAAAAATACGCACTAATCAATATTAATAAAATGTTTTACGGCAGGCCTCGAAATTGAAAAATCCACGAACAGGGACGCTATTTCAAAATTATCGTTGATTAAAACATTCTTTTTTTTAAAAAACTTTATGCAAATTTATGTCTAATCATACAAAGACAATTTAAAAACTGCATTCAAAATTCTAAATAATAAAAAAAAGTTATAGGCAGCACAATAAAAGTCATGTGTATAAAATTGTAATAATATGTTTTAATAATTTCACAAATCACTAACCGGAACAATATTTGTCATAATTTCACGAACCGGAATATCGTTTCGATTTGCTCCGGTACATGCCTGATTTGCGGATGTGAAAAACTAAAAATTTAAAAATATTGATATTTAAAATTTTTACAAAAATTTGGAAATAAAAAGATTTATACACATCGGATTAAGAAGCAGTTACGTCAGAAGGAAAGAGAAATTATTAAATAATTAAATAAAACGGACGTCGGTAGGAAATACTTTTAATAATTTCAATAAAAATTAGAAAAAAGCGGTAAATTAGAAATCCAGGTTGATAAGCATAGAGCCAACTAAGAAACAGTTTAAAATTATACTTAATATTTAAATAGAGAAAAAAAAGTTAATGTTAATGAAAAAATAATTTAAAGTTTAAAATAATACACTCGAACGCAGTTTTGAATTCAGGGGGTGACCGGGAGGGGACATTCCCCCCGGAACATTGAAATGTCGTCCCGGAAGGTTTGAATTTTTATGCTTTTTAATGGACAAAAGTGCAATTTCCCCCTCGGAATGTCCCCCTCCCCCCCTCCAGAGGCGTAGCTGCAAAAATGTTTTCGGCGCGGGGGGGGGGGGGGAGTTAAAAATTTTCCCAACATTAAAAAAAAATTATCTATTTTCCAGCTAAAATAATATGTTCAATGTGTCTTTAATGATAATGATACTTATATGCAAAAAAAAAATCTCCCCCCCCCCCCCCAAAAAAATGCTGAAACTAAAAACATAAAAAATATAATTATTGGTTCATTTACTGAAAGTTTTTGTCTTCAATTGCGTACGAGTCATAATTGTACTTCATATGAAAATAGCCTCATATTTTTAGATTTTTGAATAAGGAACAAAGTTTTGGAGGAAAGGTATTACAGACACTGTTGATGGACAACAGTAGAGAAATTCATGTCTGGTAGATGTATGATATTTCCGTTACACAGAGAAACATAATGAGAAATTGAGTCTGGCTGCTTTTTGTATTTATTTTGAAAGTTTAACTATTTTACTATTACAGAACTCAGAAAGATCGTCTGCAATACAATAAATAATTCTTTTTTTTATTTTTACTTAAAAAAAAAGAATAAGTGTTTCAAAAATCTATACTTTCCTAACTCTAAGCTCAAATTTCCCAAGTTCACATATATTGGGGGGGGTCTCCCCCCATAACCCCTATCGCGACGCCCCTTCCCCTCCCTCCCCTCCACCTCATCCCGGAGCAACAGAAATCTCTCCCGGAGATAAGCGTTTGAATTCAACACTGCTCCAGCAGCGTGAAAGGCAACAACAACAATAAAAAAAAGCAAACGAAATCTTGAACTCCCTGTAAAGTTCAGAAAAATTTATTAAAAAATATTTAACATGACCCAAAGCATAACTATTGAAAAACGTAGGCCTTACTTAGAAAATTAACATAACTTTTAATTTATTAGAATTTTTGTTATGAAATAAGTTGTAGATTATAAAGAAATGTTACTTTAGAGAAAATAACCACATTTGAATAATTAAAATAAGAAATACCTTTATTTCTGGGTTCCTTTATTTGAACGCTAATCAATGATCCGCTAATCACGAGATTCAATAACGATGTGTCTTTTTCTTTTGACTCTGAGCTCTGAATTTCCAGTCATAAGCTGTTATCTATTCTGCTCTCAACAAAGGGAATTTTCGCTGACGTCGTTGAAATATGACAGTGTTGCAGCAGTTTTACAGCAAAATGGCATTGCAAGGGAGAGATCAATTTTGTTTCATCTGCCTTGCAGTACTTTTCAGTGAAAATTGTTGTGTCAAGTTTGTCAAGACAAGGAAATATCGAGATAAAGTCAAACTTACTGCAAACGTGCATGCTATCTGGGAGTCAAAATATGTGGAAAGCATTTAGAAATGGAGGTGGACACCGGTGCTGATGTAAGCATACTTTCTCAGAAGTTTGTAATGGACAACCTGCCTTCTCTAGAGGTAAGAAAATCAAATCTTATTCTTAAAGATTATAATCAAAAATGCATTGATGTGATTGGTGAAGCTAGCATTGTTCTTTCATATGAAAATCAGACAGTAAATGTGCAAGCAATAATTGTTAAAGGAAATCAACTATCATTGTTTGGGCGAGACTGGATGTCACAGGTGAAATTAGATTGGAAGAGAATATTTGATGTGCATAAAATAAGTAAAGTTGGAAATTATGTAGTTGGCGATTTAAAAACAAAATTCAGTAACTTATTTTCCAATAGCACCGAACCAATCAAACATTTGAAAGCAACTTTAAAATTTAAAGAAGGTTCAGTACCAAAATTTTGTAAAGCACGTCCTGTGCCTTATTCACTAAAAGTTAAAGTTGAGGAGGAAATTTTAAAAGCTAAAAGTAATGGAATATGGGATTTTGTGCAGCATTCAAGCTGGGCAACTCCTGTTGTCGTTGTTCCAAAGAAAAACGGTGACATTAGACTGTGTGGTGATTTTAAAATCACAGTTAACAGATGTTTAGATAAAACCCAGTATCCCCTTCCTACACAACAAGACTTATTCTCAACTTTAAGTGGTGGAAAATACTTCACAAAGCTAGATTTGAGTCATGCATACCAGCAGGTGGAGCTAGATGAAAATTCGCAGGAATACTTAACTTTGAATACCCATCTAGGATTAGTACGTCCACGTAGGCTGCTATATGGCGTTAATAGCGCTTCTGCGATATTTCAATCTATAATAGAGCAAATATTGCAAGGTCTGCTGGGGGTAGTGTGCTTTCAAGACGACATATTGATCACCGGTGAGGACGAAGCTGAACACTATCTAAACCTTGAGAATGTATTTAAGAGACTTTCTGAATATAATGTGAAGCTAAATTTGCAAAAATGCACATTTCTTCAACCCAGTGTAGAGTTTTTAGGTCATAGAATAGATGAACATGGAATTCACCCAACGAATGATAAAGTTAGAAGTATAAAAGAAATAAAGGCTCCCACCAATATGACGGAACTGAAATCTTTTCTGGGCATAATAAATTATTACGCGAAATTTATTCCGAATAGTGCCAAACTGTTTGCTCCTCTGTATGGTTTGCTACACAAGGAAACACCATGGAAGTGGTCGCCTGAATGTCAAGAAGCATTCGAATCCAGTAAGGACATGTTACCTTCAGAATCAGTATTGGTGCACTATAATGAGAAATTGCCATTGAAATTAGCATGTGATGCCTCTCCTTTTGGAGTTGGTGTCCTTTTATCCCATATAATCAACAGTAATGAACGTCCCATTGCTTTTGCTTCAAGGACATTAACTAAAACAGAACAAAAATATGCACAAGTAGAAAAGGAGGCTTTGGCAATAATCTACGGAATTAAAAAGTTCCATCAATATCGTTATGGCAGAAATTTTGTTTTAGTAACTGACCATAAACCATTGATCTCAATTTTTGCCCCAGATAAAGCTTTACCTCCCATTGCAGCTGCACGTCTACAGAGATGGGCTGTTCTTCTGTCTAGTTTTGACTATTCAATTGAATACAAGAAGGGAAGTGAGCACACAAATGCTGATGCACTGTCACGATCACCTGTTGAAAGTGAATACAAAGAAAATCCTGAGGTTTACAAAATATCCTATTGTGAAGACCTTCCGGTAACGAGCTCTGATATTGCTGCTGCAACCAGAACTGATGCTGTTTTAGGACCAGTTCTTAAATTTGTGCAAAATGGCTGGCCTAATAAAATGGACAATGACAACATCAAACCATATTTTGATCGTAGAAGTCAATTATCAGTCGAGAACAATTGTGTATTATGGGGTATGAGAGTCGTGATACCTGAAAGATTTAGAAACCAATTGTTAGAAATGATCCATGACACTCATTCTGGCATATGTAAAATGAAAGCTGTGGCACGTAGTCATATTTGGTGCCCTCATATGGATGAGCACATTGAAGAGATGGTACGCAAGTGTCTAGCATGTCAACAAAATGCTCGAACACCTCCTGCAGCCCCATTACATCCTTAGAGTCCACATTGACTTTGCACTGAAGGATGGCAAGAATTGTTTAATAGTAGTAGATAATCATTCTAAATGGCTAGAGGTAATGTCGATGCCATATATTACTTCTGAGTATACAATAGATGCTTTACAACGTCTATTTTCTAGGTATGGTTTACCATTGGAACTAGTCTCAGACAATAGACCCCAGCTGAGATCTGATGAATTCGAAGCCTTTCTGAAGGCATATGCAGTGGAGCATACATTAACTCCAACATACAGACCTCAAGCGAATGGTCTGGCTGAGCGATCAGTGCAAACATTTAAAAATGCACTGAACAAGATGAACGCTGACAAATCAACATTAACTCAGAAAATTGCTAGATTTTTGAGGCAGTACAGATCAACGCCCCATGCAACCACAAATTGTACACCAGCCGAGCTATTTTTAAAACGTCAAATACGCACACCTATTTCTTTCGTACACCCTATTACTGCAGTTTATGTTCAAGGTAGGCAAGAAGCTCAAAAGCACTATCATGACAGATCCCACAAAACATTTCGTAACTTCTTCCCAAATCAAAAAGTGTTTGTGAGATCTCATAGGAACCAACAATGGTGTAAAAGTGTATTGCTAAGTCTTAAAGGTAACGCAACATGGTATGTCAATGTAAATGGCAAAAAATATCTTGCTCACATTGACCAGTTAAGACCTGACTACACAGATGATGCACCTGTAAAAGTAGCCACCCATCTGGATGATCCTGATCCTGGCACAAGTGACAAATTCAAGTTGTGCACCAATGATCCTGGAGCAGACCTGCAACCAGCTTTTTTAGTGGACTATGAACCATCCATTAGTCCTCAACCGATAGAGTATCCTGGTATACCTGAGCCTGTTATATCTTCAGATCCCAACAGTGCTCCTCTTGTGAACTCTGAAACTATCCGTCGGTACCCTTCACGCATTCATAAAAAAATCTCCGGTACCGTGATTAGACTTTTTTAAAAAGAGGGAATAATGTGATATATTCACATAGTGTTTTTCCTTTATCCTGTAATTATTAATTGTAGTCAGCAGACTACAATTCAACTCAATATATTCTTGTACTCAACAACGTTGTAGCACGTTTGCCGTAATGCACGCTTAAAATAAATACACTTAATTTCAGAGTATTCTGCAGAGTAGCTTTTTAAGTATTAGTAGTAAATATTAAAGTAACGATTGTTTAATACGTTAAACTTCATAAATTAATAAAACATAGGCTTAAAAAAATTTCCTACCGAATGGGAGTATTTATGAAATTTTCTGTGATTTGTAAAGTGCAATACATCGTATATTTTTATGTTACACCATTATTTTATGCAGCTTTAAATCCAATTGTATCATATTTACTTCATATATAGCATTCAAGACGAAATTTTTACCCCGTTTTTCGTTGCACTAATATCGTTCACTCATCATGAAAAAAAAAGCATATATCCGTGCATGAACATAGAATAGATATTAGATTATATAAAATAGAATATCTATTCTGTGTTCATGTATCGGTGTAAGATTCTATTGAAATCGTAACATGAAACATTAAAAAAAGAAAGATCATAATAAGGTAGATGCTCAATGATAAAAATTTTACAAGGATGGGGAGTTTCTTCCCCATTGTCACTAAGGGCGCTACCGTCGCAATCGCATTACCATTACGCTCTATGGAAATGTCCCATCTTGAATGTTAATCTATGGTGTGGACGACCTTGTCTAGTGATTAAAGCACTTGTCTGGTAAACTCAAGTAGGCATGTGCTGTCCTCCCTGACACACTTATATTTTTTATTTGAATTTTGTTTCGATTTTTATTAAGTTAGTATAAAGATTTATCGACTTTTATTATCAGTTCATTTCTATTTTTTTAATTGTAAATTGGATAATTAAATAAAATTTTGATTAAATTAAGTTTTAATTGTAATTAAGTTAGAAAAAATCAAATTGTAATTATACCTAAGTTAAATAAAATTTAAATTTAATTTTTATTAAATAAAATAAAATATAGTTTTAAATAAATTTCAAAATTCATATACCCTATTTTTTATTAATTAAAGTGAACATTTATTATAATTCAATAGTAATATCTCCTAAACTTACATACATTATTATTTTTTTATAACTTTAGTATCAGATAAATATTAAATTAGCAAAATTAATTTATTAAAGTTTTCTTTTAAAAGTAATTAGTATTTTTCAGACCGAAAAACTTTATTAATTTATTATCAAATGCTTTGTAATTTTTTATTATGTATAAAATACTGTTAATGAAATTAATTTTTAAAACTCATATTACTTATAATCTATTTATTTTAATTCCTTAAACTGAATATTTTTGAAAACATAATATTATATCTTACACTTACATAAATATTTTTATTTTTATGTTATATTATTTAACAATATATCCGAATACATAACTATATTCAGTTTATTTTATTTGAAAGTAAAATTTGATTAATTTATGAATTTATATTAATAATATTATTAATTTAATAAGTAATTAATTATTTAAATCAATTTGCAATAGTTAATTGTTAAATACTTTTTCTTAAATTTTGCTTTAAAAAAATTATTTTTATTAAACATTTTTAATAAACTACTTTTCAAAAGAATATACAGTAGCCTCCCTCTTAACCGGAACTCCGCTTTAACCGGCCGGCTTTTTTCCGCAACATCAGTCAAAATTCAGAAAGGATCATTAGAGTTTTCATTTATTTATGGTTAGTTAACTCAAATGTACATAATGTAGTACAATATTTTCAACTTCTTATAAAGCTATGTGGCAAAATTTTCAACAATTTAATTTGTATTAAATATTGTTCATTACATTTTATTAGTGATAATTTTTATTCCTATTCAGTTAATTACAACTAGTATTCTTTTCACAAAATATAGAAAATATGTACTTAATTACAACTAGTATTCTTTTCACAAAATATAGAAAATATGTACTTAATTACAACTAGTATCCATTTCACAAAATATAGAAATTATGTACTTTTTTAAAACTACACAAATTAAGAAACTAAATGCATCCTACGCATTTAATTAATTAAATATGCAGTTACTTATTTTTTCTCCGCTTTAACCTGTTTCTCTCTTAACCGGGGGATTCAAAAACCCGTTTAGACCGGTTAAACGGGAGGCTACTGTATATATATATATATATATATATATATTATTTGAAAACTCAGTCAAAAATATAAATTGTTTTTATTAAAAAAAGTATAATAAATTGCCCCTTCACTATTACCACTCTAAATATTTGAAAACTAAGTTAAAGGCATTAGCCCAAGTAATCATTAACTAGAAATATTTAATGCAACAAATGCATTATAAAAACTTCTTATAGTTTTAGGTAGTTATTGCTCAGATATTATGGTTTTTGGTTCGAACTTTTTTTTTCTTTTGAGTGCGTGAAAAACAAAAATTTCTGTTATTATTATAATCAAAAACTATTAATTTTACTTTTCGTATAAATATCAATGTATACTTTTAAAATATGAGATATGTTTTTTTTGTTTAAATTTACATACACCGGTATATACAAAAGGAAAATATAAGTAATGTGTAATTTAAAAATAAGTTACAAAATAATAAGTCTAAAATATTTAAATTGATTACTTTTTTAAAAGAAAGTCGGTTTTATCAATTTTTTGCCGGTAAAAATAGGATATTTTTAAAAATACCATATCGTTGTTTCTGTAATTACGTTTATATCCCTTTATATGAGAAATAAATTAAAATTCCATACATGTAGCAAAGAAAATTTTATATGATTGCAACTTAATACTTGAAATAATCTCAAGTGACACTTAGCGATTTGTTTTCGTGGGGAAATGCGATGTGCCCTTTGATTTCTTACGAAGAAGTGTCTACCGCTGCTCAATTATCAGGACTTGTACCCTTGAGAAATAATCGCGGGATTCTTGTTTCTTGTCAACCAATGGCAGAACCTTTCACCCTTGAGTCGCTTCTCGCTTCTAGCCGTGTTGGAAACAATCGCTGATTGGTCTAAGTGGGAAACAAAATGCTTGATGAGTCATCGTGACGTTTGACGACGTCAGAAATGCTTTTCGTCCTGATCCCGATCATAGATTAACATACAAGATGGGACGTTTACGGCAAAATCTGTAATGGCAACAGTATTAGCGCCACTACCGACAAGGGGGAAGAATTAGCAAGCCTGCGAAATTTACCTATGTTCAAAAAATATGTTTACGCTCTATGTTTTGGATATCTATTCTTTCCTAAAACGAAGTAGGCAGACGATATTGTATGTATGCTTTATTTATAGAGCAGTTCACATCACGTGACTTTTACCGAAGAACAATGGACACACAAATAGAAAAAGCATTGATAAAGGTATCGATAGCTGTCCTACAGCAGCAGCAAAAACCTGTTCGTGACGTCATTCTGCACAGCTCTATAGACCCATAGTGCATTGATGTCACGTTGCTATTAGCAACGACTGATACTATTGCATCTGGAGCACACACGTGGCGCACAGAACTGCCTGTTTGTCGTTAAAAGCACGTGTTATCTTTCTGTTTCATATCTAGATCATTCTTATTTTTATTATTATAGTGCAAATAAGCCTAACTAGCGGGCATGACCGAGCTAAGCTCGATCCAAAATTAGCCTTGTGTTCAATTCTTGCTGTTTAGATAAAATTTGCATGATCCTAAGCCATAGAGACCCACTAACCGAAATTTTTCGAACACACGACCTAACTAATGCTCTTCTCGAACCCGAAAACGATAGAATACAAAATTTAGTCAAAATCGCTAAAGTCATTTTATAGATAAAATTAGCTTGACCCACGATTACTCAAAAAGGACCTACTAATCTAAATTTATCGAACATCTGACCTATCCCAATGGTCTTCTCGTGCTGAGAAACGGTGTAATAAGAAATTTTGTCAAAATCGTTTGAGCCATTTTTTTAGATAAAATTAACTAAACCTTGACCCATAGTGACCCAAAATGACTGGTTAATCGAATTTTCTTGAACATGCGAGCTAGAACAATAGTCTTTCTCGAACCCAAAAACGATAGAAAATAAAATTTAATCAAAATCACTAAAGCTGTTTTCTAGATAAAATTAACTTGACACACAGTGACCCAAAAATCACCCATTAATCGAATTTTCTCGAACATATGATCTAACCCAATGATCTTCTCGTGCCCGGAAACAGGATAATACAAAATTTTGTCAAAATCGTTTGTCTTTTTTTAAGATACAATTAGCTTGACCCACAGTGCCCCAAAAATGACCCACTAATCGAATTTTTCCGACATGTGACTTAGCTCAATGGTATTCTCATGCCCAGAAACTGTATAATACAAAATTTTGACAAAATCGTTTGAGCCTTTTTTTAAGATACACTTAGCTTGACCCACAGTGATCCAAAAATGACCCATTAATTGAATTCTCTCGAACACGTGACTTAGCCCAATGGTCTTCTCATGCCCAGAAACTGCATAATACAAAATTTTGACAAAATCGTTTGAGTCGTTTTCTTAGACACAGATAGCTTGGACCAGAGTGACCCCAAAATGACCCACTAATCAATTTTTCTCGAACTTGTGACTTAGCCCAATGGCCATCTCATACCCGGAAACGGTATATTACAGAATTTTGTCAAAATGTTTTGGGCCTTTTTTAGATTCAATTAGCTTGATCCTGACTCATTGTGACACAAAATGACCTACTAATCAAATTTTCTTGAACATGCGACCAAGCCCAATGGTATTCTCGCGACCAAAAACGATAAAATACAAAATTTCGTCAAAATCGTTAGAGCCGTTTTCTAGATAAACTTTGTTTGACCCACAGTGACCCCAAAATGACCCACTAATCAAAATTTTTCGAACATGTGACCTAGCCCAATAGTTTTCTCGGGCCGAAAAACGGTTGGATATAAAATTTAGTCAAAATCGATTGAGCCGTTTTTCAGATATAATTAGCTTTACCTTGACCCATTTGGCCCAAAATGACCCACTAATCGATTTTTCTCGTGCATGTGACTTAGTCCAAGGGTCATCTCATCCCCGGAAACGGTATATTACGAAATTTTGTCGAAATGTTTTAGGCCTTTTATGGATTCAATTAGCTTAACCCTGACCCATTGTGACCCATTAATCGAATTTTCTTGAACATGCGATCAAGCCCAATGGTATTCTCGTGCCCAAAAACGATAACATACAAAATTTCGTCAAAATCGTTAGAGCCGTTTTCTAGATAAACTTTGTTTGACCCACAGTGACCCAAAAATGACCCACTAATCGAATTTTGTCTGATATGTGACTTAGTCCATTGGTCTTCTCGTAATACAAAACGACAGAATACAAATTTTAGTCAAAATCGTTAGAGCCGTTTTTTAGATAAAATTTGCTTGACCCATAGTGACCCAAAATTGACCCACTAATCGAAATTTCTCGAACATGTGACCTAGCCTATAACGGCTTTACCGTTATATATTCATTATTCCTTCTTTCCCCTCAAAAAAATCGACTTTTAACCTTACTGGTTTATTATAAATTGTCATTATTCTTCCCCCCCCCCCTTCAAATAAAATATTTAGTTTAAATTTGACATTTTAGAGTTAATTTCATATGTCTTTATCCATTCTTCCCCCCCCCCCCTCCCGTCTCACTACTGTAAGTTTCGCTTTTACTTTTTAAAGTTCTTTTGAAATGCAGACATCATTTATCTCGGTTCCTTTTTCTGTCTTTCAAATTCACACGATAGAAAAAGATCTTAACCGCAGCTATTTTCCATTGAAATAAAATAAAAGAATAAAATACAAATGAATGTCTTTTCGCTTTGCAGCCGACGATATCTAATGCATATTTTCCCAGCCTCTGGGCTTGCATTAGTATTCAATTCTCACCCTTCTGTTTGTCGGATAAAAGCCATATGCCCCTTGCTGACTAATTCAGCTGTCGTTAAATTTATAACGAGCATGTAATATCACGTGTTAGCTATTTCTTTAGCCACTTTCCCTTACCGCAGGAATGTTAAGATACGTGTAATCATATAGCACGCCATGGCGTAAGTTTGAGTTCTATCCAATACTTCGGGATGCTTCTGATTCCTTTGTCCACGCCACCAATATTCATCGCCAATACAGTACATATGTTCCTATTCATCTCGCCAATGAGTGAGTGATTGTAATGAATATTTTACGACTTCTCCCTCTGATCTTGAACGTGACGGACATCAACTCTCTGCCCTTCGGGGCCGCCCCGTCGGGCAGTCTTGTGTTTGACTTCTCCTCGTCCCACTGTACTCTCATGGCCCTCCTTTTAAAAGTTCCATAATAAAGAAGTAAGTCCTCTAAACTTTCGTGTTGGAGTTTTTTTTTCATTCATTCATGAATCTGGGAATCCACTTCTCCTCCACATTTAGTCAAAATCGATTGAGCCGTTTTTTAGATATAATTAGCTTGATCTTGACTCATTATGACCCACTAATCGAATTTTCTCGAACACGTGACCTAGCTTAATGGTATTCTCGTGCCCGAAAATGATAAAATACAAAATTTCATCAAAATCCTTAGAGCCGTTTTCTAGATAAACTTTGCTTGACCCACAGTGACCCAAAAATGACCCACTAATCGAATTTTCTCTAATATGTGACTTAGCCCATTGGTCTTCTCGTCATCGTAAACGACAGAATACAAAATTTAGTCAAAATCGTTAGAGCAGTTTTTTAGATAAATTTGGCTTGACCCATAGTGACCCAAAAATGACCCACTAAATGAAACTACAAGAGCAGGTGACCTAGCGCAATAGTTTTCTCGTGTCGAGAAACGATTGGATATAAAATTTAGTCAAAATCGAATGAGTCGTTTTTTAAATATAATTAGCTTGACCGTGACCCATTATGACCCAAAATGACACACTAATCGAATTTTCTCGAACACGCGACCTAGCTCAATGGTCGTATCGTGCCCAAAAATGGTAAATTACAAAATTTCGACAAAATCGTTAGAGCCGTTTTTAAGATAAAATTTACATACACACACACACACATACATACACATACAATTTTTACTCGCATTATAGTATAAGATAAGTCAAATGGAGAGCATCATATTTGCCTTATGTTTGGGCGTCATATGAAGCGATGATGTGACGTCATGTGCAACCCGTCTATTTAGCGGCTTTTGTTGTTGTTGTTGCTGTTATCGTACTGATCTTTCATCTTTAACTTACAAAATGATAATTAGAGTAATAATATAAAAAAAAAACCCTAGAAAATTATGTTAAGAATGCTAATATGTAAGTTTATGAGATTAAATTATAAAAAATCAAATTCAGGTCAGTTTATTCATATCGAATAAAATCGTTCACTCATCTTGTAAGAAAAAAAAAAGCATACATCCTTGCATGAACATAGAATAGATATTAGATATGTAAAATAGAATATCTATTCTATGTTCATGTATTGGTGTAAGATTCGATTGAAAACGTAGACATGCAACATTAAAAAAAGAAAGATCACAATAAGGTAAATACTCAATAATAAAAATATTACAAGGATGGGGAGTTTCTTCCCCATTGTCAATAAAGGCTCTACAATCGCAATCGCATTTCCATTACGCTCTATTGGCGATTCAAGCCTCGAACATGACATCTGGTGGAGAAAAGATGTAACTTGTCGCTTCAGGATAGGGCCGTGAAAGCGCATTGCATTGCATGTATTTTAAATTTGTTCAGAATGATTATTCTTTTGCACAATTTCAGATTTCCGGTGACATTTGTGTTCTGTCTCACATGACAAAATAAAAATTATCCAAATCTGAATATCTAAAACTTTCAAATGCACTTACAATAAAGAATTATTTCAATGGCACTTTAGCATTATTTAAAGGGACAATTTTCCTGTACCGAAGGCCGCCAGCAGCGCCTCTATAGGCCGTTTTAATTCCCAATGGGAGTGTCGTCCGATCTTGGTTGTTAATCTATGATCCCGAAACATGTGAAAGCACGGGAGAAATCTTTACCCCATGGTCCAAAAAGTTCAATTCTTTCGATTACATTCGAAAGCGACTTTTCTGTTGAACATTCCGGCTGGCCTCCTCCAATTTATTCGTTCACTTCAAAAAAAAAAAAAAAAAAAAAAAAAAAGGAATCGTCTTTGTATCTTGTGTGATTTTTATTTCAAAATAGACATTTGAAAATGATTAAATTATTCTCTTTAAAACAACAGAAAAAAGATGGAGAAACAGCTGGAAAATCTAGCAATCAAAAGCGCGCTTCTGCTGCGCAACTAAGGATTACCAAAGGTATTAATAAATGAGATGAATTTTTCATGGAAATAATATTTCCCCCCCCCGCACATTAAGTTTTCGTGTTTGCTTGACAGGTCTGTTATGTGTTTTCTCTTATGACCATGATGAACTTAATGATTCCAAAATTTAAGCACATTTATTTATTCTTTTAATGGTTAAAAGTATATCTAAAAGTTCGCGAGTCCGGTTTATGTTAAGGTTTACTGTGTTCTTTTGAAATATCTCTCTATAATGTTACTAATGAGAATGTGTAAAATATGTTTAGATATTTTGTTTTGATTGAAGACTATATTTTATACAAAACATTTCTTAAGTATAGTGTGTCATCGATTTTAATTAGACGATTAAAAAATAATCACCGATTAAAATCAGAAGAATTCTTAGTTTTTAAGATGATAGGGGAAAAAAATTATTACAATCTAAAATGAACATATTTTACAATTATTCTAAGGATATTTTGTGAATTGAATAAATAAAAGAAGCATTGAATAATAATTTTCAAGCTTAATTCGCTTAAGCTTGCAAACAATGAAATACAGTAAACTTGCGAACAGTCAATTTTTATCAGGCGTAAACAGTGTTGATTTCAGGGGGTGGCCCGGGGGGGACATTCCCCCCCGGGATTCAAAAATGTCCCCCCCGGAGGAAATTTTTGACTTTCTCCTTATTTTTCCTAGTAGTGATATTTTCCTTCAAATCCTCCCGAAAAACCTGTTAAGATGGAATCGTAAGATACCGTTAAAAAATTCTGTCTTAACAGATATACTTGCATAGCATTTTTGTCGTCAATTACAAGGAAATGTTCCTTCTAAGGTATTATTCCGTTACAGATAGGTTCAGTTTTTACGACATATAACAGCTTTGTATAAGTAAGTCTTACAAGCTATTCGAAAAATCGTACAAATTAAAAAAAAAAATTACGAAATTAATGTTTATTCTGTTTATTAATATTTAACCTTTCAGCTAACTTTTTGCACAATAGGTGCTTGTCATATTTTTGTGTACAATAGCAGTTATAAGATTTTAAAGAAGAAGAAGAAACAAATTACATAATTATTAATTAGCATACCGCTAATACTTGCATAATATTTATTTAAAGCATACCGGTAGTAAAACTTAAATTTTAATTTTGGTGCCATATACGAGATTATACTGTAAGAAATTGTTTATAAATACTAATTCCAATTTTTTTTTTTTTTTTTTTTTTGTAAAATTATAAAATAACTGGTATAAATTTATTTCATTAACATTTTCGAAAAAATTAAATGCGGTAAAGTCTGGGAAACAGAACCTGTCTATAGCGGAATACGGAATCCTCTCTTAAACAACAACAAAAAAATATATATACGGTTCCAGCAAAAATAGTGCACTGCGTGATACTTTCTAAGACGGAAATGTGTCTGTAACGGAATTTTTCTTCCACCCCTTTCAATTTTATATTTGCGGTTTAATGTACTACAATTGCTTTCATTGGGACCGTAAAAGTTTTCTGGTTAGGAGAAGATTCCATTATTGACAGGTGTGATGTCAAATCACATATTTTTGGCTTACTTACTCTAATTGCATCAATTATTAAATTATTTAGATATTTTTAATTAGACTCTCAATTTCTCTAAAATGTATTTAAATTATACCATAAAATGTATTTTTTCGCTTGATATCCATTATTCAATCTTAACAATAAACATAATAATTCATTGAATGTATCATATCACGCTAATAATTTATCTAAATAAGCTTTTCCTATCCAGTGAAATATTTATTCATTATATTTTTGAGGTTATAATATTAATTTCATGTATCATAAATAAAACTTTTTCTGTTACAAAGTACTAGCCCATAAAATAAATATTATTACTTCCTTATTGTGAAATTCTAAATTTGTGCGTTTCTTAATTAAAATATGATATATTGTTATTATTCCGTTCACTCATAAAATATCTTGAAAGTTAATCCTTTCAGTAATAATCCATTTGTTTATCCCATATTACACAAATAACTGCTTTATCTAATTGTAATTTTCTCTTGGAAAAACCAAATTCATTTATCGAATGATAAATTGATTATGCCGTCAAAAACATTATTATAATAGATTTTGAGCGGGTATGGACAACTGAATTAAAGGCACAGAAATGTTTTCATACTTAATAGTTTTAAAAAGATTTAGTTACTGAAAATGTCTAAATATTTCTATGCAAACTTTATAAATTACATCCGGTATTTACTAGTTCGCTAACATAAAATATTTTATTTTTCTTATTTTATTGTAGAATGCTAGGGAAATTTCATTTTCAAAGACTACCAATAAGCAATTAGGTGACGCTAGTTCTAGACGACACTGTGTCTGGTTAATCTATTACGCTTTTCTGTCTTGATTGTTACAGATAAAAATTACAGCTTAAATTGAATATTAGATAGGAATTATTTTTGATATTGAATTATGTCAAAACAGTCGAAATTATTTTCTTATATCCAAATTAAAAAAAGAAGACGTAGTGAAGAACCTTTAGTACAGTCATCTGTTGAAAATCAAAATAATAATTCTCAACTAACTCTGAATAAAAGTGAAACCTGCAATGTGATAGTTCCACCCTCGATACCTTCGTGTAGTACTGTTAGTGGACAACCTCAACCGGAAGATAAAAATGTTGGACGCAAGTTCAAATATCAAAAACAGTGGGAAGAAAAATATGAATGGCTGTATTTTGATCGAACTCGTGGTGGTGCATTTTGCAAGCTGTGTGAAAAGCTTTTAAAAAATGATGTAGAGGTATTCCAAAAAAACAAGTGGAGTATTCATATCAGTGCCCTTCACAAATTTTAGGAAAGCAACTGGCAGGACAGGAAAACTTGAAAAACACTCAAAATCAGACAAACATTGCAAATCTGTTTTTATGGAAAATGAAAGATTACAGAATTTAAATGCTCCTATACACACACAAATAATCCAATACAGCGAAGACGAAAGGGATAAAAATAGACAAGCTTTATCTTCATTAATTAGGAGAGTGTATTTTTTAGCTAAAGAGGAGATACCCCATACTACAAAATATGAACCCTTAGTTCAAAGAATTTTAATGAGAGAAAATGAAACTCTTCGCGACTGGGTTAAGTCTCAAAGTGAAAGATCGACTTACATAAGTAAATCAACTGCTTCTGAAATATTACGCTCAATAGGCACAATCTTAGACAAAGCAGATGACAAAATACTTAATGGTAAGTATTATTTTATAATGGGAGATGAGTCGACGAACATAAACAATCAAAGTGAATTATCACTAATGGTGCGGCACGTCGTCCATGATCCAGTTTGCGAAGTAAGAGAAAGATTTTTGTGCATAATATACTTAGAAAGAACTGATGCTGAATCAATATTTTTAGCTATAGATGATGCTTTAAAAAAAAGAAATATGTCATATGATAAATTGGTTTCATGTTCTTTTGATGGTGCAGCGAACTTTAGTGGTAGTATAACTGGTGTTCGTGCTCGTATTTCAGAAGCTAAACAATGCGAAGTGCCTTACATTCATTGCAAATCCCATATTCTATCATTAGCTGTCACTAATTCAAGAAACAAGACTATAATGATTAAACGATTTTTTCACACAGTTAAAGATATTTATAAACTTTTTCATAGTTCTCCTAAGAGAGGAAAAATTTTGCACGAAATACAGAAAGCTTTAGAAGAACCCGTTCAAATCATACCTGAGGCAACAGATATATGCTGGCTTAGCAATTACCGTACTGTTCATGCTGTATTTTTATCCTTTAAATCGATTATGATTGCATGCGAACACATACACAAGGATGGTGCTGATTTAGCAAGTTTAGCTGGTGGTATTCTCTTGGAAATGATTAATATTAGTTTTATAATCAGTTTAGTCGTTATGGATGAAACACTTAATGCTGTATTGAATTTAAGCAAAATTCTTCAAAAGAAAACTCTTAGCATTTCATTTCTTCCTCAACTTGTTTCTGGAACAGTTGATCACTTGCAAGAAATTGCCAACTTTTGTGATACTGACAATGATAATAACGAATTGCGCATTAAAATTAAAGGTCTCGAGAGTGATGCATCAGAAATTAAGAGCATACATTTTAATGACACGAAAAAAAATTGCTTAAAAAGTGCAAAAACTTTTATAGAAAAATGATTCATCAAGTTAAAGAAAGATTTAATGATAAAGCACTGCGCTTAATAGAACTATGTGCATTTTTTCGAAGCTTTGAAGAATTTGTAAAAATAAATGAAAAGCAGTGTAAGAAGCTGTGCCATCTTTTTGGAATTCAGGAAGAGGATGCAGCAGTGGCAGATCTCCGTTCTTTTAAGTACGTTGCACACAGTAATTTAGATGATACCAGGGGCGCCATTTGAGGGGGGCATGCCCCCCCCCCCCCCCCCAAGGAATTTGATATTTTAGAAAATTTATCTGTCATCGCAGGTCAGACTCAAAAGAATTTAAAAAAATTACTCAAAACCTAAAATAGCTTGTCAAATTTTATTACAATAAAAACACGTATAAGTAAACACTTTAGGTACATAAACTAATAATTATAAAAAAAAAAAAAATTCTAATTTGCCAATTTATCTGTTTTCCCAAGTCTAATTTGCAAATTTCTCAATTTTTTTCTGCAGTCAATTGACGAATTGATTTTGCGTCGCTCTGCAAAAAAAAAAAAAATAAGCAAATAAATAAATAAAATAGCATGGTCTTCCCATGAAAATTAAACAAGAGAGAAAAATCATGCGTCAAGCATAGATTATGAAACACTTTCCAACACATCTAGAATGCTTTAGCAAAACAGCCTTTCAATAAGGTAAATAATGTATCTAATTAAGCATTTTAGAAAACATAAGGACTTTATCCTAGAAATCCGCATAAACTTTGCAATTATGTAAAATAGTAAAGGAAATCGAATCAGGTGAAACTTGCGCGTGAAGTGTTGTGCTATGGTATATAAGAGCATGGCCATTAGCCAAGAGATCATTAAGTAATCTGTGTTTTCCAAGAATAGAGCCACAAGAGGAGTGTCTATGTATTATTGTGTACAAGTTTTACGAAAGCAATATTCATCAAGGAGCAAGTCCATCGTGAACTATTTATTTTCCGAAAATATCACTAAACGAACTACATACGATGTTCTAGAATGTTACTAGGAGGGACTCTCGGCCAAAAAAGAAGTGGGATCGGGTAGGAAGGCAAAAAAAAAAAAAAAAAAAAAAAAATCTCCAAGCCAGAGTTAGAGCAGTTGAAAGGACTGTTTGACGAAAACGACCGAGTATTAATCCATCCCATGCCTTCGAAATACAGTGTTTCACCTCACCACCAACAAAAGACAATCACTAAGAAACTGAACATCAAATATTACCGATAGGGGGAAACGTACTTAAATTCTTTTGTACAGCCCTGTATATGGCATACCGATTTTAATACACGCCGCATATTAATGCTGAAATTTAATTCAAGCAATGCTTAAGCTACTTAAATTACGCTTCCATGAGTTAATATCCATAGGCGATTATATATCCAGTTCTTTGCATAGTCCTGTATATGATTTTATTTATATGCAGCAAACTTACCTTAGTATATAGTTGAGCTTGAAAGGCAACTTGAAGCTGCATAACTCAAATTAAAAATAACATCTTTAAGCAATTCCTGCTCTTTCTCAATAATGCTTATGAATTTTTCTGTGTGTCTTACAAATTTAAAAATTGCTCTGTATATGTTCTATTGAATTTATGCACACTATGTAGTATTAAAAAATTTAGTTAAACTAAAAAACCATACCATAAGTGAAAATGGACTTGCAGCAGTCATTCCTAATAGCCAAACTTCGCATACAGATTTGTTCCCGAAATCTTTTATGTGTCCCTGTAAATGAATGATGAATGCAATCCCCATCCTATTTTACTGCAAGCATTTTGTTGTTAGCTTCAGTAATGTATATCAGTTTCATCATGTTTGAAATAGTGCAACATAATTGAAATACGCTGCGAACAGTTTTTACCCGTAGACCATCATATAATCGAACTCTTTTGCATAACCTTGTAAATGAGTGATGAATGCTTCGCACCCCATATTCTACAGAAAGTATGTATCAGCACCAGAGATGGACTCAACGCGGATCTGACACGGGTTTGATTTTTATACCAGCCTTCGGGCTCGGGCCCATTCTTTCTCAAATTGGCAATTTTATTTATCCTCGTACTCGTATAGAAACAAAAAATAACCTTTTTACCGCTTAAAAATTAATTATCCCATTGCAAGTCTTTTTAATGCTATTTTGATCAGGAGGAAAGATAAATAGATTTTTTTTTTCTTTTTTTTTCTTTAGTATTTGTCGAACATTATTTTGAAAGAAAACTTGTGATATTTGATGATTTATGTCTGTAGTTAAAATGGCAAGGACAATGTTAAGTGAATCAAATTTACCATTAAAGTTCTGGGGGGAAGCAATTTGCACAGCAAATCATTTGCAAAACAGACTACCGACAAAAGCAAATGAAAAGACGCCATACGAGTTATGGACAAACAGACAGCCAAACTTAAGTTACGTTAGGGTATTTGGCTGCAAAGCCTTCGCATATATCAGTAAAGCCAGAAGACAAAAATTAGACGATAGAGCTATAGAGGGAATTTTTGTCGGATATGATAATGAATCCAAAGGATATAGAATATATGTAGGAGGAAATGAAATAAAGATCGCGAGAACCGTTAAATTTCTCGAAAACAAATTTAAATATAGAAACGAGAAAGTAGAAAACAAACCAAAACAAGATGAAAATCGGGTTAATGAAAACTTTGTAGAAATAGAAATTTCAAATAGCAATGAGACACCATCCATGTCCAATCAACCAGTAGCAGAACTTAGACGATCAGAAAGAATTAATAAAGGTGTACCTCCTGATAGGTTAATATACATGGTTAAGAACGAAAATGCTACTGAACCAAAAAATTATGATGAAATCGAAAACATGGAAAATTTTAAGTATAAACAAAATTCGATAGATGCAATGAAAAGCGAAATGAACTCCCTTATGAAAAACAAAACTTGGTCAATTGTAGAACCTCCACCAAATAGGAGAATAATAGGTTGCAAATGGACCTACAAACTAAAACGCGACAACACAGGAAAAATCCAAAAATATAAAGCACGTTTAGTTGCAAAAGGATATTCACAAAAATTCGGGGAGGATTATGATGAAACTTATGCACCAGTCGTGTCATATACAACAATAAGAGCATTATTAATAACAGCATTGCATCAAAATTTAAATGTAAAACATATTGATATTAACACTGCATTCTTACATGGAGAGCTTGAGGAGGAGATATATATGTCACAACTAGAAGGTTTCGCTAAACCAAATGAGGAAAATAAAGTATGTAGGCTAAACAAAGCCATATACGGACTTAAACAAGCCGCAAGAGCGTGGCATAATAAAATCACAGAAACACTAAAAAAGATGAATTTCAGTCAGAGCAAATTTGACTCGTGCCTTTTTACGCGAAAAAGGGGCGATAACACAACATACATAATAACATACGTAGACGACATTTTAATTGCTGGAAAAGACGAAATAATAGAGGAAGTAATCGCGAGCTTAAATAAAGAATACGAGCTAAAAGATTTAGGTGACATCAGTAACTACCTATCTATGAACATTAAAAAAGTAAATAAAAGCTACATGATAAATCAAACTCAGAAAATAGAAGAATTAATCAATAAATTTAATTTGCAAGACGCAAAACCGTGTAGCACACCCATGGAAACAAATTACACACGCTTTAATGATGAGGATAACATTTTACCAAACAACACATATTACAGACAAGCCATAGGAGCACTTCTATATCTAGCAACTATAAGCAGACCTGACATCTGTGCAGCAGTAAACATTCTTAGCAGAAGAAATGAATCACCAAGAATGAAAGACTGGAATGCAGTAAAAAGAGTGATAAGATATTTAAAGACTACAAAAAATTATAGTCTAGTTCTGAGCAGAGAAAAGAAACCGATACTTGAAGTTTATGCGGATGCAGATTGGGGAGGAGATGTAGATTCACGAAAATTACGAGTGGGAACCTATACATGTTAGGAAGAAATCCAATACAATGGTCGACCAAGAAACAATCCTGCATTGCATTATCATCGGCAGAGGCCGAGTATGTGTCAGCAGCAAATGCAGCAATTGAAATAAAGTGGCTAGTCAATCTACTGGAAGAATTAAACCTAAAGCAAACCTTACCTATAGACCTATATGAAGACAACCAGTCCACGATCAAGATGATAGAATTAGAAAAGCACTCAAGTAAGACTAAACATATTGAAATTAGGTTCCACCTGATAAAACAACTAAAGCAAGAAGGGACTATCAACCTAAAGTACTGCCCAACCAAATTGATGATAGCAGACCTGTTTACGAAACCAGTTCCCAAACCTGTTTTTCAAACCCATAGAAGGAACTTAAATTTGTGTGAGAATGAAACTTCAGAAATTAAGGAGGAGTTGATGGATATAAATCAAGCTAATTAGCTGTGATAAAAGTAATTTCCTCAGTTACATAAATAATGTGTGATTTCAACTCAGCCATAAATCTTTTCAAATGTGAAAAATGTATTTAACCTTGAAAACCTTGATAAAGATAATGACTTGTTGAGTGACTCATAGACATTAAACTGATTTATTATTATTATTATGATATTGCTATTACAATTATTATTACTGATTTATTATCTTATAATGTTAAATATTTTTTTCTTTCTGAAAATGTAGTTGTTCAAGAGATGAGGGTTGAAAAATGCTCTCTCTTTTTCACAATTTAAAAGAAAGTGAATTAAATAGCTTAAAGTGTTACCACTGCTTATTCATTTGATATAATAGTCTACAATTTTTTCTCAAAGGAGGTTATAAAAAGTGGTTGATTAAAATTATGACAACTAACACATTACATTTGGAAACCATTATATTGGATTACACAAAATGTGGATTTACACCGAAATAAAAAGTATCCTGAAGAACGGGTAAGTCCCAATTTTATCTAACTTACTCACGCCTTTTTTCATTGGGATTCAAATACTAACAAGATTATGATTACTGATCACTGAATAAAAATAAATAAATTAAATAGCCTCCACTGAAATCTGAAATATCAGATATTTGATAAATAAACTTTTAAACTTTCAAACAGAAAAGTTGGAAGAACTTTTAACGGTAACACGTAAGTAATCAAAAGTTAAGAAAATGGCAGCTTCTAAAGATAATTTAGCAATTGGAAAACTTACAGCTACAAACTACTCAATTTGGAAATTCAAGGCCGAAATGATGTTAACTAAAGAAGACTTATTTCATGTAATTATGGAAGAACTGCCTAATCCAATTACGGACACTTGGTCCAAAAGTGATAAGAAAGCCCGTGCACTAATTAATCTAACAATTGATGATAGTCAGATTACTCATGTTAAAAATTTACAGACAGCCAGACAAACTTGGCAAGCTTTGCGTGAAATCCATGAGCGACATAATTTGTCTAGCAAACTTTATCTCTTAAGAAAACTTTACGGGATTAAATTAGAGGAAGGTGGCAACGTTGTTAATCATATTACAAAAATAATGGAATTAGTAGATAAATTAGCGGCCATAGGAGAAGTTATAAATGATAACCACATTTCTGCACTGTTATTATGCTCCCTACCCCAATCTTATGATACTCTTATTACTGCCCTTGAATCAAGAGAAGAAAATCAACTCACACCATCATTTATTAAGTCTAAACTTATTGACGAATATAACCGACGATATGATAATAATGAGAGAACAGAAAATCCTGCCAGAGCATTTAAAGCACAGAAAAATTACAACAACAAAACAAGTAATAAATACTGCTCCAATTGTCGGATGAGAAACCATTATACCCAGGAATGTTGGCATAATAAAGCCAAAACACAAAATACACCACAAAATCAACACATTAGACCAAACAAAAAACATTACTCTGCATCACTAGTTTTTCAAAAGAGTGAAAACAATGTTAGAAGTGAACAAACACCAGAATCAAACTGTAGGTACAGTCACTCTGAAAATGAAAACAATACATGGAGGGCGAGCGAAAATAAAAATTACGCCTTTATAACACAAGGAATAGAAAACAAAACATTTATAGTAGACAGTGGCAGCTCAAGCCATATTGTGTGTTCAGAATCAATGTTTACAGAAATAAGATCACGCGAAAAAACAAATGTAACTATCGCAAACGGGAAAAAACTTATCAGTTACGGGTCAGGTGACGTAAATATAAACACGCGAACATCAGACAACAAAGTTCATGAAATAACACTTAAAAATGTATTACTTAGTACCTGAAATCAAAACAAATTTATTATCGGTTAGCAAAGCGACGCAAAATGGATGTGAAATTATATTCAGAAATGATAGATGTATGTTCAAACTTAACGGAGAAATATGCTTAGAAGCGCGAAAAGTAAATAACCTATACGAAGTTCAGTTGGCATTCCAAAGCTATGCAAACATAGCACAAAGCTGCAACAACAAAAATTGCCTAGAATTGTGGCATCGTAGGTTAGGACATAGAAATCTAACATCAATTAAAGAAATTACGCAAAAGGAATTAGCTACAGGAATCCAAATAAACAACTGTAAGCATAACATAGATTGCGAATCGTGCATTAAGGCAAAATTAACTGATGAACCCTATCCAAAAATTGCAGAGTATAGAGCAACTAAAAGGCTCCAGCTCATTCACTCCGACGTGTGCGGATCTTTTCAAACACCGACAATAGGGGGGAAATCATACTTTTTGACTTTTATTGATGACTACTCACGATTTACGATCATATACCTATTGTCTAGAAAAAGTGAAGTTTACGAAAAACTTAAAGAATTCATCGCGTTAATTAACAACAAATTTGGAGAAAAACCGAAAGCAATTAGAACAGATAACGGAGGGGAATTCACATCAGATGAAATAGAAAATTACCTCAGGGCTAATGGGATAAAACATCAACAAACAGTTCCATATTGCGCAAGCCAGAACGGTGTGGCAGAGAGGAAAAACAGATCGTTAGTTAAAATGGCAAGGACAATGTTAAGTGAATCAAATTTACCATTAAAGTTCTGGGGGGAAGCAATTTGCACAGCAAATCATTTGCAAAACAGACTACCGACAAAAGCAAATGAAAAGACGCCATACGAGTTATGGACAAACAGACAGCCAAACTTAAGTTACGTTAGGGTATTTGGCTGCAAAGCCTTCGCATATATCAGTAAAGCCAGAAGACAAAAATTAGACGATAGAGCTATAGAGGGAACTTTCGTCGGATATGATAATGAATCCAAAGGATATAGAATATATGTAGGAGGAAATGAAATAAAGATCGCGAGAACCGTTAAATTTCTCGAAAACAAATTTAAATATAGAAACGAGAAAGTAGAAAACAAACCAAAACAAGATGAAAATCGGGTTAACGAAAACTTTGTAGAAATAGAAATTTCAAATAGCAATGAGACACCATCCATGTCCAATCAACCAGTAGCAGAACTTAGACGATCAGAAAGAATTAATAAAGGTGTACCTCCTGATAGGTTAATATACATGGTTAAGAACGAAAACGCTACTGAACCAAAAAATTATGATGAAATCGAAAACATGGAAAATTTTAAGTATAAACAAAATTCGATAGATGCAATGAAAAGCGAAATGAACTCCCTTATGAAAAACAAAACTTGGTCAATTGTAGAACCTCCACCAAATAGGAGAATAATAGGTTGCAAATGGACCTACAAACTAAAACGCGACAACACAGGAAAAATCCAAAAATATAAAGCACGTTTAGTTGCAAAAGGATATTCACAAAAATTCGGGGAGGATTATGATGAAACTTATGCACCAGTCGTGTCATATACAACAATAAGAGCATTATTAATAACAGCATTGCATCAAAATTTAAATGTAAAACATATTGATATTAACACTGCGTTCTTACATGGAGAGCTTGAGGAGGAGATATATATGTCACAACCAGAAGGTTTCGCTAAACCAAATGAGGAAAATAAAGTATGTAGGCTAAACAAAGCCATATACGGACTTAACCCTCCGACTGTCTTGGAAAAGGGCAAAATTGTAATGTTGTTTTCTCTGCATTTTGTTTTAAATGCTAAAAAAAAATGATTCTTTGAACATTTTATAAAAAAAGTTAATAACGAATATGAATGCAATCCTGGGAAGTATTAATCATTGTTCAATGTATTCAAAATACATTAAATCAATAGAATTATATTACTTTAAATATTTCTTGTATTGCAGTGAAACCTGGAGCTTAGTGAACGTATTAACACGGGCTTGTCAGTGAGGGGGTTAAACAAGCCGCGAGGGCGTGGCATAATAAAATCACAGAAACACTAAAAAAGATGAATTACAGTCAGAGCAAATTTGACTCATGCCTTTTTACGCGAAAAAGGGGCGATAACACAACATACATAATAACATACGTAGACGACATTTTAATTGCTGGAAAAGACGAAATAATAGAGGAAGTAATCGCAAGCTTAAATAAAGAATACGAGCTAAAAGATTTAGGTGACATCAGTAACTACCTATCTATGAACATTAAAAAAGTAAATAAAAGCTACATGATAAATCAAACTCAGAAAATAGAAGAATTAATCAATAAATTTAATTTGCAAGACGCAAAACCGTGTAGCACACCCATGGAAACAAATTACACACGCTTTAATGATGAGGATAACATTTTACCAAACAACACATATTACAGACAAGCCATAGGAGCACTTCTATATCTAGCAACTATAAGCAGACCTGACATCTGTGCAGCAGTAAACATTCTTAGCAGAAGAAATGAATCACCAAGAATGAAAGACTGGAATGCAGTAAAAAGAGTGATAAGATATTTAAAGACTACAAAAAATTATAGTCTAGTTCTGAGCGGAGAAAAGAAACCGATACTTGAAGTTTATGCGGATGCAGATTGGGGAGGAGATGTAGATTCACGAAAATCAACGAGTGGGAACCTATACATGTTAGGAAGAAATCCAATACAATGGTCGACCAAGAAACAATCCTGCATTGCATTATCATCGGCAGAGGCCGAGTATGTGTCAGCAGCAAATGCAGCAATTGAAATAAAGTGGCTAGTCAATCTACTGGAAGAATTAAACCTAAAGCAAACCCTACCTATAGACCTATATGAAGACAACCAGTCCACGATCAAGATGATAGAATTAGAAAAGCACTCAAGTAAGACTAAACATATTGAAATTAGGTTCCACCTGATAAAACAACTAAAGCAAGAAGGGACTATCAACCTAAAGTACTGCCCAACCAAATTGATGATAGCAGACCTGTTTACGAAACCAGTTCCCAAACCTGTTTTTCAAACCCATAGAAGGAACTTAAAATTGTGTGAGAATGAAACTTCAGAAATTAAGGAGGAGTTGATGGATATAAATCAAGCTAATTAGCTGTGATAAAAGTAATTTCCTCAGTTACATAAATAATGTGTGATTTCAACTCAGCCATAAATCTTTTCAAATGTGAAAAATGAATTTAACCTTGAAAACCTTGTTAAAGATAATGACTTGTTGAGTGACTCATAGACATTAAACTGATTTATTATTATTATTATGATATTGCTATTACAATTATTATTACTGATTTATTATCTTATAATGTTAAATATTTTTTTCTTTCTGAAAATGTAGTTGTTCAAGAGAAGAGGGTTGAAAAATGCTCTCTCTTTTTCACAATTTAAAAGAAAGTGAATTAAATAGCTTAAAGTGTTACCACTGCTTATTCATTTGATATAATAGTCTACAATTTTTTCTCAAAGGAGGTTATAAAAAGTGGTTGATTAAAATTATGACAACTAACACATTACATTGGGAAACCATTATATTGGATTACACAAAATGTGGATTTACACCGAAATAAAAAGTATCCTGAAGAACGGGTAAGTCCCAATTTTATCTAACTTACTCACGCCTTTTTTCATTGGGATTCAAATACTAACAAGATTATGATTACTGATCACTGAATAAAAATAAATAAATTAAATAGCCTCCACTGAAATCTGAAATATCAGATATTTGATAAATAAACTTTTAAACTTTCAAACAGAAAAGTTGGAAGAACTTTTAACGGTAACACGTAAGTAATCAAAAGTTAAGAAAATGGCAGCTTCTAAAGATAATTTAGCAATTGGAAAACTTACAGCTACAAACTACTCAATTTGGAAATTCAAGGCCGAAATGATGTTAACTAAAGAAGACTTATTTCATGTAATTACAGAAGAACTGCCTAATCCAATTACGGACGCTTGGTCCAAAAGTGATAAGAAAGCCCATGTACTAATTAATCTAACAATTGATGATAGTCAGATTACTCATGTTAAAAATTTACAGACACCCAGACAAACTTGGCAAGCTTTGCGTGAAATCCATGAGCGACATAATTTGTTTAGCAAACTTTATCTCTTAAGAAAACTTTACGGGATTAAATTAGAGGAAGGTGGCAACGTTGTTAATCATATTACAAAAATAATGGAATTAGTAGATAAATTAGCGGCCATAGGAGAAGTTATAAATGATAACCACATTTCTGCACTGTTATTATGCTCCCTACCCCAATCTTATGATACTCTTATTACTGCCCTTGAATCAAGAGAAGAAAATCAACTCACACCATCATTTATTAAGTCTAAACTTATTGACGAATATAACCGACGATATGATAATAATGAGAGAACAGAAAATCCTGCCAGAGCATTTAAAGCACAGAAAAATTACAACAACAAAACAAGTAATAAATACTGCTCCAATTGTCGGATGAGAAACCATTATACCCAGGAATGTTGGCATAATAAAGCCAAAACACAAAATACACCACAAAATCAACACATTAGACCAAACAAAAAACATTACTCTGCATCACTAGTTTTTCAAAAGAGTGAAAACAATGTTAGAAGTGAACAAACACCAGAATCAAACTGTAGGTACAGTCACTCTGAAAATGAAAACAATACATGGAGGGCGAGCGAAAATAAAAATTACGCCTTTATAACACAAGGAATAGAAAACAAAACATTTATAGTAGACAGTGGCAGCTCAAGCCATATTGTGTGTTCAGAATCTATGTTTACAGAAATAAGATCACGCGAAAAAACAAATGTAACTATCGCAAACGGGAAAAAACTTATCAGTTACGGGTCAGGTGACGTAAATATAAACACGCGAACATCAGACAACAAAGTTCATGAAATAACACTTAAAAATGTATTACTAGTACCTGAAATCGAAACAAATTTATTATCGGTTAGCAAAGCGACGCAAAATGGATGTGAAATTATATTCAGAAATGATAGATGTATGTTCAAACTTAACGGAGAAATATGCTTAGAAGCGCGAAAAGTAAATAACCTATACGAAGTTCAGTTGGCATTCCAAAGCTATGCAAACATAGCACAAAGCTGCAACAACAAAAATTGCCTAGAATTATGGCATCGTAGGTTAGGACATAGAAATCTAACATCAATTAAAGAAATTACGCAAAAGGAATTAGCTACAGGAATCCAAATAAACAACTGTAAGCATAACATAGATTGCGAATCGTGCATTAAGGCAAAATTAACTGATGAACCCTATCCAAAAATTGCAGAGTATAGAGCAACTAAAAGGCTCCAGCTCATTCACTCCGACGTGTGCGGATCTTTTCAAACACCGACAATAGGGGGGAAATCATACTTTTTGACTTTTATTGATGACTACTCACGATTTACGATCATATACCTATTGTCTAGAAAAAGTGAAGTTTACGAAAAACTTAAAGAATTCATCGCGTTAATTAACAACAAATTTGGAGAAAAACCGAAAGCAATTAGAACAGATAACGGAGGGGAATTCACATCAGATGAAATAGAAAATTACCTCAGGGCTAATGGGATAAAACATCAACAAACAGTTCCATATTGCGCAAGCCAGAACGGTGTGGCAGAGAGGAAAAACAGATCGTTAGTTAAAATGGCAAGGACAATGTTAAGTGAATCAAATTTACCATTAAAGTTCTGGGGGGAAGCAATTTGCACAGCAAATCATTTGCAAAACAGACTACCGACAAAAGCAAATGAAAAGACGCCATACGAGTTATGGACAAACAGACAGCCAAACTTAAGTTACGTTAGGGTATTTGGCTGCAAAGCCTTCGCATATATCAGTAAAGCCAGAAGACAAAAATTAGACGATAGAGCTATAGAGGGAATTTTTGTCGGATATGATAATGAATCCAAAGGATATAGAATATATGTAGGAGGAAATGAAATAAAGATCGCGAGAACCGTTAAATTTCTCGAAAACAAATTTAAATATAGAAACGAGAAAGTAGAAAACAAACCAAAACAAGATGAAAATCGGGTTAACGAAAACTTTGTAGAAATAGAAATTTCAAATAGCAATGAGACACCATCCATGTCCAATCAACCAGTAGCAGAACTTAGACGATCAGAAAGAATTAATAAAGGTGTACCTCCTGATAGGTTAATATACATGGTTAAGAACGAAAATGCTACTGAACCAAAAAATTATGATGAAATCGAAAACATGGAAAATTTTAAGTATAAACAAAATTCGATAGATGCAATGAAAAGCGAAATGAACTCCCTTATGAAAAACAAAACTTGGTCAATTGTAGAACCTCCACCAAATAGGAGAATAATAGGTTGCAAATGGACCTACAAACTAAAACGCGACAACACAGGAAAAATCCAAAAATATAAAGCACGTTTAGTTGCAAAAGGATATTCACAAAAATTCGGGGAGGATTATGATGAAACTTATGCACCAGTCGTGTCATATACAACAATAAGAGCATTATTAATAACAGCATTGCATCAAAATTTAAATGTAAAACATATTGATATTAACACTGCATTCTTACATGGAGAGCTTGAGGAGGAGATATATATGTCACAACCAGAAGGTTTCGCTAAACCAAATGAGGAAAATAAAGTATGTAGGCTAAACAAAGCCATATACGGACTTAAACAAGCCGCGAGAGCGTGGCATAATAAAATCACAGAAACACTAAAAAAGATGAATTTCAGTCAGAGCAAATTTGACTCATGCCTTTTTACGCGAAAAAGGGGCGATAACACAACATACATAATAACATACGTAGACGACATTTTAATTGCTGGAAAAGACGAAATAATAGAGGAAGTAATCGCGAGCTTAAATAAAGAATACGAGCTAAAAGATTTAGGTGACATCAGTAACTACCTATCTATGAACATTAAAAAAGTAAATAAAAGCTACATGATAAATCAAACTCAGAAAATAGAAGAATTAATCAATAAATTTAATTTGCAAGACGCAAAACCGTGTAGCACACCCATGGAAACAAATTACACACGCTTTAATGATGAGGATAACATTTTACCAAACAACACATATTACAGACAAGCCATAGGAGCACTTCTATATCTAGCAACTATAAGCAGACCTGACATCTGTGCAGCAGTAAACATTCTTAGCAGAAGAAATGAATCACCAAGAATGAAAGACTGGAATGCAGTAAAAAGAGTGATAAGATATTTAAAGACTACAAAAAATTATAGTCTAGTTCTGAGCAGAGAAAAGAAACCGATACTTGAAGTTTATGCGGATGCAGATTGGGGAGGAGATGTAGATTCACGAAAATTACGAGTGGGAACCTATACATGTTAGGAAGAAATCCAATACAATGGTCGACCAAGAAACAATCCTGCATTGCATTATCATCGGCAGAGGCCGAGTATGTGTCAGCAGCAAATGCAGCAATTGAAATAAAGTGGCTAGTCAATCTACTGGAAGAATTAAACCTAAAGCAAACCTTACCTATAGACCTATATGAAGACAACCAGTCCACGATCAAGATGATAGAATTAGAAAAGCACTCAAGTAAGACTAAACATATTGAAATTAGGTTCCACCTGATAAAACAACTAAAGCAAGAAGGGACTATCAACCTAAAGTACTGCCCAACCAAATTGATGATAGCAGACCTGTTTACGAAACCAGTTCCCAAACCTGTTTTTCAAACCCATAGAAGGAACTTAAATTTGTGTGAGAATGAAACTTCAGAAATTAAGGAGGAGTTGATGGATATAAATCAAGCTAATTAGCTGTGATAAAAGTAATTTCCTCAGTTACATAAATAATGTGTGATTTCAACTCAGCCATAAATCTTTTCAAATGTGAAAAATGTATTTAACCTTGAAAACCTTGATAAAGATAATGACTTGTTGAGTGACTCATAGACATTAAACTGATTTATTATTATTATTATGATATTGCTATTACAATTATTATTACTGATTTATTATCTTATAATGTTAAATATTTTTTTCTTTCTGAAAATGTAGTTGTTCAAGAGATGAGGGTTGAAAAATGCTCTCTCTTTTTCACAATTTAAAAGAAAGTGAATTAAATAGCTTAAAGTGTTACCACTGCTTATTCATTTGATATAATAGTCTACAATTTTTTCTCAAAGGAGGTTATAAAAAGTGGTTGATTAAAATTATGACAACTAACACATTACATTTGGAAACCATTATATTGGATTACACAAAATGTGGATTTACACCGAAATAAAAAGTATCCTGAAGAACGGGTAAGTCCCAATTTTATCTAACTTACTCACGCCTTTTTTCATTGGGATTCAAATACTAACAAGATTATGATTACTGATCACTGAATAAAAATAAATAAATTAAATAGCCTCCACTGAAATCTGAAATATCAGATATTTGATAAATAAACTTTTAAACTTTCAAACAGAAAAGTTGGAAGAACTTTTAACGGTAACACGTAAGTAATCAAAAGTTAAGAAAATGGCAGCTTCTAAAGATAATTTAGCAATTGGAAAACTTACAGCTACAAACTACTCAATTTGGAAATTCAAGGCCGAAATGATGTTAACTAAAGAAGACTTATTTCATGTAATTATGGAAGAACTGCCTAATCCAATTACGGACACTTGGTCCAAAAGTGATAAGAAAGCCCGTGCACTAATTAATCTAACAATTGATGATAGTCAGATTACTCATGTTAAAAATTTACAGACAGCCAGACAAACTTGGCAAGCTTTGCGTGAAATCCATGAGCGACATAATTTGTCTAGCAAACTTTATCTCTTAAGAAAACTTTACGGGATTAAATTAGAGGAAGGTGGCAACGTTGTTAATCATATTACAAAAATAATGGAATTAGTAGATAAATTAGCGGCCATAGGAGAAGTTATAAATGATAACCACATTTCTGCACTGTTATTATGCTCCCTACCCCAATCTTATGATACTCTTATTACTGCCCTTGAATCAAGAGAAGAAAATCAACTCACACCATCATTTATTAAGTCTAAACTTATTGACGAATATAACCGACGATATGATAATAATGAGAGAACAGAAAATCCTGCCAGAGCATTTAAAGCACAGAAAAATTACAACAACAAAACAAGTAATAAATACTGCTCCAATTGTCGGATGAGAAACCATTATACCCAGGAATGTTGGCATAATAAAGCCAAAACACAAAATACACCACAAAATCAACACATTAGACCAAACAAAAAACATTACTCTGCATCACTAGTTTTTCAAAAGAGTGAAAACAATGTTAGAAGTGAACAAACACCAGAATCAAACTGTAGGTACAGTCACTCTGAAAATGAAAACAATACATGGAGGGCGAGCGAAAATAAAAATTACGCCTTTATAACACAAGGAATAGAAAACAAAACATTTATAGTAGACAGTGGCAGCTCAAGCCATATTGTGTGTTCAGAATCAATGTTTACAGAAATAAGATCACGCGAAAAAACAAATGTAACTATCGCAAACGGGAAAAAACTTATCAGTTACGGGTCAGGTGACGTAAATATAAACACGCGAACATCAGACAACAAAGTTCATGAAATAACACTTAAAAATGTATTACTTAGTACCTGAAATCGAAACAAATTTATTATCGGTTAGCAAAGCGACGCAAAATGGATGTGAAATTATATTCAGAAATGATAGATGTATGTTCAAACTTAACGGAGAAATATGCTTAGAAGCGCGAAAAGTAAATAACCTATACGAAGTTCAGTTGGCATTCCAAAGCTATGCAAACATAGCACAAAGCTGCAACAACAAAAATTGCCTAGAATTATGGCATCGTAGGTTAGGACATAGAAATCTAACATCAATTAAAGAAATTACGCAAAAGGAATTAGCTACAGGAATCCAAATAAACAACTGTAAGCATAACATAGATTGCGAATCGTGCATTAAGGCAAAATTAACTGATGAACCCTATCCAAAAATTGCAGAGTATAGAGCAACTAAAAGGCTCCAGCTCATTCACTCCGACGTGTGCGGATCTTTTCAAACACCGACAATAGGGGGGAAATCATACTTTTTGACTTTTATTGATGACTACTCACGATTTACGATCATATACCTATTGTCTAGAAAAAGTGAAGTTTACGAAAAACTTAAAGAATTCATCGCGTTAATTAACAACAAATTTGGAGAAAAACCGAAAGCAATTAGAACAGATAACGGAGGGGAATTCACATCAGATGAAATAGAAAATTACCTCAGGGCTAATGGGATAAAACATCAACAAACAGTTCCATATTGCGCAAGCCAGAACGATGTGGCAGAGAGGAAAAACAGATCGTTAGTTAAAATGGCAAGGACAATGTTAAGTGAATCAAATTTACCATTAAAGTTCTGGGGGGAAGCAATTTGCACAGCAAATCATTTGCAAAACAGACTACCGACAAAAGCAAATGAAAAGACGCCATACGAGTTATGGACAAACAGACAGCCAAACTTAAGTTACGTTAGGGTATTTGGCTGCAAAGCCTTCGCATATATCAGTAAAGCCAGAAGACAAAAATTAGACGATAGAGCTATAGAGGGAACTTTCGTCGGATATGATAATGAATCCAAAGGATATAGAATATATGTAGGAGGAAATGAAATAAAGATCGTGAGAACCGTTAAATTTCTCGAAAACAAATTTAAATATAGAAACGAGAAAGTAGAAAACAAACCAAAACAAGATGAAAATCGGGTTAACGAAAACTTTGTAGAAATAGAAATTTCAAATAGCAATGAGACACCATCCATGTCCAATCAACCAGTAGCAGAACTTAGACGATCAGAAAGAATTAATAAAGGTGTACCTCCTGATAGGTTAATATACATGGTTAAGAACGAAAACGCTACTGAACCAAAAAATTATGATGAAATCGAAAACATGGAAAATTTTAAGTATAAACAAAATTCGATAGATGCAATGAAAAGCGAAATGAACTCCCTTATGAAAAACAAAACTTGGTCAATTGTAGAACCTCCACCAAATAGGAGAATAATAGGTTGCAAATGGACCTACAAACTAAAACGCGACAACACAGGAAAAATCCAAAAATATAAAGCACGTTTAGTTGCAAAAGGATATTCACAAAAATTCGGGGAGGATTATGATGAAACTTATGCACCAGTCGTGTCATATACAACAATAAGAGCATTATTAATAACAGCATTGCATCAAAATTTAAATGTAAAACATATTGATATTAACACTGCGTTCTTACATGGAGAGCTTGAGGAGGAGATATATATGTCACAACCAGAAGGTTTCGCTAAACCAAATGAGGAAAATAAAGTATGTAGGCTAAACAAAGCCATATACGGACTTAACCCTCCGACTGTCTTGGAAAAGGGCAAAATTGTAATGTTGTTTTCTCTGCATTTTGTTTTAAATGCTAAAAAAAAATGATTCTTTGAACATTTTATAAAAAAAGTTAATAACGAATATGAATGCAATCCTGGGAAGTATTAATCATTGTTCAATGTATTCAAAATACATTAAATCAATAGAATTATATTACTTTAAATATTTCTTGTATTGCAGTGAAACCTGGAGCTTAGTGAACGTATTAACACGGCAGGGCCGTAGCGACCGCCCCCCATACCCCCCATTTGGGGGGGGGCCTGAGCAAAGTCAGGGGCCCAGTAGTGAGCTATTGTATCTTTCAGCCGAATGTGTTTTTTTTTTTTTTTTTTTTTTTTTTTTTTTACTTTTTAAATAATTTTTTTTATGTATTTTTAATAACATTTTATTTTGTTTTATCGAAATTCCTTTTTTTTTTTTTTTTTTTTTGGTCAAAGATCTTGATCAGATTTAGAAATAGAAAACAGATATGTGCTTTTCTTCTATATCTACCATTCTTTATAAAAGTTTTTGAAGGCTGTAAGTTCTACTTAAAAAGTAAATGGCATTTTAGTATTTTTGGGGTGCACCTATCAATGGGCGAAAAAGGTGAAACCAAAGGTTCAAAACTTCTTTAATACTATTACTTCCATCAAACAAAACAGATATGCGCTTTTTTTCTACAGGAACCATTTTTTTAAAGGGGCCCAGATGAAAGAAATTTTGCAGGATCTAGATTCTTTTTGAATTGTCTTTTTTAGGGCCCCCTATATAAGAGCGAAAAAGTTGGAACTCAAGATTCAAAACTTTTAAGCCCATTTTTTTATTCAAATTTTTAAAAAATATCCTTTTAAATCTCACTTAGGAATCCAATAAGTTTCAAAACTTCGTTATACTATTACTTCCTTCAACCAAATGTGCTTCCTTTCTATAGTCATTATTCTTTTTAAAGGTGCCCAGATGAAAGAAATTTTGCACGCTGTTAATACTTTTTAAATTGTCTTTTTGGGGGCCCCCAATAAAAGTGAGGAAAAGTTGGAACTCAAGATTCAAAACTTTTAGGCCCCATTTTTATTATTCAAATGTTTAAAAAATATGCTTCTTAATATCATTGGGGACCCCAACAAGCTTCAAAACTTTCTTAATACTATTACTTCTTTTGACCAAAACAGACATGCCCTTTTTTTCTATAGCTACCATTCTTTTTAAAGGTTCCCAGATGAAAGAAATTTTACAGGCTCTAAATTGTTTTGAATTGTCTTTTTTAAGGCCCCCTATAAACGGGAGGAAAAGTTTGAGCCCAAGATTGAAAACTTTTAGACCCCATTTTTATTATTCAAATGTTTTAAAAATATGCTTTTTAATCTCGTTGAGGGCCCCAATAAGGTTCAAAGCTTCCTTAATACTATTACTTCTTTTGACCAAAACAGATATGTGCTTTCTTTCTACAGTCACGATCCTTTTTAAAGGTGCCCAGATGAAAGAAATTTTGCAGGCTCTAAATACTTTTTAATTGACTTTTTTGGGGCGGCCTATAAAAGTGAGGAAAAGTTGGAACTCAAGATTCAAAACTTTTAGGCCCAATTTTTATTATTCAAATGTTTTAAAAATATGCTTTTTAATCTTGTTGGGGCCCCAATAAGGTTAAAAACTTTCTTAATACTATTACTTCTTTTAACCAAAACAGACATGCCCTTTTTTTCTATAGCTACCATTCTTTTTAAAGGTGCCCAGATGAAAGAAGTTTTGAATACTCTAAATAGTTTATAAATTTTCTTTTTTGGGGCCGCTCTTAAAAGTGAGCAAAATTCGGAACTCAAGATTCAAAACTTTTAAGCCTCATTTCTTTTTTCAAATGTTCAAAAAATATATGCTTCTTAATCTCGCTGGGGACCCCAATAAGCGGGCATCTATGTGCATTGCATATGCCGCCTATCCCCTTATATTCGACCTGTTTCGTTTTGAACATTCCATTTCTCTTGTCTCGATAAATTACTTATGTTAACTATACATAAATTACATTGTGTATTTATTTAATCTACTAGCAGAGCTTCGCTAATTGCTTTTTTAAAAAAATAACCTATTTTTTGGAATTTCTCCATTGGGGGGCTTTCACTGCCTTCCGCAGCGTAAACCTGTTCCGGATATTCCCGCTCCGATCTTGAATCAAACAATCATTGAATTTTTCGATATTTTTCGAATTTTGATGATTTTTTTTGATAAAAGTGATAGTGTCCAGATAAAAGTAAAATTTTCCAGCATCGTAGCTTACGTTGCTACAGGAACAAATTTGTTATTTTTCCACTTCAGCTTAATTATGACAGCAGCAAAATCTACTGGATAATTCTTCGGTTTCAGAAAAAAAAATGTCAAGAAAACTCCGCAAAACGCGAAAAAAAAGGTGTAAAAATCTTATAAAAAAATGGGCAAAAATTCAAAAATCGCTGAGAGAAATTTGATTATATCGAGCCAAAAGATTGTAACTGGAATGTGAAAAAATCGCCGTGAAAGACAAAAATACGCTAAAAATCACATAAAACGTTCGTAAAAAATTCAGAAATTTCTATGGACCTACTTTCTATATTGAGCTAAAAGACTGAAACCTGATTCCTTTTAGGGATGTCAAAAATCTGTGCCACAGATGGCAAAATTTTTACTATATTGGGATAAAAGATAGAAACTGGGTTCCTTTTACACTCTCTCTCCAAGAAAAAAAAAAAAAAAAAGAAAAGAAAAGAAAGAAAGAAAGAAATCAGTAAATTGAGGATTTTTCCGTAACTTTTTCTTTCATTCAAACACACACACGCAAAAAAAAAGCTTTGATTTGATCTTCTCATTTTCCGCGAAAATATAGAAAACTCACCAATCTAACATAAAAATTACCTAACATCCTTACTAAATATGAAGATGCATTTTTGCCAAATCAAATCACAGGAGTGTTCCGCCAACTTTTCTGCATTGCTCTTTTCCCTATTAGAAACTGAACTTGATGATTAGAAACTGAGCGTATGACTTTTTTCCTTCATAACACGAAGAAGTCGCGAATCAAACATCAAAATTTCTAGAATTTTTCCTTTCTAAAGACGAAAGTTTCTTCAAATGTGAGATAAAATCTCTTCTAATCACAGGGGTCTTAAAAAGGAAAAAAAAAAACGTTCGTGAAAAATTCAAAAATCGCAAAAAGGACGAAATTTAGTACATCGGGCTAAAAGATTGAAACCTGATTCTTTTACTAATGTAAAAAAATACGCGAAAAAAAGTTAAAAATCACATAAAAAATTCGCGAAATATTTAAAAATCGAAAAAGACTACTTTATTATATTCGGCTAAAATGAAAAGATGGATTGAAAATAGATTCTTTTTATGAATGTGGGGGGAAAAGCACAAAACTCTAAAAAATACAAAAAATATCGTAAAAAATTAAATGAAAAAAATTCGAATCAAAAAATTTAAAAACCTGCTTCGAGCAACTTAGGCATATAGGTAACCTTTCTGTCAAATTTTCTACGGAACAGAAAAACATCTGGTCAGACAAAGAAAAACTCTGGACAGACAAACGTCTGTCTTTATTATTAGCTACTAGGAAACACGTCAACCATGCCCAAAGAAAGGTATACCTTCTATCCGAAGGTATTTTTTTTCTTCTTAGATTTCAACTTGGGTGACAATTTTAAACTGGAGAAAACGGGAATGTATGAAAACAACATCCCAAAAGTATTTTTTTTTTTTAATTAGTAAATCCGTACATATATATGTATTTAATAAAAGGCACCAATCCGAGCGGGAAAAAAATTGTTATAAGTGAATATTTTCTGCTTAAAAAAAAATCTTTCTGGGCCACGCGGATGGCATTGTCAAACTGAAGAGAAAATTGAAAATACGAAAACGACTTCATCCATATTTTTTATTTATTTATTTTGTTTATGAGCAATACTTAGCAATTTATAACATTTGTAAAAGGAATTCAGTTTCAAACTTTTTTGCCAAATTTTGTCCTCTGCTGTTTTTAAAATTTTTGAGAATTTTTATGTGATTTTTAGCTTTTTCACTTTTCTAGTAGTTTTTTTAATATTCGTAAAAAAAAATAAATATACCCGGTTTCAATCTTTTAGCCCAATATAAGTAAAGTTTGATCTCTATGAACTTTGAAAATTTTTATGCAATTTTTGGCATTCTTTCGCGTTCTTCGGCGATTTTTTTGACATTTTTTTCCTAAATGAAAGAATTCTCAGTTAAATTTTGCAAGTCCTTTGATTAAATTCACGTTGTAAGAATATCAAATCTGTTCCTGTAGCAACGTGAACGAAATGTTGAAAATTTGAATTTAATCTGGATCTAAATAAAAAAATTACAATGATTCAAGGTTCGTATGATTCAAGATCGGAGCGGACATAGCCCCTATGGGTGTACGCTGCCGAAAGCAGTGCAGCCCAACTACAAATTCGTTCAGTTTGAAGTTCGTTTTGGAAAATTCGACCAGCGAAACTGAGCTGGTATTGTTATAAAATGGAACTCGGGTGGAAAATTAAATATAGATATTTCTCTAAAATCTTAGAGGGGGGCCCCGAAAAATATGTTTGGGGGGGGGCCTCTGAAGACCTTGCTACGGCCCTGTAACACGGGCTTGTCAGTGAGGGGGTTAAACAAGCCGCGAGGGCGTGGCATAATAAAATCACAGAAACACTAAAAAAGATGAATTTCAGTCAGAGCAAATTTGACTCATGCCTTTTTACGCGAAAAAGGGGCGATAACACAACATACATAATAACATACGTAGACGACATTTTAATTGCTGGAAAAGACGAAATAATAGAGGAAGTAATCGCAAGCTTAAATAAAGAATACGAGCTAAAAGATTTAGGTGACATCAGTAACTACCTATCTATGAACATTAAAAAAGTAAATAAAAGCTACATGATAAATCAAACTCAGAAAATAGAAGAATTAATCAATAAATTTAATTTGCAAGACGCAAAACCGTGTAGCACACCCATGGAAACAAATTACACATGCTTTAATGATGAGGATAACATTTTACCAAACAACACATATTACAGACAAGCCATAGGAGCACTTCTATATCTAGCAACTATAAGCAGACCTGACATCTGTGCAGCAGTAAACATTCTTAGCAGAAGAAATGAATCACCAAGAATGAAAGACTGGAATGCAGTAAAAAGAGTGATAAGATATTTAAAGACTACAAAAAATTATAGTCTAGTTCTGAGCGGAGAAAAGAAACCGATACTTGAAGTTTATGCGGATGCAGATTGGGGAGGAGATGTAGATTCACGAAAATCAACGAGTGGGAACCTATACATGTTAGGAAGAAATCCAATACAATGGTCGACCAAGAAACAATCCTGCATTGCATTATCATCGGCAGAGGCCGAGTATGTGTCAGCAGCAATTGAAATAAAGTGGCTAGTCAATCTACTGGAAGAGTTAAACCTAAAGCAAACCCTACCTATAGACCTATATGAAGACAACCAGTCCACGATCTAGATGATAGAATTAGAAAAGCACTCAAGTAAGACTAAACATATTGAAATTAGGTTCCACCTGATAAAACAACTAAAGCAAGAAGGGACTATCAACCTAAAGTACTGCCCAACCAAATTGATGATAGCAGACCTGTTTACGAAACCAGTTCCCAAACCTGTTTTTCAAACCCATAGAAGGAACTTAAATTTGTGTGAGAATGAAACTTCAGAAATTAAGGAGGAGTTGATGGATATAAATCAAGCTAATTAGCTGTGATAAAAGTAATTTCCTCAGTTACATAAATAATGTGTGATTTCAACTCAGCCATAAATCTTTTCAAATGTGAAAAATGTATTTAACCTTGAAAACCTTGATAAAGATAATGACTTGTTGAGTGACTCATAGACATTAAACTGATTATTATTATGATATTGCTATTACAATTATTATTACTGATTTATTATCTTATAATGTTAAATATTTTTTTCTTTCTGAAAATGTAGTTGTTCAAGAGAAGAGGGTTGAAAAATGCTCTCTCTTTTTCACAATTTAAAAGAAAGTGAATTAAATAGCTTAAAGTGTTACCACTGCTTATTCATTTGATATAATAGTCTACAATTTTTTCTCAAAGGAGGTTATAAAAAGTGGTTGATTAAAATTATGACAACTAACACATTACATTGGGAAACCATTATATTGGATTACACAAAATGTGGATTTACACCGAAATAAAAAGTATCCTGAAGAACGGGTAAGTCCCAATTTTATCTAACTTACTCACGCCTTTTTTCATTGGGATTCAAATACTAACAGTATTCCGGATAACTGGTTTTTCCGGTTAACTGGTTGTGCATTAAAGCAGCAACCATTTGATAAGTTTTGTGGAATGTGTGTGGTTGTGGCATTATTTCTGATTTTAAATTATTAGATTACTTGGATTAAAAATCAATGCAAAAAAGATCAAAAGTTAACCAGAGTTTAAAAGAAGATAATTTATGGGAATCCCTTAGGAACAAAAATTCTGTTTCCTGTGCATAAAAATTAAAACATCTGAAATAAAACTAAATATTTTTTCATTTCAAATACTCGATGTTGTCATCAAATTATACAATTGTTTCAAGCAAAGCCTATGTCAAATTGGCAGTGTATGACACCTTTTTCTGCAAAGATTCTGAAATCAGTCTATCAGAAATATCGTTCTGGATAAATGGTTCCATACTGTATGTTATTGAGATTGTTTTACTATGTTCGGTATTGAAAATAAAGTATGTATCACTTCAAATGCTATGAAAATCAAATTAAAACATAAAAGACATTAATAAAAGTTTTCTTCATTCTATTTTAAAATCCTATAATACATAATTGATTCAATGATATACCATGATAGGTAATGATTCTAGATTGCCATGGCGATTAAGTCCGTTTAAGATGAATTTATATTACTTCCGTATTACTGAATTTAATGTGTAGAATCATAATAAATTTTGTATTCATGCCCTTTTTGCCCAAGAGTGTAACTTATTGCACTAAGATCCGAATATTTATAAAACTAGTTATAGTACGCACGCACCTCATTTGCCACATTTGATATTGCAATTTCTAACTTGTTTAGGATATATAGTAGGCTTACCCTTACAAATGTGATATAAATAAGCAAAAATTCAGTGACTTTTACTGGAACTGTATATAAACAGTTCCTGTAAACTTCTCTGAATTTTTAAAATGTTTCTAAAATTTGTTAAACTCAAAAGTGGAAGTTCTCTTTTACAGTGAAGGTAGTTCCCAATGGTATTGATCAACAGCAAAAAAAAAAAATCAAAAATTTTGGGATTGGCATTGGCATTTCCAAAAAAAAATTTTTTTTTTGAAAAAACATTTTTTTTTTCAAAAGGCTGCCACAAGAAAAGTTGAATACATTTTTCAAAATTAGGTATATCATTTTAAACAGAAGAATATTATCTTTAAAATAAAATAAACTGCAACAAAATATCTTGCACTGTTCTAGAGATAGTGCACTTTAAAATTTTTATCGAAAATCGCGAATGAGAAAGGATGCCGGGGATGTCATCTTTGGCGGCCTGTATCTCAGGCCAGGAATTTTTTTGGGCAAAATGAAAATATACAAGTATCTTACTTTTTCTTAAATTTTAACATATGTTCAATTCAAAAACTTCTGAGGCTACGAAGGTAACCCCCCTGCCTGAGTTGATATGGATTCAACCAAATGGAATTTTGTAAATTAGAAATTATCATATTTAAGTTCTTATTTAGACATTATTTAGATGGTCCTTTATACATATATATAGCTAGATATTAATAATCTAAATCCCCCCCCCCTCCCCCCTTGAAATTAGTGCTTTCGCTGTCACAAAATTAGGACTAGTTTTTTCACAAATGTATAAAAGCTGTTTACAATTTCACAAAACAGGACCCTGAGAGAAAAGTCTGGACAAACCCCTGATTAATCATCTAAATTTCCCCCCTCCCTCCTTGAAATTAGTGCTTTCCCTTTCGCTCCCTCTGGTACCAAACTTACATAGTTTAACCTTAGTACTCTTTAATTAACTTTTTTTTCGAATCTGTTTAATACTCTATAGCAGGGGTTACCAAACTGTGATACATGTACCAGTACTGGTATGTGAAGCTCTGTCTACTGGTATGTGAAAGTCCGAATCTACATAATGAAATCAAAAGAAGCTTGAATGTATCACCCTGTACATTTTTTAAGTTTTCAAATGCGATTTAGGGACTGTAAATGCTTTTTTCTCTTTAGTTACTGAAAATGTTTCTTGTCGCAGGTTCTCTGAAATACCGTGCACTGTACTTAAAATGTAATCAGTTTTCCAGAATTAAAAACATAATTATTAAATTTATATTAAAAAAAATTGTAAATGAAGACCTAATTTTAAAATGAATGGATGTAATATTTTTTATTTAGTCAGAAAACTGTTTTAAACATGCTTTTTAAATTGATTTATCTGAAAGTCTGGATATGTTGAAGTAGGAGGAGGTTGTGCAAATAGAAGTTTAAAAAAAAAAAATTAGTGTAATTTATAACCTAATTTTCTGTTTGTAAAGATTGTAGGTAGGACTTAATTATGAAGGCTCCAAAATGGTTCCTTTCCCCCTTTGAAGTCCCCTCTTTAGAAAAAGATCTACTTTAGTCCACTGTTATGCATTTTGGTCCACATAGTCCCCTTTCAGCGACTGGAAACCAAATGTAAAAAAAAGACGCAAAATGCAAAAAATCTCTAAAATTGCATAAAAAATCACCAAAAAATTAAAAAATCGCTGTATGAATTCTGAATAAATTTTATTGAAAAGAGGACAAATTTTTTTAAAACTAGGCTAAAAGATTGAAACTAGATTTTTTCTGCAAATGTCGAAAAATTGTGAAAAATACAAATATTGCTGTATGAATTTCAAATAACTTTTATTGAATAGAAAACAGCATGTATTATATTGGGCTAAAAAATTGAAACCAGATTCCTTTTACTAATAAGGAAATATCACCACAAAATCTCTAAATATTCAAAAAATTGCAGAAGACAAAATTTACTATAGTAGCCCATACATTGTAACCAGAATTCTTTCACAAATTTAAAAAAATCGCCACAGAATGAAAGAAAAAATTTTAAAAATCGATATTCAAGTCTGAGGACAAAATTTATTAAGGTAAAAAGTTTGAAACTGAATTCCTTTTACGAATGTCAAAAAATTGCCGCAGAAAAAAAAAAGGATGAAATCCTCCAAAAATTAAAAAATCTCTATACAAATTCTGAATAAACTTTATTGGACAAAGGACAAAATTTACTAGTGTGGGCTAAAACATTTAAACTAGATTCCTTTTATTGATTTGAAAAAATTGCCATGAAACATGGAAAAAAAAAAAAAAAACTACCGTAAAAACTACCCTAACTTTCAAATGCAAATTCTGCAAAAAATCAAAAACCCGCGTATAAGTCGACCCCCTACCTTTTTGCTTCAATTTTGCACAAAATCAAACCAAAGGTTTCACTTGCCAATGCAAAAAGGTAGTAAGTTAACAAAAACAAATCATTCAAATTTTTTTAAATAAATTATTATTATTTGTATATTTTATATATTATTTTTCTATTCATACGCATAAAATGCCATATTTCTGCTGTATTCAAAGTTTTTGTTTTTGCTTTTTTAACTGACTCACGTATAAGTCGACCCCCTAAATTTGCTTACAGAAAATTGTCAGAAATTCCTCGACTTATACGCGAGTATATACGGTAATCAAAAAATGAAAAAAAATTGGCTTTGAGCAGCATAACTTTTTTAATATATTTATCAGAAAAGAGTATTGGAATCATGAAAATAATTTCCATTTTATGATGGATTTATACACATTTTAGGTTGATCTGAATACGATTTGACATAAAAAAAAAATCTCTCTGTATATGTATGCAATAAAAATTTTGTAGCTACTCTATCTCAAAACTAAAGCATGGAATTTCAGCAAATGCCATATTTAACTAAACCTTAGCACATATAGGTACTGATTATGTTTTGACATATATGACCCAACAGGCAGCACTGTTATGCTGTATTTTTCACAATTTTCATAACCGTATCTGGGCTTCTCTGGGGTGAAATTTTGGTGTATTTCGCCCAACATGTGATGCTGCTGGGTCACATTTCGAATGATTTCTGTGATAGCCAGATCTCAGAATGTTTCGGATGGAATTTCCCCAAATTTAATATGCAAGATTATTATGAATAACAATTGATTCAATATTGTTTTTGATCACTTCCCTGGGGGCGTTGTCATACTATGCTTGTTCTGATGAACTTTATAGCTTATCTCAGCCTCTGTTGTGTTTGAGATTAATGATTAACAATATATATGTCAATCTAATTGTAATACTCAACAGGAAGCGTTATGCTGTGCTTTTTTTATTCATTGATCACTGTTACTCTGTGTTAAATTCCAATAAATGTGCTATTACGCTTTAATTGTTAATGTGTTAACTCAGGGTTGTAGTGGGTAGCTGCCTGGGCTGGGTTTAAAAAAAAAAAAAAAAACCTGGATTTTAAAAAATGTATTTCTGAAAAGGAACAAATGATGTATTTGTTAACAGTTTATGGTTATTTTGTTTTATTTATTCATTTCTTTGAATCTTAGAAAATATATTACTTGCACTGACGGTCTGATTTTCATCTGATGAAATGTTCCATCTTTGATTTGAACCAATTAAAAGAAAGCATGCAATGCCATTAACATTAACCAGTCAGAGAGCTGGTTAGAAATTTTAAATACAAATAATAACAATGAGCAGTGATGACAATCCTTCTACAGACTGCATCATTTTTTGTTTTTTATTGAAACAGTGAATGCAAAATGTAAATGTTTAAAACTAAAACTTAACAAATGATCATTTGCAATATTTAGTCTTATTGCATCAGCCTATTAAAAATTAAAGTAATTTACATTGTGATATATATATATATATTCATATTTATAAGGGATGATACTAATATTTTTAAAAATTAAAATAAGAGTACCCTATCAAGGATGGTTGTGCACAGCTACTGTTTTAATTAAAAAAGAAATTCATTTAGGCTAAGGCAAAATGGAAGTCACATGGTAATATTAAATGAAGTTTTTGAATAAGAATAATTTCTTCTAAATGAATTGTATTAAAAAATAAAAAATTAACTATATATGAATAGATTATATATATATATACATATAAAAAATTTTTTTGTTGTAAGATATTTTTTTATCAGCATTTACTAATCTTATGATAATTTCAAAGGAGCAAGTTTTTTTTAAAGTTATATAGCAGACTCCCCAGAAGCAGGATTTTCTGCATCAGTCTGCAGCAAACAAAAATTTATCTGCAACCCAATAAGCCTACTATCATAAGCAATAACAGAAACACTTAAAGTAAGCAAAATTTCCATTTATAAAGAATATATATAATATAAGGATACAACAAATACCATAAATCTAGAGCTATTTCAGCTATTTTTTAAGCCCAGCATTTATTTTTAAGTTGGTGGATTAATCTGCAAGGTTTAAAATAATCTGCAGCGCCCGCTTCCGTGCTGCACTGTTTCTGCGACTGGGGTAGACTCTCTGAAATCTGCAACCCTAAAATCCACACATCGTCATAGCAGGCGCGGATCCACATCGCGAATTTCGACAAATGGTCGCCGAAAAAAATCAATTTCGTCAATCGTTCGCAGGTCAAAGGATCGCAAAAGGATCGCAAATTTCATCAAAGAATCACGCAAAAAACGCTAATTTCGTCAACAGATCTCTAAAAAAATACGAATTTCTTCAAAGAATTGCGGAAAAAAATGCGTGAATTTCACGAAAGAATCGCTGAAAAAACGTGAATTTCGTCAAAGGGTCGCCAAAATTAACGCACAATTAGCATTGGGAGGAGATTCCCCTAAGCGCGCATCCACCGGGGGGGGGGGGGGGGGTTAGATCGGGGCAAAGAAGGGAAGAACAAATTACCAAGTTGACAGCGAAACAGCTCCGAAAACTGCGATATGAAGCAATTAAAATAATAAAACTTTGTAGAAAATCACCATAAAATAAAAGCAAAACATAGGACGCGTTTCGAGCTAAAAATATAACAGTTCATCATCAGCTACAGTAAACACGTGTCCGTAACCGGACAAGGTAAAAAATGAACTGAAAGGGAGAGAATGTTGCAAAGAATGCGACAGATGGCGCTAGCTGAAAGGGGACCTTACAGAAGAGAAAAGTGTTGCCAAAAAAATAGAAGAGAAATTGATAGGGAAAAAATGGAAATAAACAAAATTAAAATAAAATAAAAGAAGTAAATTAAAAAATATAAATAATAATAAATAAAGAAATATAAAAGAATAAAACAAGAAAAAACCAAAAGATCCCTTTTTTTTTTTTACAAAATAAAAAGAAAAGAAACAAGAAAAGATGGAAAAGAATTACAAAAGTAATCTCCAGAGATAGGAAAGGAGATGATGGGAGATCATTGACAAGATTAGCAGAATTTTTAGAAATGAAATATGCTTCATGAAAATCCGAGGGAGAGGCAGGGGAAGAAATAATTTTGGCCATGGGAAATTGAAACAATGACTGGAAGGCCAACAGTGAGAAGCAATCGAAGATTTAGAGATTTCTTGATTTGCAATATACCTCTGATGCTCACCTAATCTGAATTTTAAAGCTCTCTTTGTTTGACCAATATAACCTAAATTGCAAGAGCAAGGAATAAAATAAACACCCCACCTGTTCTCAGTAGGAATTGGATCTTTTAGAGAAGAGAATTTAATTTTATTCATAGGTTTGAAGATAACTTTAAAATTAAAACGAGAAAGGATTTTAGCAATTTTAAAACTGAGAAGAGAATAAAAGGGCAGAACTATTATAGAGTTAAAATTAGGAGGATTATTTGAATCAGTAAAAGGACGTTTAGGCTTATTAAATTTATACAAAGCTTTATCAATCAAAGAGGGATTATAACCACGAGCAAGGGCAAGATATTTGAGATAATTTATTTCATTATTCAGAGTAGATGAGTCAGAACAAATGCGTAACGCCCTAAAAACAAAAGTATAAAAGGACGCCACTTTTTGTTGAGGAGGATGATTTCAAAAAGCATGAGGAACTTAATTCCGTTCCTAACCTTCTTATTAGTAAGGCTGATAAAGGCGGTCAAACAGTTCTTCTCAATAAGTCTGATTATATTTTCCACGTTGAATCTATGTTAAACTCTGGTCCATATTCCACATTAAAGAAGGATCCTTCTACTAAGCATTTATCTGATATCAAGCATGTCATTAAAAATTCTGTCTTTCTTAACAGGGTTGCTGGCTTTTAGCCAGGCCAAAAAAAACCGGCCGGCTTTTTTTGGTTTTAACCACTTAAAAAAAGCCGGCTTTTATTGAAAGAAGCCAGTTTTTGTTTTTTAAAGTTGGTTTACAGTAAATTTGTTTTAAATTTGGATCAGTTAATTTTTAATACATTTATAAATATTTTCTACTAAGAAAAATAATAGACTTCTATTAAATTTTATCAAATAAATAAGTCTGTATAACTTCTAGAAGACAACTGTGAACGCATTATCTCTGAAAAAAAATATATATATATATATAAACATTGAAAAGGATATATGCTAGGCTCCAAACTGGTGTTTTGAAATTCTATATTATATAGCTCCACATATACTACACATTTTAAAGATTATATTTAATTAAAACTGTTCTTAACTGCTCTGCTCAACAAGCACAAAATGTTTTGACACATTTACAAATTCATTTTTTAACGGAAAGATGTAAAATTCGAAAGCCTGACCATGAAACATGAAAGCGATTTGGAATCGAACTGTGTTTTCCATTTTTTGATCCATCAATTACCTATTGAGCTATAAAGAGATTTTGATCACGTGACAAACACGTTTTTTCACCCTTTTCTGAGTGGTTGAAAAATTTATTGCGTTTGCAAAAAAAAAAAAAAAAAAAAAAAAAAAACCCAGAAAAAACAGTGCAATTACATAGTTTCTGAACAACATCATCTGCTAGTTTCATGCATTTCTGGACAAAAATAAATTAAAACTTATGTCAGAAAGTTGCCCTTTTGGATTTAACAGCCTTAATGACAAAATGTAACACATCAAAATGGAAACGAGGAATTAGAAAAGATGTTTTATTTGAAGAGAGTGGTACATAAGTGTATAAAAAATAGAGCATTTAAACAAGAAAAAAAAAAATTCTCAAAATAAAATTTTGAAAAGCTTGTTTCTATGCATATTCATGCATATGCTATTCATAATGTTTTTAATAGTGAGAAATGGTGGTGTTTATTAATATGACTATGTATAATTTTAAATGTTTGCTAGAAATAAAATAAGACTTGTATATTAATAGCTCTTAAAATTAAGTAATAAAACATAACTAAGTAACCATTGTCCTCTTTAATTTTATAAAGCAGTAAAAATAAAAAAATTGGCTGTTTGTATGGCCCTTTTAAAATTTAGCAGACATATTTGCAATTCTGAATAAAAATCACTAGCAAAATCGTCTAAGTTTTATTCCAGTATTATGTCCTCATTATTGAGAAATTGGGTTACTTATTAAACTGTAAATCAATTAAATGTCATTAAAACTAATTAAAAACACTTTAAAGTGTGTAGTTTATAATTACAATGCTTTATTGTATAAAAGCCAATTATGGCCAAAAAAGCCAATTTTGGCCAAAAAAAGCTGGTTAAAACCAATAAAAGCCACCGGCCTGGCTTTTTTTAATTTTAGCCGGCTTTTTTGCAACCCTGTTTCTTAATGATAACACCAAACGTTTGGTCACCCCTTCTATCGCTAATTGTGCTCTTCCTAAGGTCCATAAACCTACTCTTTCCTTTCGCCCTATCGTTTCCAATATTGGTACTGCTTCTTATAAACTTGCCAAGTTCCTTTCTAAGTTACTCGCTCCTTTATCTTCCACTAACTTTCACACTGTGAAAAACTCTTTTGACATTGTTGATAAAATTAAACGCCTTTCTCCTTGCAATTATATAATGGTTTCCTTAGATGTTAAATCCCTTTTCACTAACGTGCCTGTTCAAGGGGCAATTGATTGTTTGGAAAGAAGGTTGCGCGAATTTCATTACTCTTCCATGGAGATTGATGAAATCCTGCATTTAGTTAGTATTTGTGTCAGGCAAACTGCTTTTCAGTTTAATAATTCTTTCTATTCTCAAACTGAGAGTTTGGCCATGGGTAATCCATTGTCTCTTCTTTTATGTGATAATTTATATGCATTTTATTGAAGAAAAACTCTTCAGTTTATATAAATTTCCTTTCTGGTTTAGGTATGTTGATGATACTTTCATTTTAATTCGTCTGACCTGGATCTTTCTAATCTCCTTTCTCTTGTTAATTCTGTTGATCCTTGTATTCAATTTACTCTCGAAGTCGAAGAGAACAATTCTTTTCCTTTTCTTGACGTCTTGGTTTCGAAACACCCAGATTGGTTCTCTACCTCCGTTTATAGAAAACCTTTCGCTGTATCTCTTCCTCCTCATGCTTTTTCAAATCATCCTCCTCAACAAAAAGTGGCGTCCTTTTATACTTTTGTTTTTAGGGTGTTACGCATTTGTTCTGACTCTTATGAAATTAATTATCTCAAATCTTTTGCCCTTGCTCGTGGTTATAATCCCTCTTTGATTGATAAAGCTTTGTATAAATTTAATAAGCCTAAACGTCCTTTTTCTGATTCAAATAATCCTCCTAATTTTAACTCTATAATAGTTCTGCCCTTTTATTCTCTTCTCAGTTTTAAAATTGCTAAAATCCTTTCTTGTTTTAATTTTAAAGTTATCTTCAAACCTATGAATTAAATTAAATTCTCTTCTCTAAAAGATCCTATTCCTACTGAGAACAGGTGGGGTGTTTATTTTATTCCTTGCTCTTGCAATTTAGGTTATATTGGTCAAACAAAGAGAGCTTTAAAATTCAGATTAGGCGAGCATCAGAGGTATATTGCAAATCAAGAAATCTCTAAATCTTCGATTGCTTCTCACTGTTGGTCTTCCAGTCATTGTTTCAATTTCTCCATGGCCAAAATTATTTCTTCCCCTGCCTCTCCCTCTAATTTGGATTTTCATGAAGCATATTTTATTTCTAAAAATTCTGCTAATCTTGTCAATGATCTCCCATCATCTCCTTTCCTATCTCCAGCGTGCAAATTACTTTTGTAATTCTTTTCCCTCTTATCTTGTTTCTATTCTTTTTATTTTGTAAAAAAAGGGGAGGATCTTTTGGTTTTTTCTTGTTTTATTCTTTTATATTTCTTTATTTATTATTATTATTTATATTTTTTAATTTACTTCTTTTATTTTATTTTAATTTTGTTTATTTCTTTTATTTCCATTTTTCCCTATCAATTTCTCTTCTATTGTTTTGGCAACACTTTTCTCTTCTGTATGGTCCCCTTTCAGCTAGCGCCATCTGTCGCATTCTTTGCAACATTCTCTCCCTTTCAGTTCATTTTTGACCTTGTCCGCTTACGGACACGTGTTTACTGTAGCTGATGACGTGCTGTTATATTTTTAGCTCGAAACGTGTCCTATGTTTTGCTTTTATTTTATGGTGATTTTTTACAAAGTTTTATTATTTTAATTTAAATTACCTAGTTGGTTTTTAAGAAATCAACACACCATACTCATTTTAGCTTTTAACTGACTAGGATTAGGACATAATCATTTTTTTTTCATTCATGAAATACCCTTGAAATTTACCAATGTGGGTGGACATAACAGTATATTTTTAACACATTATTGGTTTTCTTCAGAAAACATTAAGATGCTTGAATTTTTCAAAGGACCTTTCTTTTTCTTCTTTCTTTCTTTCTTTGGAAATTGCTATGAATCCCATTCTTTTCTCAAACAATAAAGCACTCCTCAAAAATATCGTTATACAGAAATTAGAATTGCAGCTTCTTTGAAAGAACGAAAAAGTTTCAACACTTTAAAGGGATCCGTATAACGTTGTCAATTTCTGTTGTAGAGATTCAACAAAAGGTACACGAAATGGCATTGTCCCCACCTCAACACATTAGTGTAAAAAATTATGGCGCCATATGCCTTTTGACAGGATATAATCCTATTTTGTTCACTAACTGCCAAAACGTCAGTGAGGTTTACCATTGACACCTGAAAAGTATTTTCGTTTGCTTGTCTGTCTGTTCCGCGAAAACTGCCGATAAAAACATTGGATTTATATCTTGGGGGAGCGATCGACCCCCCCCCCCCTCCCCAAAACGATTCTCTGGATCCGCCCCTGCGTCATAGATGTAATTAATGAAACTTTCAGTTCAGATATAAGGACTAAATTACTGAACTTTTTAGTTTTGTTCTGTATGTATTTTAATATGTAATTCTGGATAATATGACTGAACGCATGGCTCTTCATGAAAGAAGTATAAATTTATTTCTGAAAAAAATGAAGATATTGCAGGTATCATAGGTAATCACAATCTTTTAGCAAATATATTTATATATTAATCAAGCTTTTTGGTTATTAAGACTGGCTAAATCTGAAATAAAACTTCCTTTCTTTATGATTTTGATGTGAATTAATAGGGTACTTTTAAGAAGAAAGTTTCATCAAATAATTTAGAAAAAATGTATTTTATCTTTATTATGCATATTTGATTATATACATTATTAATTATTTACTTGACCTTTACTTTTTAATAATTTAATCATTTTTAAAATTATTTTAATATTTTACTATATTGTAAGCATTCAGTATAATTTTGATTGCAGTTATTGCATTCAAGTTACTGTTTAAAAAATGCAAACAAAGCAATGACCAGAAATCTGCAAAATTCTGAAATCCGCAGAACCTCTGGTCCCAAGCTGTGTGGATTTGAGGGAGTCTACTGTATTTGTAATTTGTTATTAAATAACACACAATTGATAGCTTTGCAATTTAAAATTTGTTTGTTATTTAAATTAAAGGGCTCATATATATACCGGGTGTCCCAAAAATGACTGATGGATTTTAAAATTCAATAACTTCCAAACGGTGACACATATTAAAAAAATTCTTGCAAAAGGGTTATGTATGATGTCAGGAGTTTTTTACTGTGATTCTTGAATTTATTTCGAATTTCAAACAATAGATGGCGCTAAGAGCAATAAGGTGCTCAATCCAGACCCGATTTTTGGTATTTCAGGATCCATTCAAAAGTTTTAATCTCCTTTTTTCGCATGGAAGAAGAGAGAGGTTGAAAAATCGAGCCATGATTTAGCAGTTATTGCTTGCAGCACCATCTATCAATGCTATTTGTAACTAAAACTGAGAATCGTAGCATAAAAACTCCCGACATCTTACATAACACTCCTGCAAGAATTTTTTATCTGTCACCATTTGTAAGTTATTGAATTTTAAAATCCATCAGTTATTTTTAGGACACCCAGTATGTGTGTATTTTAAGAACAGAGAAAAATATTGAAATCATTATTAAGACTATGAAGTCATTCGCATCTATTAACTATGACGTGTTCACAAAAATTGTATTTGAGATCAGGATTGTCACCCCAGTAGCAGAAACAGTGCAGCATGGAAGCGGGCGCTGCAGATTATTTTAAACCTTGCAGATTAATCCACCAACTTAAAAATAAATGCTGGGCTTAAAAAATAGCTGAAATTTGCTTTAAGTCTCTAGATTTATGGTATTTGTTGTATCCTTATATTATATATATTCTTTATAAATGGAAATTTTGCTTACTTTAAGTGTTTCTGTTATTTCTTATGATAGTAGGCTTATTGGGTTGCAGATAAATTTTTGTTCGCAGAAAATTCTGCTTCTGGGATTGTCACTTATTTTGGCAAATTCCTTGCACTTTTCTGAGCAAAAAATTAAATTTTCCCAGAGTAATTTCTCTGAGAATTTTCAAAATTTCAACGAATAAATTTTGCAAAGTACCAAAATTTAGTAATATTCCTTGTTTTTAATACTCATTTTTAAATTCCCTCAGTTTTCTCTATACAGTGGCAACCATCAAGATTATTATTTGTGAAGAAGGTGGAATCATAGTCCACATTTTGTCATTTTAATCCAATTTATCCAGGGAAAATTGCCCATTTTACCCGGGTTTTTTAATAAAACCTGCCCGGGCTGGGTTAAAAAAAAAAAACTGTTTTTTACAACCCTGGTGTAACTCCATTAACGATTGATTTAATATTTTCTTAGATGCATTATTTTTTACTGTTTATATTTTATTGCAAATCATTTTTTTTTTTTTTTTTTGCTGTTCTAAATAATAATAAAGCAACAATTTGAATTAAAAGTCCAGGCTACTTTAAAGTTTAAAGAGAATCATCAAGGTAAGTGATGAATATTGACTACTTTCTATCTATTTGTAGTAGGATGTTTAACTCTGTTTAAATAAAGTTGTGTACATTGTTTAATGACATCTTTATAAAGATAACCAATTAACATATTTTCTGGTGTAAATTTTTAATCATTTGCTTCATATTCAGGAAAACTTGATGCAGTATTTTAGACACACACCTTTTATATATAAATGGTCTCCCAAAGTCCTGTTTAACCCTTTTTGAGGAATAAAATTTGTTAGGAACCCTGAAGTACCGGTATAGCTAACTTCCACCAGTGAAAATAAATACAAATTTTTGTTTGACTTAGAACAAAAATTCTGCATGAATATAGGATTATAATAAGGTGAAAATATCTATTAAAATTTACTTGTGGAAGTTTGCCCTGACGGTAATCAGGCCTTGCTTGTAGGATGTATTAAAATGTTTTATTTGAAACATAATTCTTAATTTAATTCATTCTGTTAATTGAAATGCTTTTCTTTTCCTGTACAAAATGTCCAGGTTTCTTGCTATTTCTTGAAAAGTGGTGTTTAATAAAGTGAAGTTATTAAAAATGGTGATTGGAAATAATACAGAAACTCTGGTCAGATGCTGTACAAATTTGAGATAAAGCATTGCATATATGTATTGATGTGGTATATGCATAAATATATAAAGAAGCTTGCATGTTTTTCACCTAATGTGCAATACTTATTTCACACTTGAAGGTGTAAATTATTAATACGAGAGAGAGACTAAAAAATAACCGGAATGGCAGTTCTTTGGACAGGTCTTGCATATCCAGGGTTGGTAAAAAAAAAACGGGTTTTTTTCAAAAAAACCAAAAAACCCAGTTTTTTTGGTTTAAACCAGGTTTTTTTGGTTTAAACCGGGGTTTTTTTAAAAATAAGTTTTCCTATTACATATACATTCATATTTATTGATAAAAATAAACATCGTTGGATATATAAGTAATATAACTTCATTTAAAAATAATTTAAATTAAATGATTACAATCAATTATGTAGAAAATTGAAATCATTTAATATTTAAACATTTTTAGTAAAAGCTGTCTTATGTTCCATGAATAAAATTCTGTACATAGAGAAACATTGATACCTTGAAAATCTTAATAAACAATCTTTTGATTACTAGTACTATAAATAAATATATGATGTAGTTTCATAAATATAATATACTTTCCCATGGCTATTCAAAATAATTTCTTAGAAATATTTGCAATCTGAGATATCCGATTTTTCTGTTCGAACACTACATGGACAATTATTATCTTTTATTGAAAGTAAAGCTTTTTATAAAGAATTCCTGGAATGATTTGAATTTAGGAGTAGAGTCTTTACATGTTTCAAGAAGTTATTGTGTATTGTCATTTGACACTTCTCTGAAACTGCCAGGTTAAAAAAAAAAAAAAAAAGCGACAGTAAAATAAACAGTAATACCTATTTACCAGCTTTTTAGACTACTGAAAACATTTATCTTAAAATGGAAAGTAGATTTATAAAAGTTTTTATCCACTAAAACATTTAAACAGCATCAGACTTAATACACAGGCTTTTTTTTTCTAAGCTATGTTATAATACATATTACTTTTAAATGTCTAAACTAAAAATTAATACTATATCTTTTTAGGCATTTTTATGAGACTTTTTTCTATTATGTCTCAAGCGAACCTTTATCTTGATTTACCCCCATTTTTTTGTCAGATCTAAATAGTGGATTCGATTATGCAATAGATAATTTAAATATATCTTATTGCATGTTTTAGTTAAAAGTAAACAGGTGCTTCGCCAGCACCCAATTTTGTCACAACAATGTCCTTCATATCTTGAATTTCTTTTTTATTTTTAAGGCTGTTTCCGAAAGGGCAACTTTATGACATAAGTTTTAATTTATTTTTGTTCGGAAATGCATGAAACTAGCAGATGCTGTTGTTCAGAAACTATGTAATCAAACGGTGTTTTCCGTTTTTTTTTTTTTTCCAAACACAATAGATTTCTCAGAAAATGTTGTCAGAGTGGGCGTTTTCAACTTAATTTCCACATGAAAGAATAACCACTCAAGGAAGGTTAAAAACATCTTTATCATGTGATCAAATTTGCTTAGAACTCAATAAGTAATTAATTTATCAAAAATGGAAAAGACAGTTCGATTCCAAATAGCTTCCATAGTCAGGCCTTCCAATTTTATATCTTTCTGTTAAAAAATGAATTTGCACATCTGTCAAAGCGTTTAGTGCTTGTTGAGAAGAACAGTTGAGAAAGAATATTTTCTTTTACAGCTTGACTAAAATCTTAAAGGTCATTTTATGTTATTAATTATAAATGATCTGCGCTTTCTCAAAGGAAAATATTTTATTCAAAATATTGAATTTTTTTAGTCTATTTTATTTTTGCTAAATTCACCTGTTTTAAATTTTCTCTTTAGAGCTTCAAATATGTTCATCAACACATGCAATTTGTATTCTACATGCATACAAATATAACCTAGACTCACTATGTCTCACGGTGACTGCTGGGATAAGACTGTTAAAAGTAGAAATTATTTATATCCAATAATTTCAAAAACTTAAATTACAAAAATGCGAAAATATTATATTAGATTTTTTCTAAAAAAAAAAAACAAAAAAAAAACAGTTGGTTAACTAATTGATTTAAACCGTGCCAACCCTGATGGTAACAGAATAAAATCATAATGCAAAACCCCAATCCCAATGTAGAAATGCAAGAAAAACAAAGGCTTACTCCCAATAGCCATACAGCAAAGAAAACTCACAGCCAATCATTCATTGGCATACAAAACAAAGAGTAACCAATGGAGAGAATTATGATTATGTCATCATTGAGGCATAATGCAATCCTTAGTAAATCTTAACTAATCAAGCAATCTAAATAGTAAAAATATATTTTTAGCTCAAACCTGCCATTTTGGCTATTTTTAAAAATAAAAGGCTTAAAAAAATGAAGAAGAAAGAAAACTTACTACTTTTCTTTTTCTTCCCAGCTAATTTTAGAAAAATTAGTCTGCCATCTAGATTTAAAGTTTATAAGAAAAGTTTGATTGATTAAAAATGTTTGTCACTTTACAAATTTATTAATTCATCATTTTGCTAAAGCTTTGCTTGTAGCTTCTGCATAACTTGGATTTTGCATTTTTCAATAATGTGTAAAATAAATGAAAACATTAGGGAAAAAGAGAAAAAAAAAACAGATAAAAAAAAACAGCATGGTTTTTAAAAAAAAACATTTGGTTTAAACCAAACAACCCTGTGCATATCAGACATTCTTCTTGCTTGGTTCACGTCACACAACTCGTTCTGAGTTCAGTGCACTCAGTTTTTTTTCTGGGGAAGATTGTGTCTGGTCATGGTCGCAGTGCATTTTTTTGTGAGACTGTTTTCACTTGCTCCTCATTTTTTGTAATGTCAGACTTAAGTGAACAGTGTGCGGCTGCTAAATTTTACTTCCTGCTCTAGAAAAATGCTGAAGATTCAGTTCTAATGTTGCAAATAAGTTACAAAGATGATGCTATGGGAAAAACTCAAGTGTGTGAGTGTTTTTCTTGTTTTAAAAAAGGTGAAAAGTTGATTGATGATAAACCTTGTTCCGGACGTCCTTCAACTTCTAACATGGACAAAAATGTTGAGAAAATTTGTGCAATTGTTCTTGAAGACTGACAAACAGGGTTTGAAAAAAAACCAATCCACTTTGCCCACTAGTCTAAAACCCGGGGGTTTTTTCAGGTTTTTGGGGGCTTTATTGAGTTTGTTTTGGAGAACACTTTAAAAGTCTAATTTTCAAATACATAATACCTAACTTCTTCATTTATCAGTGAAACCATTTTGCATTAAGTATGAATTAACAATATATATATAAAATTAAGTTAATTTAAAAAGGTACATTTGTATCTCATGGGACTAGTTTGCTGCATTAAGACTATATTATGTAGATCAACTGCAGCTGGATTTTTAAATATAATTCTTACCTTATGTTAAACATGCTAAATTAATATAGTTTCTTTAATTCACTTCACTTCAAATCAGAAATCAGTTGAAGACAACTTTTTTAAGAACTGGGATTTATAATATTTTTTAAAATTTTAGCAAAATTTGCTACATATATATTGCAATAGTATTAAATGTTAAATTAGATTGTCATAGAAATAGAAGTGAGTGTCAATGGTATCTGTAAATTTACTCAAATGGCGATACACTTTTACTAGCTTTGCTGCTTTATCAACTCCTAAATGATTACATAATTTGCTCCAAACCAGACCAAATGTAGGAAAGTATTGTTAGATTGAAACAGAGGTAGCTGGTGCTGTGAATGTAAAGAAAAGAAAAACTGACAAAATCCAGGAGGAAATTTATCTTCTTCACCATTTTTGTGTTGAAAACTCCTGTATACTTTCATTGAACATTAAAGCAGGATAATAAATGGGAAAAGCTATAACAATATCTTAAAAGCTATAACACCTGGCAAGTAATCAGGATGGTGTTCAAGTGCCATCTTTAGGTAAGAATTAAGATTTAAAGCATTTGGATGCATTTTAGACTACAGCCATGAAAATCTTCGTTCTTTTCAGCTAATTTCTTTTTTGGTCATTTTATCTATGCTTAGAAATTCCTTTAAATCTGGTTCTTTTGAAATATATTTAAATTGGCACTTTGCATTCTCTAAAACTTTAATTAATTAAATCAATAATTTATTAATTAAAAATCAAATTACTTTTAATGAACTCTTGTAAAAAATTATGTTCATTATTTTACTTAAATTCAATTATGATACAGTTGATAAACTTAAATAATGATACAGCACAAGAAAATTTGAAAAAACCCACAATGGGTTTTTTCGGGCGGGCCCACTAGGCAAACCCTGCCAACAAAGAACCATTAAAGAAATTGTTTAATTATCTGGCCCAATTTGAGGCAGATGGGAACTGCCACAAATTGGGTTTTTCTACCATGACAATGCTCCTGCTCATGCAGCCGTATAAGTTTGCCAGTTCTTGGCTAAAAATAGAATGACTGCTTTATCCCATGCCCCCTACTCAACTGACCATGCTCCATGCAGCTTTTTTTGTTATCATAAATGAAGAGAGACATGAAAGGATATCATTTTAACGACATGGAGGAGGTAAAGAAACAAAGTGCAGAAGCTTGCAGCCATTATAGACAGATGAGTTTGAACAATGTTTCCAACAATGGAATCAATGATTAGACAAGTTTATAATGTCAAATGGAGAGTATATTGAAGGTGTTAAGGTTGTTTTGTAAAGAAAAAAAAATTAAATACAGTTTTTTAAAGAGAAATTTGGTTAATTTTGGGTATTCCTCTTACAGTTGGATATTGAGTCTATGTGAAGTGCGTTAATTAAGCTTACTTGGCTAGAGTTAGCATACAAATGTCTTAATCAATCTTTTTGTTTTAAGTTATAACAATGACAAGTTGTTTACAGTTTAAAGATATTATGACTATTGAGGTTGCGAGATAAAATAAAAAGAATAAAATTTGGGAAAACTGTTTACATGCTGCACGCTCTGCCTGAAAGAATGGTACAGTATACTCCCTAAAATCTGCTCATTATCGCAGATGTAAACAATGAAACTTTCAATTCAGATGTAGTCAAAAATTAAAGAATTCACTTTTATATCATTCTCTATGCATCTTAATATGCAACTCTCCTTTATATGACTGAACTTGTGCTTCTTCATGAAGGAAGTCAGTGTAAGTTTATTTCTGAAAAATCTTACCATAATCTTTTGCTTGAAGAATGGTACTTGACTCCCCCCCATGCAAATATCTTAACCGATATTCTCATTAAACTGTAAACTACTTGTCATTGTTTACAGTTTAAGGAGATCATGGCTATGCACATGCACATTGAGTGCAAAAAAGAATGAAATTTGACGACACTGGAATTTTCTCGTGAGCTCTCGCTGGAAGAATGCGGTATACAATGACAAATTGTTTACAGTTTAAAGAGATCATGGCTATTGAGGTTGAGGGAAGAAGTAACAGAACAAAATTTGGCCACTGGAATTTTGTCACTAGCTCTGGCTGGAAGAATAAATGGCATTTGACCCTCCTGAGTAAATAACCAATCTTCTCTTTAAACTGTAAACAACTTGTAATTGTTTACAGTTTAAAGAGAACAGGGCTATAAAGGTTGCGAGAAAATATAAAATGAAAAAAATTTGGAAAAACTCTTGGATTGCCGCAATCTCGTGCTTGAAGAATGGTACTTGAATCGAATCCCCCGAAGCAAATGTTTTAACTAATCTTCTTTTTAAGCTGTAAACAACTTGTCATTGTTTACAGTTTAAAGATATCATGGCTGTTGAGTTTGAGTGGAAAATATGGAATAAAATTTGGCATAACTGGAATTTTATCACAAGCTCTGGCTGGGAGAACGAAATGTATTTGACTTTCCCGGGGCAAATGTCTTAATCTCCCTTTAAACAGTAAACAACTTGTCTTTGTTTACAGTTGAAAGAGATCAAGGCAATTGAGGTGTCAAGAAAATATAAAAAGAAAAAAAATTAAGAAAAATCAGAGGAAGGCTGCAAAGCATTGGCTGGAGATAGGAGAATGGTATTTCTCTACCCTGTACCAAATGTTTTAACCTTCCTTTAAATAGTAAATGACTTGGCATTGTGTACAGTTTAAAGAAAGCATGGCTATTGAGGTTGACAGACAAAATAACAGAATAAAATTTGGCAGCACTGGAATTTTGTCTCAAGCTCTGGCTGGAAGAATGAATGGTGTTGGAATTCGAAAATAGGCTTAGCTTAAAGTATTCATACTTTCTTATTTGTCTTTGTGGGCTGCATCTACATGATGCTTGGAGTTATTGAATTAAAATCAAATTTCAGAACTTGTATAAAAGTCCATATGTAATATAAAATGTTTAATACTATCTATAAAAGCATATTTAACATTGTATCAAGAGAACTGAATAGTTCTCATTCATTCATCATATTTCTTTAGCTAATTCAGCCTCAATTTTATTAGCTGTGAGAGTTAAAGTTTATCCTTAAAGTCGATCCTTTTTTCTGCATTTTTAAACTTCAGATTCATTTTGTCATTTAAATCAGTTCAAAAACTTCAGTCCTGATCTGAGGGTATCAATTTTTATTAAATTCAAAAGTAGGCTTAGATTAAAGTATTCATATTAATTTTCGTATTCTTCTTTGTGGACTGCATCTACACGATTCTGGGAGTTGTTGAATTAAAATCAAAGTTCAGAACTCGAATAAAAGTCCATATGTAATGTAAAATGTTTAATTCCATCTATTAAAAGCATCTTTAACATTAGGGGGAACTTGGGATACTTGACCCAAGGACTTTTTCTCAGAATTAGGAAAGTTTTGTAAGTTGGAAGTAGCAATACTTCCTTTCTTTCAGTTACCTGACCACATGTTGAAAATAATAACTGAATCATTCCGTAAGTTTTTAAACTATCTGACAAAATACATTTTCATGCTCCAAAAGTAATTTTTTTGTTCTGTAAACTCTGATGTTATTATTTTTTTTCTGTTTAAAGGTAAGACTTTTTTAATTGATCATTTATTTTGTACATGTTTTTAGCTACAGTAACATGTATAATAATATTAATCTTCTCATTAGCAAATGGCTGCATTTTAGGGTTATGTAGTAAATGTGCAATTAGAAATACTTGACCCAAGATTGGGATTAGTACTATTCTAATGCATTTAGCATGTTTTATTTTTGAATTAAAAATATTATAATATTAAATATTATAAGTAAATAATATAAATACGATAAGTAAATGACTGTGTTCTTGTCAAATATTGCGGGAAATGGAATACAAGAAGATTTGTTGGAAAGGTTCTTGAAATCAATTCTTGACAGGCTTACTGTTCAGTTTGCAAGAAGAGTGGATGGTATGCAATTTAAATGGCTTGAAAGGAATGATATATCATAATCATAAGTTGATCCTGACCAAATAGGAGCTATTCTTCATCCACCTGAGTTTTCCATACAAATGATACAAGTTTTGGTTTAAATATGACTTTACATTTGGAGTTGAATAAATTGTTATTTTCTTATTCTGGAACTTGTTTAGGCACAGAATGATCTTTCAGACTTCTAATATTTTTAACTTTCTACAATAAAAATTAAAATTGGGTATATTAATGTTAGGCCTATGTACTAAAAATTAAAAGTATTAATTTTATTTGACAAAAATAAAAAATTATTAACCATAATATTAATTTTGTTCTTATGTAAAAGTGTTTTGTTTATTATTTTTAATCATACTCCCAAATCTATGACTTGGGTCAAGTATCCCAATGTATAGGGATACTTGACCCAAATTGAAAGTTTTGAATATTCATATTTTACTACCTCTTATAATTAATAATTTGGAATAATAATAATAAATATTGTGTAATACTTCATTAAGTATATATAGACTGCATTTACACACTCATAAGTAACGTAAAAAATAATTAACAATCCAAAACTAACAATTGGGGCAAGTATCCCTAGTTTCCCCTTCATCAAGAGAACCAAATAATTCTCATTCATTCATCATATCCTTCTAATGATAACAAATCATTAAACAATTTTTACATTTTTTTTCTGTCACGCACAGCACATATTGCCAATTTCATTCTACTTCATTTCTTAATAAATGGTATATGACTCCCCTGGATCAAATGTCTTAACCCCTCTTTAAACTTTAAACAACTTATCTTTATTTACAGTTTAAAGAGATAAAGGCAATTGAGGTGTCAAGGAAATATAAAAAGAAAAAAAAATTAAGAAAAACCAGAGGAATGCTGCATACATTGGCTGGAGAGAGTGGTATTTGTCTCCCCCGTACCAAATGTCTTAATCGATCTTCTCTTTAAACTGTAAAAAATGACAAGTTTTTTACAGTTGAAAGAGATCATAGCTATTGAGGTTGAGGTGGTGAGGAAATAAAAAAAGAATAAATTACAAAAATTGGAGGATTCCCGTGAGCTTTCCCTGAAAGAATATTTGATTCTCCCAGACAGTGATGCCGCTGTACTTAAAAAAACCTGGGTCCCCGGGACCCAGGATTTCCAAAAATCTGCGTCCCTTTTTTACAAAAGCGGGTCCCCATCAATAATAATTTATATTTTAAAGGAATAAATGAAACTTGTTTATTTGGAAAAGATAAATAAAATGCATTAATTATTGTTTTAACAATAATTAAATAATGAATTAAAACCAGTATTATTTGCACTCAAATAAGACATTTTTATAAAAATATTAAGAGAAATTTTCTTTACTTTTTTAAAAGTAAAAATGCAAGATACAATTTTAATTGTAAAATAATGTTTATTTGAGAGTAGAAGATACCAAGTTCCACTAACAAGTGTCCCTAATGTTCGCATTTCTTTTAAAATGGGGCAAGACGGGTTTATTGAAAAAGATATTTTTGCTGAAAAAAAGAATACTTATGTTAAGTAAAGGTGTACTTTTTGTTGAATGAATGGGTGCTTTCATTATACTTCCCATTGAAATATTTGTCAGCATAGATCTGTGTTGGAATCAGACATTTTCCTTGGAAGGGAAATTTACATCTAAATCACTAGTAAGCATCAAATCTTAAATGTTCTGAAGGTGGGAGACATTTCAATGCAGTAAGAAGGAGGAGGGGGGGGGGGAGATTTTTCACTGTTTCACCTACTGAATACATTATCAAAGTACACTGAAATCATGCTGTATTTTTAAGAATATCAAAAAAAAAAAATTAAATCCCATTTTATGAATTTTCTACCTATAAGTTTAATTTGCACATCTTTTTTGGTGCTTTGACTAAATTCACGTTTTTTCCGCGTTACTTTGACGAAATTCGCGTTTTTCCGCGATCCTTTCGTTGAAATTCGCTATTTTTTCGCGAGCCTGTCACGAAAATCGTGTTTTTTCTGCGATACTTTGACAAAATTCGGCATTATTCCGCAATTTTTCGACGAAATTCCCTATTTTTCGCGATCTTTTGACACAATACACTATTTTGTTTCAGCCCTTTTACGAAAATAGCGTTTTTTCCGCGATATTTTGATGAAATTTGTGCTTTTTTCGCGATCCTTTGACGAAAATCGGCTTTTTTACGCTATTTTTTGCCGACATTCGTTATTTTTGGGGGATCCTTTGACGAAATACGCTATTTTTTCGCGATCCTTTGACTAAAATCGGCTTTTTTCCGCGATATTTTGATGAAATTTGCGCTTTTTCGTGATCCTTTGACAAAATTCGCCTTTTTTCGCGATTTTTTGACGAAATTCGCTATTTTTTCGCGATCTTTTAACGAAATACGCTAATTTGTCGCTGCTCTTTTACGAAAATCACGTTTTTTCGCAATATTTTGATGAAATTTGCGTTTATTTCCGCGATATTTTGATGAAATTTGCGATTATTTCCGCGATTTTTTGACGAAATACTTTTTTTTTTCGCGATTCTTTGACGAAATACGCTATTTTTTCGAGGCCCTTTTACGAAAATCGCTGTTTTTGCACGATATTTTGATGAGATTTGCGCTTTTTTTCGCGATTCTTTGACGAAAATCGGCTTTTTTACGCGATTTTTTAACGAAATTACACGTCCCGTGGGACGCGTAAGAGCTATTTTTTTGCGTCCCGTCTCCGATTTTTCACGTAATGTACGCGCTATAGCGCGTCCACGGCATCCCTGCTCCCAGAGCAAATGTCTTAGCCAATTCTCTCTGTAAACAAACACTTATTGTTACAGTTAAGAGATCAGGGCTATATAAAGGATGCAACAAAATATAAAATGAATAAAATTTGGAAAAGCTGTTATTTTGCCACAATCTTTTCTGTACAGTTTAAAGATATCATGGCTGTTGAGCTTGAGTGGAAAAAAATGAAATAAAATTTGGCGTCACTGGAATTTTGTCACGGGTTCTGACTGGAAGTATGAATGGCATATGACTCCCGCAAAACAAACGTCTTAATCTCCCTTTAAACATTAAACAACTTGTCTTTGTTTACAGTTTAAAGAGATCAAGGCAATTGAGGTGTCAAAAAAATATAAAAAGTAAAAAATAAATAAAAAAAACCCAAAGGATTACTGAGAATTGTATTTTACTCCCCTGCAGCGAATGTCTTAACCGATCTTCCCTTTAAATTGTAAACAATGACAAGCTGTTTACAGTTTAAAGAGATCATAGCTATTGAGGCATTGAGGAAATAAAAAAGAATAAATTGCAAAAATTGGAGGAAATCATGTGAGATCTCCCCAGAAGAATATTTGATTCACCTGGAGCAAATGTCTTAACTGATTCTCTCTGTAAACTGTAAGCAACTTGTTTTTGTTATAGTTAAAAGAGATCAGGGCTAAAAAGGATGCGACAAAATATAAAATGATTAAAATTTGGAAAAACTGTTAGATTGCTATAATCTCTCGCTAGAAGATTAGTACTTGACTCCCCCAGAGCAAATGTCTTTACCAATCTTCTCTTTTAGCTGTAAACAACTTGTCATTGTGTATAGTTTAATGAGATCGTGGCTATGGATGTTAAATGCAAAAAATAACTGAATAAAATTTGGCAACGCTGGAATTTTGTCGCAAGCTCTCACTGGAAGAGTGGTATATAACTCCACTGAAGAAATGTCTTAACCGATCTTCTTTCTAAACTGTATGCAATGACAAATTGTTTACAGTTTAAATAGATCATGGCTATTGAGGTTGCGAAGAAATAAAAAAAAATTAAAATTTTGAAAAACTGCAGGATTGCCATCAGCTCTGGCTGGAAGAATGAATGGCATTTGACTCCCCTGAGTAAATAACTTAACTGATCTTCTCTTTAATCTGTAAACTTAATCTGTAGATTGTTTATACACCTGAGACCTGGCATCCATTTAATTGGATGTTTTGCTTTCTCCTTGTATTGCGTTAAATTTCATTGTAGCAATCTAAAACCAGTTGGTTTTGGTAATGTATGAATCAAAAATCAACATTCAGCTTTTGGATTTTGGCAACGGTAACTACTTTGTTTACAAAATGGTGTAATAAATAAATGAGTCAAGTTGGAATTCTATGTTCTGCTGGTAATTTTCGTTTTTGTTATTTTAATTTGTTTAAACTATTTTTATTTTGCAATTTTTAAATCAGATGTTAATACTTGCCTTATGTTCTTTATAATGAATTCTATTCCTTCCCATACTTCTCGCATTTTTTAAAATTACTTTAAATTGAGTTATGGCCTGAATATCCATTTAGATGGATGTGCTGTAAAACAAAATTAAAAAATCGAAATTTATTAATTTCTTTAAAAACATCATTTTTGATACCTATTTGTTGAAAAAACTCATATTTAAAAAATTTATGCATTACATTTTGCTTGGGTCTCTTGAGGTTATAGTTTGGTTATGAAAAATATGTAATCTTACCTGTAACAGACCAGCATCCAATATGTAACAGACAAACAAATAAGCATATAAAAAGAAGCTATGCTGATTATAATGGATTTTATTGATTTTGACTATTCAACCTTTTATAAAATACATTGCAAATATAAAAAATCTAGGTTTCATACTATCAGAAAATATGTGTATTACCTATTTGATGTAAAAAATAAAATACTAAAAAGGGTAACATTGGCTTGGAATTGCCCAAATATAAAATTTAGAAAAACTATCAGATTGCTGTGAGCACTGGATGGAAGAATGGTATTTGACTCCTCCAGAACAAATATTTTAACCGATCTGAAATGGTATTTGACTCCTCCAGAACAAATATATTAACTGATCTTTTTTAAACTCTGAACAACTTGTCATTTTTTACAGTTTAAAGAGATCATGGCTATTGAGCTTGTGTGGAAAAAATGTAATAGAATAAAATTTGTGAACATTGGAATTTTGTCACGAGCTCTGGCAAAAAGAATGTTACTTGACTCCACCAAAGTAAATGTCTTAATCAATCTTCTTTTTAAACTGTACACAACAACAAGTTGTTTACAGATTAGAGAGATCATGGCTGTTGAATTTGCGAGGAAATGAAAAAGAATAAAATACAAGAACTGGAAAATTGCTGCAAGCTCTTCTAAGAAGAACTGTATTTCACTCCCCTCAGAGTAAATGTGTTAACCAATTTCTCTTTAAACTGTATACATTGAGAAGTTGTGTGTAGTTTAGAAAGTAGCTTTTGAGGTTGCAAGGAAATTAAAAATATTTAAATTCGGAAAAACTGGCTGGAAGAGTGAATATTTGACTTTCCCCGAGCAAAAGTCTTAACCAATCTTCTCTTTAACCACTTCCCTTACTATTTTTTTTTTTTTTAAATCTTCAAAAAATCATCACATCATTGCATTTCATCATTTGCATTTCATATCACAAAACTTGGAAAACTGTCAATCAAATATTATATATAATTTAATTATATAATTTATTATATAAGAGTATTTTCTTACTTTTTAAGCTTCAGGCTGAGTAAAAATGTGATAAAACAAATCGTAGTGAGCCAGAGTTTTCTCTGGATAATAATTATCATACGTACAAACCGTAGTATACGATGTTCTCTTTAAACTCTAAACAACTTATCAGTTTTAACAGTTTAAAGAGATCATGGCTATTGAGGTTTCAGGGAAATAGAAAATAATAAAATTTGAAAAACTGTAGGATTGCCATGAGCTGTTGTTGGGATAACTGTAGCTATGCATTTTTAATATTATTTTCTTTTAACCAACTTTAGTTTTGAGGAAACCACCCTTTTTTTATATCTCCATTTAAATATTCAAAATTAAACATGCATTTTGTCCGTTTAATATTAAATTCTGTTTAGTGTTATGTTGTCGTATTTATACGTATGTTATTTATTCTATTCAGTTAAGTGTTTTATTATGCATTTTGTTCGATAAAACTTGTTTTAATTTCCCTTTTTTGATTTCATTTGTCCAGATCAAAATACCATGTTCATATGAAGATGGGTAAGTGGATGAAAAATGGACCTTTAAGACGACATATGAAGACCATCTCTGTTTCTGGTCGAAGAAAACACATTAATTTGTTGTGAGTTCTTCCTTGCCTTGTGTATAAAGAACCTTCAACTCAAGTGTGTGGCAGCTCTATACCTGAGAAGAGCAGGATATGGAAAAGTCAAATGACATAAATACAAAAATACACCCCTTGTTATTTAAAATATAGTTTTAAATATAAAAGAGAAGAAAGTATACATATTCGCCTGCTTGTTATTTGTAATAAGTCTTTAACCATGCACTAAAACCATCTCTTCTGATGAGACTTTTTGGATCTAAATATGGTTATTTAAAGAATAAGCCAATGTAGTTTTTTTCAAAGGAAATTGACAGAGTTTCCTGAAAACAGTCAGAAAATAGCCTCATTCTCAGAATTGAATGAGAAGTTGTCACACACGTTTTATAAAGTAAATTTAAAAATAATCAAAGCAGGTAAACCTCACACCATTGGTGAATATTTATTGTTACCAGCTGCTGAAGACAGGGTTGATACTGTTTTGGGAGAAAAAGCAGCTGAACAACTTAACTCAATTCCTTTGTCTAATAACATTGTATCACACAGATCTGTAGAAATGATGTCACCAGTTAATTTAAAAACTTAGAACTAGTCAATATTATTCTATTCAATTAGATGAGAGCACAGCTATTACAAACATGAGGAGGCTCAAAGAGGTGTCCTTATTTTGTGAACCCTTAAGTGATTGAACTACTGCTCAAGAGATTTTTGAAAAATTACATCAGTTTATGCAGTTGCATAACATAGATTGGAAAAAAAGTATTGAAGTCTGTTTGGATGGTACACATGCAATGACGCGCAGGCATGATGAAATCTTTGCAAATATTCAAGAAGCAAAATTTGTTCACTACAGCATTCACCAATTGTCCTAGCCTCACAAAAAAAAAAAAAAAAAAAAAAAAAAAAAAAAAAAAAATCAAGAACAATGAATTCATGACTGTTTTCTATTTAAGAAGCAGAAATAGAGGTGTACGTGATAAATGGTTGTTGCATATAAAAGTGTGATGGCTCTCATGAGTTGATGTTTTAACTCTCTTTTTTGAACTCTGTTTAGTTCAAATGTTTCTCACTGACATAATGACAGATTTAAAGAATATTTCGTAAATTGTGGCTTTGCTGATTAGCTTATGTGGCAGATATATTTTGTGTATGAAATGATCTAAACAGGTGTTTTCAAGGATTTCATATCATGCCTTTTTTAGTATATGACAAAACAATAGCTTTGAAAAGAAAGCTGCCCATCGCCATAAATGACTTAAAAAGTGAAACACTATCATCATTTACTCAATTAGATTTCCATGACTGAAAATGAAATTGTAAAAATATCTCCAGATTTGGCAGGGATATAAACAAGCACTGTAAAAGAGTAATGATAGATCATGAAGAATACTTTCCTGAAAATTTAATGCCAGAGTAGTGGATAAGGAATTTGTTTCTCATTAGAGACGCTGTGCCACTACCTCTCAAGAGAAAGGGGAAAAAAATAAACTCATTAAGCTCTTCTGTGGTAGATTACTGTAGTCCACATTCAAAAGGATGAGCATAACTGAATTCTCATTGGAGAGGGAAGCAGACTTCCCTCTAATATCTGTAAAAGCTCTAAGATTCTTGCTTGTTTTTAGAACAACACATCTATGTAAATGTTCTTTTCCTTCATTTCTTTATATATAAAACAAATAGTGGAATAAAAAAAAATCATCTGACTTATGGCTAAAGAGAACTAATATTGAACCAGATGCAAGGGATTTGTTCTTGATTTATTAAGCCCATCCTTCTCATTAGCAATGCATGGGACTTAGTTCAATCAATCTACTATATATGAATCGGTGTATGCTAATATGACATTATGTATTGTAGATTTTTTTTTCTACCAAAACATTGTATTTTCATATTGCATGTGTTATTAAAATTCAATTATAACTGAATGTTAATAAAATGCAGTCAATCTAACAATTTAGTTATATAATCATAATCATGCATTTTTAAATACAATATAACCTATTAACCCTGTCTCTGCTCATCCCGCAATTTCCACAGGCTGCGTAAAAGTAGCAAAATATACACAACCTGTGATTTCTGCAGGGATGAATTTAACCAAGATTAATTTTCAGAATTTCACTTTTATATAATTATTTTTCAAATTCAGTTTTCTGACTTTTTTTTTTTTTTTTTTGTATGATCTAATTCTATATATATATATAAAAAAAAATACATATTGTAACTCTAAAATATATATAGATTTGAAATATGTAACAAAATAAATGCAAAATTTTTGAACCGATTTTGATAAAAAAAAAAAAAAAAAAAATTATGCAGCGAGAGAGTTAAGTCAGAAGCATAAAAGACAGGGGAAATATTGAGTTGCACAGGTTTAGGTTTTGTAAGTTTTTTCTATATTAGCTTTACGTTTGTTACCTGGTGGTACATGGAAGGATGGACTTTGATTTAGTAGTACGTCAGTTCAAATGTCTGGGAACATTTGACAATAAATAAATCTATCAACTAAATTATTTCCTCCTTCCAAAGTTTCTGCTCATCTCCCTTTGCACCTCTCCTCGAATCTCATAAAGTTTAAAATCTTTAAATTTTTTTTTTTTTTTTTGCTCTATTTGTGATTTTGTTGTAACAATAATTAAATAGCCATCTAAATTATCCCTCCTCCCCAAAAAGTCTACCTTTTTTTCTTTGCCTCCTGCCTTGCAGACACAGTTTAAATTTTGTTTTTTGTGCTCTATTTATAACTTTCTTGTAACAATAATTAGGTAATCATTTAAATTACCCCCTCCCCAGCAAAATAAAATCCTGCTTCTCTTTCTTCTTCCCTCCCAAAGCATTCAAAGTTAAAATATCTTTAAAACCATTATTTTTAAGTTTTTTATGTGCTATTGTTACTTTGTAGCATTAATAAAAATAAATAATTATCTAACTCTCCCCTTATATTTCGATTCCTTCAGCCCTTCCCCTTGAAAAAGGGATGAATTTCGAGATGTTGGGGAGGGGGGGGCAGGGATACTTTCTTCATTTTTGCAGTTTGTCCATTCTCACCCCTGTTTCTTTATTAATAAAGATGGAAAAATTATTTTTAGTAAACATATTTATTTTAAAACATTAATTATAGATGGGATTTTCAAGGGTGAGAACAGCCAAACTTCAAAAAAGTTAAAACCACCTGCTTGTTTAGTGATTAAAGTGCTGGCTACTGGGCAAGAGGTATTGGGTTTTGAATCCCAATTAAAACAAGGCGGTTTGCAGTGGGTCAAACTCCACTTCAAATGGAGGTCCCAGTCTGATTGGTCCTCTTATGCAAAAGATGACTATAGCACCCATAGTCAATCAACCAGCCAACCAAAAAAGAAGAAAAACTTGGTTTTGTCGCTCCTTCCCCCAGCATATTTAGAAATATCCCCTGTTGGGAGGAAATGGCTGGTCAAAAATTTCTGAGGGGAGAGGGAAGAGATTTTAGATGAGTGATTTTTAACCTTCTTCAAAATAAGAAATAGGGCAGAATTTTGAAAAAAATAGGATTAAAGATTTTAAACTGTTTACTGGAGGGTGGAGGAAGGTACAGAGAGCGAAGTGGAACTTCTGTGGAAGAGGAGGCTAATTTAGATGATTGATTATTTATTTATTGTTACTGGAGTGCAACAAAAACAGCAGAAAATTTAAATAAAATACTTTTAAATTTGTATGGTGGGAAGGGGCAAATATTTTGGATGTGGGTAATGTAAGTTGCAAAAGTCTTCAGGAAAAGGTAGGGATAAAAATTAAAAACAGAAAACCTTTTTTTTTTATTAGTGCTTTGAAAAATTTGAAATTTCAAAAAATTCAAAGTATCATAACTAGGTGACTTTTGGTCATAGAAGGATGGAATTTTTACTGTTGTACTTGTCAGTGATGAATAAAACTTACAAGATCCAGGGATTGTATAAAAATTTAAAAAGTAATTTTAGAAAATTAATGGCAGACCTATTTCAACAACCAGGGTTGCAAAAAACCTGGGTTTTTTTTATAAAAAAAAAAAACTCAACCCGGCTGGGTTTTATTGGGTTTTTTGTTTTTTATGAAGTGAGGGCAGTGGGAGTCCCTTATTTTTTAAAGTATATGTATTAAATTAAGAAATCTTATTATATTTTTATTGATTAACTTAATAATTAAGTAATTTGAATTGAAATAACACAAATAAACAGTGTAAAAGCCTCTGAAAAAGCTTTTACTTCTTACATCATATAATATTATATAATAACCACATATCACATATCTAAGAGTTACTTTAATAGATTACTTTTTATCTGTATTCCCCACTAAGAACACATTTTTGAAACACATCTTTTATTATTTATTAATCAAATAATGCTTGATAATATTTTCAAGATATCTATGGTTCACTGTATAGAACAGTTTATTCTTTGAACATAGCTGTTACTAAAAATATTTAAATTACAAATGATTTTAATTACCTACATAAACGATTGTAATTATTTAATTTGAATATTTTGAAATGAAGTTATTATACTTATGTAATAGCCAACAATATTTATTTTTATCAACAAACATGCATCTGTATGTAATAGGAAATGATACTTAAAAAACAAAAAAAAAAAAACAAACAAACAAACAAAAAACAGGTGTAAACAAACAAACAAAAACTGGTTTGTTTGGTTTTTTGCAAAAAGTCTTTGTTTTAGGGGAGGGGGGGGGGCAACCCTGGCCAAAAGTGAATAAGTCAAATTTGTATCCAGTTGGGAACTTATATTATGAAGTTGCATATTGTTAAATTAAATTATAATATAAAAGACCTTGTCATTTTTTATCTATGTGGAAATGTTATGATTAGCTATGTATATTGATTTTGGCTTTTTTTTTCCTTCCATAATATTAACAGGCTTTTAACAGACTTAATCACTTATTTTATTTTGACTTTGTCACATTTTGATTTGGCAGTACACCCAAAATATGTTTTAATAGGATAGTGTAACTCTTTAAACACAAAGGTAAAAAAACTAATATAAAAGTTACTGAATATTAAATAATAATATCATGGATTTTAAAACACCCAGTAAAACCCGCTTTGACATGGGTTTTATTGGGTTTTACCCAAAAAAACCACACGTTTTTTTTTTTGGGGGGGGGGGGGTAGGTGGGTTTTTGCAACCCTGTCAACAACATAACTCCTACTTTATTTTAAAATGCTTTTTCAATTTATATTGTCTGTGTCTCCAACAGGTAAAAAGTTAAAACACATTTCAATCTTTTTGGAACACCCTGTATAGCAGTAAATTATATATTTGTTAAATCACTGTACAAACAATTACTATATAACAAAATTGTAATTAAAATTTATTTTAAAAATTAAGTTTTTTTTCTTCTGATTTTCTATGATCCCAGCAAGAATGATCTCCCTAATTGTTCTGTTTTCTTTTATCACTACGGAGTAAGTAAATCATGAAAGATATTCATGTTAATCAAGCATAAAGGCCTTTAACTTTTTTTCATTTCCTAAAGATTTTGGCCCATAGCACTGTTCGATGAATTTATTCTAAATATTTCATTCTTACTTTGTTTCTTCTTGTTTTTTTTTAATTTCATTTATGGATATTTTCTAAGTATTTTAATAATGAAAGTTACAAAATAAATTTTTTATGTGAATGTTTTTATCTTTTAGATATAAATGAACTGAACCTGCCAAAGACTTGTAAAATGGAGTTCCCAGAGCCTGATGACCTTTTAAATTTTAAACTAATCATATCTCCAGATGAAGTAAGTGTTGTATAATAAGTGTTATGGAAAATGGTTTGAAATTTTCAATTCAAGAATTGTTTTTTATTTTAAATGTTGTCTTATAGGGTTTTTATCGTGGAGGATGCTTTAGTTTTAGCTTTCGAGTTAGTCCAAATTATCCTCATGAGCCACCCAAAGTGAAATGTGAAACTATGGTCTATCATCCAAATATAGATCTAGAAGGAAATGTTTGTTTAAATATTTTGAGGTAGGTCATTTATTCTATTTTCTTGCTTGATGCAGTAATGATTGTGTTCCAGTTGTACACTAAATCTCGGTATTTTATTCTTTTATAAAACTAAATAAATTCTAGTTTTTCAGATATCACTTTCATTTCTACATATCGAATCTTTGAGACCTTACATGTCTTGTTTTGGAAAAATCAAATATTAAATGTATTATAATTATATTAGAAAAAAAAAATGTGAAGGTTTATGAAACAAAAATAAACATTTTTCTAGACCAAAAAATGTAAAAATTTATTTAAGCATGTTTTATAATCTGAAATTGTTAAAATGTTATTCAGCTTGTCTTATGCATTTCATGTACATATTTACATAATTTGAAAATGTAAAGTTTTTAATTTGTAAATGAAAAATACTTTTATATGTGCTTTTTAAATATGCTTGTCCACACATACATTTCTTCATGATTTTGTAAATTTCTCCGATAAAAAAAAAAAAAAAAAAATGTTAAAATTTCTAATAAATGCCAACTATTTTAATTTTATGAATTTAATATAATGCCACCTCTTTATTTCAGAGAAGATTGGAAACCTGTTCTTACAATTAACTCCATTGTTTATGGATTGCAGTATTTATTTTTGGTGAGTGTTTTACTATGCTGTGCTTTTATTGTATTAGCTTTTTTTACATAATTTAGCATTTGTTGATAATTTTATATTCTGATTTTTTTTTTTTTTTTTGACTTCTTATTAGTGCTGACTCTGAAATAAAAGGGGGAAATTCACCAAATTTACCGGGGAAATTCAATAAAAAAAATGACACTTTATTTTTTCAAAAAGGACGTTCTTTTGTGACCTGTTAAAAAAAAAAAAAAAACTTTTTCAGAACTTTAGTCTCCTTTTGTCAGTAGCACCTATATTTGCATAAATGTTGGTATGAGGAAATGAGATGGAGGATAGTGACAAGAACAATAGTCAACCACTGTGAAACTGTGAAAGCTGTAAGGCACTTAGAAAGGGAAGTAAGTGCTGCCAGATGTTGCTTCCTGCCATATTATACATGCTGTTTATACATAAAACTAATAATATTTGATAAAATGAAGTATGTAACTTTTATGGTTCATTTACAGGAACACCAAAGAGAATTCCGTTATATTACAGCCTATGGGAGGAAATTATTTGCAGTGTATTTTAATGATGTTAAAGAAAGTTTTTATCTGGCATAAAAAGCATTTCATTTAAAAATATTTAAATCTAATATAATTTGCAATAATAATTTTCTGCAAGTAAAAGTATAAGTAGCTAGTATCTTATTTTCTTATTCTACTTTTGCAATAATGCATTTATAACAAGTTAGAGCTAAAAAAGAATGATATCTACTCAACAGCTATTGCAAAAGAATGTATAAGAGAAAAAGATCTAATTGGTTTAAGAACATTAACCATAGTAATGGTTTCTTTGGTAGAGGTTGAATAATTTTAACACTTTTAAACATATTTAAAAAGTGCTTATGAATTCAGTTTGTCTGTCTGTCTTTCAGTGTTCTAATTCTCATAAATATACTCAGATTGCCATGCAATTGATATATGTTAATGAAGCTGTGGCATGTTCGGCATTAAAAGTGAAGTATGTAACTTTTATAATTTATTTACAGGAACACCCAAAAGAATTCCGTTACATTACAGTCTATGGGAGGAAATTATTTACAGTGTATTTTAATGATGTTACACAATTTCAAACATATTTAAATTGATATATATCACTAAGGTGCCCTAGAAGGGGCATATAATAGAATATAGTATGCATAGCATTCATCGTTCATTTACAGCAGTGTTTCTTAACCTGTGTGCCATGAGAGATTGTCAAATGTGCTGCAAGGGTTTTTGTCCAATAATTAAATTTGCATGGTGTTGTATCATAGATATGACATTTCTATTTATTATATGCTATCTTTCTTGTTCACTCTTGTATAAAGTTCACTACATCGAATTCGGATTCATCACAATTAAGATGGAGCAACCTCAAATACCATTCTGTGTAGTCTGCAAAAAGAAACTTGGAAATAAAGCTCTCGTTCCTAGTAAACTGGAAAGATATTTGGAAACTGAACACCCGTAGGTAAAAAACAAACCAAGAGAATATTTTTAAAATCTGTCAGTGTGGCAAGATAAAACAGCAAAATTTTTTTAAAAACTGTATAAAGATGCCAGAAAAGAGATTGATTGCCAGCTACAAGGTTGCAGAATTAATAGCACAATGCAAAAAAGCACACACTGATGCTGAGTCCATTATTGCACCAGAATTAGCTGTCATTGTCAAAACAATACTGGGAAAGAAGAGACAGAGAATGTCAAGAAAGTATCATTTTCGAGAAAATACCATTATGACACAATATCGTGCAGAATCAAAGATTTATCTTCAGACTTAAAAAACAAAAACAAATTGTCGATAATTTTGAATCCATGACAGTGAACTCTGGTCACTTCCGATTGATGAATCGACAGATATCTATCAGTGGAAAAGCACAGCTCTTTGCTTTTATTCGATTTGTTAAAGATAAAAAATTCTTGAATGAGTATCTTTTCAGCAAAGATTTTAGCACGATAGCAGAAAAAGAGATATTTGAGCTTGTAAAAGAAAATATTTCAAGCTTTGGTTTGCTGTGGGAAAAGTGCATTGGCGTTTGTACAGACAAATGTCCATTAGGATGGAACTTAAGTATAGGGTAAAAAAAAACTTTTTTGTTTTAATGTGTAATAGTGAAAACTTTTAGGTAGCTTTCATTACAAAAAGCTACCTATTGCAGCCGTTCGGAGGAAAGCGATTTCAAAAAATTTTGGTATATTTTCATCGATCATGACCCCCAGACCCCGAAACCACCCTCCGTTCAAAATTGATATATATATATATCTGACCTATGTCACACTGTAACTCTCGTAATTATGAACCGATTTCGCTGTAATTCGGTGTGTACATAGTATATACCAATGTCTCGACCGAGTTCGTTGGCCAGCTACATCCGCCGTTTTGTTTCAAAATGGCGGCCATTTAAAATTTAAAAAAAAATTTAAAATTTGAAATGTGGTACCAAAAAAATAAAAATGGAAAAATATTATTTTGTTATGTATTTGACCTTTATACAAAGATTCCGGAGCAGTTTTTGTTTCGTCTATATCTTAAAAAATGGCTGAGTTATAGCATTTTGAATTTCTAGCGTGACTGACATTTTGAAACGTCCTGAATTTTGTCACGCGATACAAGGCATATTTATGAACCGATTTCGATATAATTTGGCGTGTACATAGTACATACCAATGTCTCGACCGAGTTCGTTGGCCAGCTTCATCCGCCATTTTGTTTCAAAATGGTGACCATTTAAAATTTTTTTAAAAGTTTAAAATTTGAAATGTGGTACCAAGAAATTGAAAATGGAAATATATCTTTTTCTTATGTGTTTGACCATGATACAAAGATTCTGGAGCAGTTTTTGTTTCGTTTATATCTTAAAAAATGGCTGAGTTGCAGCATTTTAAATTTCTAGCGCGGCTGACATTTTGAAACGTCCTGAATTTTGTCTCGTGATAAAAGGCGTATTTATGAACCGATTTGGATATAACTTCGTTTATATATAGTACATACTAATGTCTCAACCGAGTTCGTTGGCCAGCTTCATCTGCCATCTTGTTTCAAAATGGCGGCCATTTAAAAAAAATAAAAAAATTAAAATGAGATACCAAAAAATTTGAAAATGAAAAAGATTTTTTTTGTATGTGTTTGACCTTAATACAAAGATTCCGGAACAGTTTTTGTTTCGTCTGTATCTAAAAAAAGGGCTGAGTAATAGCATTTTGAATTTCTATTGTGGCTGACATTTTAAAACGACCTGATTTTTGTCACGCGATAACAGGCGTATTTATGAACCGATTTGGATGTAACTTTGTCTGTACATAGTACATGCCAATGTCTCGACCGAGTTCGTTGGCCAGCTTCATTCGCCATCTTGTTTCAAAAGGGTTGCCATTTAAAAAAAAATAATTTAAAATTTAAAATGAGGTATTAAAAAATTGGAAAATGAAAAAGATTTTTTTTATGTGTTTGGCCTTGATACAAAGATTCCAGAGCAGTTTTTGTTTCTGAAAATTTGTTCTTTTGTTTACATCTTAAAAAATGGTTGAATTATAGCACTTTGAATTTCTAGCAGGGTTAACATTTTGAAACGATCTTGTATTTGTCACGCGATAACACACGTATTCGCCTATTTCGATGTAAGCAGGCATGTGGATAGTATACATCAATACCTCGACCAAGTTCGCTGGCCAGATTCATCAGCCATCTTGTTTCAAAATGGCGGCCATTAAATTAAGAAAAAAATATATGTTTAAAGTGAGGTGCAAAAAAATTAGAAATTGAAAAAGGTTTCTTTCTTAAGTATTTGACCTTGAAAAGGATTCAGGAGCATTTTTTGTTTGTCTTTACCTTAAAAAATTGCTGAGATATAGCAGTTTCAATATCTATTGTGGGTGACATTTTGAAAAATCTGATTTTTTGCATGCGACAGCACTCATATATATCAACCGATTCCGATGTGAGTGAACATGTGCACAGCAATTACTAAGGTCTCGACCAAGTTCACTGGTTAGCCTCATCCACCATGTTGTCTTAAAATGGCAGGCACTTTAAGAAATCGCCGAATTTGGCAGCCAAATATAAGTTACTTTTAAAAAAAGCACCTTGGATAAAGCTGACTAATTTCGCGAAATTCTCATTCATTATATTGATAAAAATTAGTATTGAACCTCCTATATTCGGTTTCCACTAAATTGAGCTTCGTGTGTTTGAATGATATAAGTTGGCTTTTTTAAAATAAGGAATATGAAAGCTACCTCTTCCTCCCGGCACTGGCCGGAAGGACTTTTTTCCTTTTTGGATGTCTAAATTATTGGCTGAAAAGGTTTTTTAAAATTAGTTCGTTTTCCGGTTCCTCAAGGTTTTAAAATTTCAGTATAAAGTAACTGAAAGTAAACAACATAGCTGTTAGCTCATATCTGCTTATATTAATTAAATACTACCCAGAAGTCACCATGAGGAGATGGCTAAATATGGACTTCCACCCTCCTTACCTCTCTTTGTTATGGATTAATTCAGTTGGATATTCAGCCTACTGACTTATAATCCTTCTTTGGTAAACTTTGTCATTACATTGCGGTAACTCAATTTTCACATTACTTGCTTAATATCTAAAGACGGTAGATGCAGCTCGTGAGACAATTTTGACGCACGTTTCCACTGTTTGAGTATGAAAAGGAAAATTTAAAATTCAGGTGTTTCCCCTGTTTGTAACTCTTTTAAAATTCTTCATCCAATCAGTCCATCAAGACAGGATCCATTTTTTAATAGTATATAATTTCAATATGTTCGCATTTTTTCAAGTTACTTTCCTACTGGGTGAGAAAATTCTTTAGTAACCTAAGTTTTTCCAGCAAGATGTTGAAATAAGTATCTAAAATAAAAGTTCATTTGCATGTAATAAGCAAATTATCCATTACAGTCTTGCTTCCAATGTTTTGACAACTCCAGATTTGCATCCTACAATGATGGCATTTCTGTTTCATTCAATAAATTTCAAACTTGAAATGTCCGTTTTATTATTTTAAAAAAACACCAAAATTGCAGTGGCTACATTAATATAAGGAGAAGATGTCAATGGAATATGACCAATATATTTTGATCCTGGTTTTTGAAATAAGACCTTGTTCTTGAATGATTTTTCGATATACTTTTTCTACTTTCGTTATATTCTTTTGCTTCAGTTATCACAGTGTTATCCTTTTTGCCATCAAAATACAAACTTCTAAAATTAACTCATTTTGTCTTTCTTGTTCTTTTAAATAATTCCCTTTTCTTTGTCTTCAAGTCCTTCTTTCAGTTACCTTTTCCTTATTATCATCAGAAATACCCATATCTTCTAGGGTACCTGTACTATTTGCAGTTCTGTCTAATACTCTGGTTCTTTCACCTTGTTGATTGTTAAATTCAGATTTAGAAGAACTACCGATTGAATTATTTCCTTCTGAACAATTTTCATTTGGCGAGTCATTCAATTAAAACATCACTTTCTTGTTTTAAAATAACTTTTACTTTCCTTGATATTTATTTCTTTTTCCAGTCTTGCTACACATTTTTTGCAGTTTTTATATAAAGTGATCCTATTGCCATCACCCCATCTCTCTTTGGTCTTTGAGAAAGCGACGTTCTTGTTCTGATACAGAATAATATTTAGTGCATTTAGACAAAGTTTTTTTGCACGATGACCTAACATTTTGTAATTTTATATTGGATGTGGTATTATTCTTTCTAATCTTAATTTTTTTTTTTTTTTTTTCAAATTTTGACATTTCTCACTATAGTCTGATAATTTTTTATGATTTGTGTATCAGAAACCATTGGAATTGAGGGTCTCAGCAATACACTTCTAACTCTATCAGCAACAGCTTTAGATATTTCAGAAACAGTATGTTCCAGTTTCCAGCTGGCAGATTTTAAGTTAAATTGAACCCATAAATAATGTTTCATAACATCTTCATACGTTCGTCAAAGGCCAAAGATGGCAATCTAATGTTAATTATTTTAGTTCGCAAAATACAAGACACTTCAACAATTTTCTAGATTTAGGCACGTCAGCAGACATTGTCATATTTGACACCGACTGTTTTATTGAAAAATAATCGAAGAAACTGTTAACACACACTAAAACGGACTAACTTGTTATGTGTCGCAGCCAAATAAATCAGAGACAGTGAAGGCCGATGCCCACTTTGCTGGCTTCTACAAAAGTCAAATAAAGTGTGGCCATCATTTCCATGGCACTCAAAGTAAATTATTCTCTTTATTACAAGACATTAATATTTCATTAATTTAATTTTGCAAAATATAAATTTAACAATAAGCTTAAAACCACTTTTCATGCAATTATTGGCTTTTATTTGTTTTTTAGGGAAAATCATATGCTTTGAGGAACCGGAAAATATCATTTTAAAATTAAAAGAAAAATATTTTCTTTTTATGGAGTTAAAAAGGAAAAAAATAATCACTATTAGAATATAAAATTCGAAACTTTGTTTTTTAGTTCCACTCTAATGTCCATCAATGTTGAGAAACAAAAAAAGATTTATCACACTTGTGCGGCAAGAAAATCAAAATATTATAAACTTCCACTGCATGATTCACAGAGAATCTCTCGTCTCAAAGTCTAATTCCAGATATGTTGATTGTTATGAACCAAGTCATCCAAGTGGTCAATTTTATCAAGAGTCGACCTCTTAAATCCCGAATTTTCTATCAGCTGTTCAACGCTATGGATTCTGACTACAAAACTCTTTTATATCACACTGAAGTGTGTTGGCTTTCGAAAGGAAAGGTTTTGAAATTACTCATATACCTGAAAGCAGAAGTGATTTTGTTCTTGGAAGTTGGAAAAACATTTTGAATTTTCTCTTAATGATGACATTTGGTGGCTTTAAAGCTCAATTTCTCTCGGAGTTTTTTGAAAAGCTGAACTCTGAAAGTCTTCAAGGTCCATCTGAGAATGCTGTCACATCAACATAAAAACTGAAGTCATTTGAAGAAAAATTAACACTGTGGAAATCCGAAATATCAAAAGGAAATTTTGACTGCTTTCCAGGTGTCATAGAATCCCAGTCGAAAAAAAATTAGACAAAATTATGAGGATCATTAACAAACTTCAAAGCTCACTTAAAAGCTATTTTCCTTCACTTTCAGTTGAGGAATGTGAATAGTTAATGAACCCATTTGTAATTTGCAAGATACCAAATTTGAAAAGAACAGTTCATTGACTTGAGAAACGATAAGTTTCACCGTTCAGCTTTCTTCAAGAAAAATTTGGATGAGTTTTGGCTTTCTGTCAAAAATTTGCTCCCTGAAATCAGCTTGAAAGCTATCAAAATTCTTCTGCCTTTTGCATCTTAATGATTCTGTGAATTTGCATTTTCAGCATTGACAGAAATAAAGTCCAAAAAGCGACTTTTAAAAGTTGGCGATGAAATGCAAACTTGTCTGGCGACTTTCTAACCTCATTTTTTATTTAATTTGTTCACGAAACAGGCTCAGATAAATTTTGTAAATATTTTTTTGTATCATACAACTTTTACATTTTTTATATTCAGGTGTTCCACAAATAATTTCAGATATTTTTAGTGTGCCATCAACCAAAAAAGATTGAGACACTGATTTACAGGGACACACAAAGGAATTTGGCTACGGTACTGTTTAAGAACAGTAATTGCTAAAAGTGGTGGCACGCATTTTAAAATTAAACTAATTTTTTCCCTCTTACTTGGTGTTTATAAATTCTACAGATGATATACAGGGCAGCACAAAAGATCTCTATTATTTTTCCATTTTATGTATTAACAGAAATTTCTGAAGGGGAATTTAAAGCTGTGCAATGAGTTCCCTAAATGAACTAAATTTTAGTATACTATGTAGTATATATACAACAGGGTGTCTACAGAATCTGGAAATCAGGGAACCATGGAAAAATCAGGGAGGTTTATCAATCTGGAAACATCAGGGAAAAGTCAGGTAACTTTGTAAAAATACTCGAAAATCAGGGAAATTTGTCTATATTTTAAAATATTTGCATTTTTACCTTGTCAACGAGACTGATTTGTCTATTTTATATACCATATTTTTTCACATGCTGAGTAGTCTTTCCCAATATTTTTAAAAAGATGCACATGGTATGAGTTTTTTATATTTAACGCAAATTAAGGTGATCAGATGTCCTCAATTTCTGTGGATAGTGCTTATATTAAAGGCAATTTATCGATTTAAAAATTTTTTTATGGATATATTAGCATAACCTGACCAGGTGGCCAGCTTAATCCTTTTAGCTATCTCGTCAGATGGAGATAAGTCTTACAATTGAATATTTTTCAGGAAATGAGGAAATTTTGTGGTCACCATATATCCATTGCCCACTATATCAAGTTGTGGGACTAAATTTTGAGTTCAGATTTGTAAAACTGTCAAACAGTACTTAATTAATATTAGGCAATTTTTATGTTTTCTCTTGTTTTTTCGCCCAAAAGAGATATTAGCAAGCTGGTTAAGTGTGTTATACAAGGAATCGGAATACACGAAAAAATACTGTATGTGTATTGTTAATAATGGAAATCAGGGAAGTCTGATAAAGATAGTCAGGGAAATCATGGAAAAATCAGGGAACTTTTTTTTATAATTTCTGTAGACACCCTGTACAAATCTATAGATCGTATACATGACTTCAGAAAATTATTTGGATATTTTTCTGACTATTGATATTAAATTCTGAAATCGGGGTTTCAAATGAATTATGAGTTTTCCAAATTGTGTATTTAGACGTGGGTGGGGCTTGTACAGCTTTAGCCCTTGGGTAGGCCTCTTCACCTAGTTGAACTTAGACATCATCTTTCACCTTTTTAAATAATAAAGTTTTGTTAAAGTATTCTAGAAGTGTTTGAAAATGTTTCGTAATTATGCTTGATGCATGATTTTTCATCCTTGTTTACTTTTGATTTCATATACACCAAATAAAGAAATTAGTTATGAACTTGAAAAAGTAGTAAAACTTTTTTTTAAAAAGTTGAAACACTGATTGCTAATAATCCCCACTGAAATGTAATAATGCTGCTATTTAACATTTTGAGAATTTCGGATATAACTGGCTATTCTTATATTTACTCTGTATGTGTGCCCCTCAGTGGCAGAAACGCTGCAACATGGGGACATAGTCCTGGGCAAAAAAAATCTCTTGCGGACAATTTTTGTCTGCACTAATGAAATCAATTTAAAAAATTGGCTGCAACTTTTGAACATTTTTTTCCCGCGAAAAATGATAATTTCAGCGAAGGATCGTGAAAAAAGTGCAATTTTCGTCAAAGGATTGCAAAATAAATGGAAAATTTGACAAAGGATCGCAGAAAAATGCGAATTTCATCAAAGGATCGAGAAACAAATGCAACTTTCGCCAAAAGATCATGAAACAAACGCGAATTTCGTCAAAGAATTGCAGACAAACTGCAAATTTCATCAAAGGATCATGGGCAAACTCTGCAAATTTTATGAAAGGATCGTGAACAAACTGCAAATTTTGTGAAAGGATCGCAGACAAACCACAAATTTCATGAAAGGATAGCAGATAAAACTCAAATTTCGTCAAAGGATTGTGGACAAAATGTGGATTTTATAAAACGAGAGTGGAAAAATGTGAATTACGTCTAAAAATCCTGAAGAAAAAAATCCAAATTTCGGCAAAGGATAGTGGAAAAGTGCGAATTTCATCAAAGAATCGTGGAATAAATGTGAATTTCGTCACAGGATTGTGGGAAAAAACACAAATTTTGTCAAAAGACTGTGAAAAAAAACGTAAATTTCATCAAAAGATCGCGAAAAAATGCAAATTTTGTCAAAAAATCACAAAAAAATGCAAATTTCGTCAAAAAATCCCCCCAAAAATATGAATTTTGTCAAAAGGCTGTGGAAAAAAATGTGAATTTCATTCAAGGATCATAGAAAAACACGAATTTCATCGAAGAATTATAAAAAAAGAGGCTACTTTCCTCAAAAGGCTGTGGAAAAAAAAATTCGAATTTTGTCAAGGGATAGCGAAAAAAATGCAAAATTCGTCAAAGGCTTGCTGGAAAAACATGATTTTCATCAGAAGTCTGCGAAAAAACCCAGGAATTTTATCAAAGGATTGCTAAAAAAAAAAAAAAACTAATTTCATCAAAGGATTGTGGAAAAATCTCAGCACTTCTTGTGCGTAAGGCCGTGAAAACTCATCCTTTTTTTTTTTTTTGCTGAGCAATGTAGCATGTCTGAAGGTTATATGTGGTGTGTGTGTGATTGTGAAATGGTAAAAAAAAACTTGAGCACACATTTTCAAGGACACAACCCTGGTCAAAATATTAATTGGAAATTACCCTGGGCTAAAAATTTGGATAACATATTTAAACAAGTGGGTAAGTGTGATTCAGATTGCACAGAGGGTTTTGTTTAATATTCCTTTCAAAACACTTTATCCTTTTTCAAAATCTGTTAGTTCCACATTTCGCAACCAGGGGGCACATTCTAGTCTACGCAAACCTCTATCCGAACGAAACTCCGTTTTACAACCTATCCGTAGATATTTTACTCGAGGGAATCAGGCTCTTAGCATCCGAGATAGGTAGGCGCCCCCTCGCAGTAAAAAAAGGAACTAAAATATGTAAGTCTATGAAAGAGTGGTCAAAGGCATGTCGGCAAAAGTTTAAAAAATGCCCCCACCCGGTTGAAAAGGGGGGGAGGATATAAATCAAAATTAACATTTTTGGCCATTGGCCAGTACACTGATTTTTTTTCACTGACCAGTTTTTTTAACCACTGGTCAGTAACAAAGTTATGTACGCTCCATGTAAAATTGTGTTTTTTCTAACTATCAACATTGCAATTTACTAATATATATTACTTACCATTCGATATGATTACACTCAACTGAAAATTTTAATTGCAATGAAATAAATTCACAGGAAATTTTCAGAAAGGTTGCAGCACAGGGAGACCCCCCCCCCCCCTCTCTCAGCACTAACTAATATGCATTTTTCTGGGACCATTTAACAAACTTCGCGATCTTTTGACGAAATTCACATTTTTTCATGACCTTTTGCAAAATCTGCATTTTTTCGCGATCTTTTGACAAAATTGCGTTTTTTCCGTGATCTTTTCACAAAATTGCGTTTTTTTTGTAATCTTTTAACAAAATTTGTGGGTTTTTTTTCACCATTCTTTGAAAATATTTGCATTTTTTTCAAGATTTTTTGCCGAAATTTGTGTTTTTAGGTGATCTTTTATTTGTGTTTTTAGGTGATCTTTTCACAAAATTTGCGTTTTTTCACCGATCTTTTGATGAAATTTGTGTTTTTTCCACGATCTTTTCATGAAATTTATGTTTTTCTGCGATCTTTTCATGAATTTTGCATTTTTCCGCGATTTTTTCACAGGATTTGCATTTTTCCGCGATACTTTGAAGAATTTTGTGATTCTTTTTCACGATTCTTTGTCGAAATTTGCATTTTTTCCGCGATCTTCTCTCAAAATTTGTGTTTTCCACAATCTTTTCACGAATTTTGCATTTTATCCACGATCTTTTCATGAATTTTGCGTTTTTTCCCGCGATCTTTTAACAAATTTTGCATTTTTCCACGATCTTTTCACGAATTTTGCGTTTTTCCACGATCTTTTCTCGAAATTTGTGTTTTCCGCGATCTTTTCACGAATTTTGCGTTTTCTCCGCGATCTTCTCACGAAATTTGTGTTTTTTTCTGCAATCTTTCTGTGAAATTTGCATTTTTTTCATGATCTTTTGATGAAAGTTGCATTTTTTCGCAATCTTTTCATGAAATTTGCATTTTTCCACGGTCTTTTGATGAAAGTTGTTTTATCTGCAATCTTTTCACAAATTTTGCATTTTATCTGCTATCTTTTCACGAAATTTGCGTTTTTCGGCGATACTTTGAAGAATTTTGTGATTCTTTTAAACGATTCTTTGTCAAAATTTGCATTTTATCCTCAATCTTTTCAAGAAATTTGCATTTTCCGAGATCTTTTCACGAAATTTGCATTTTCCCACGATACTTTGAAGAATTTTGTGATTATTTTTCGCGATTCTTTGTCGAAATTTGCGTTTTTCCATAAAAGTTGCGTTTTCTCTGCGATCTTTTCATGAAATTTGTGTTTTTCCGCGATGTTTTGGCGTAACTTGCATTTTTTACGTGGTCCTTGGGTGAAATTCACGTTTTTTCGCTATTCTTTGACGGAATTGGTGATTTTTTTCTACGAATGATTGACGAAATTGATTTTTTTCGGCGACCATATCAAAATTGCTGATATTTTTATGTCTGAATTTTCGGACTGATAACCGTTTTTTTTTTTCGAAGCCGAATGCCTTAAATTTTCGGAAAATTTGAGACAGAATCACCCCTGCTACTTTCTTTTCTTATGTTCGGGAGAATCGTCGATTTGGACACCGTAAATTCCGAATGAATTTCACCCCCTTCCTCCCTGGCATCGATCTTTCAACCTTCGCGTTTGGCGAGTGGTGCCCATTGAGTTTGGCAAGTGAGGACAATAAAGTTAATCGCCACGTTTTAAGTGTTACTCGATGCCTGGCGAGTGCTAATTTTGTGCTATAGGGGAGGATAAAAAATTGCTTAAAATACATAAGTTAGACCACAGAGGGTTAAATAATAAGACTTTTTGAAAATTTTATTATTTTTCGTGATTGCAAGTGTTCTGCTATAAGTATGCAAAATTTCAAGTCTCCAACGTAATTAGGGGCTGAGTCAGAAAAATTGCTTAAAATACACAAGTTAGAGACCGAAGGGGTAAATATAAGACTTTTTGAAATTTTCATGATTTGTTGTGTGATCGCAACTGTTTAGCAATAAGAGTCATTCTATGTCACATCAACACACCTTTTCTCCCTTGACACCTGAGATTTTAATGAAACTTGGTTTATCAACTGTCCTTACATAGTTCTGAAAGAAAACACTAAAATTATTTTTTAAATGTATTTCATTTTAAATTTATTAACAATTAATTAAAGCATTTTTCATTAAAATTTGTTACATCTTGAATTACTTAATTACCATCATTTTCTCAAAAACTACATGTGATGCAAACTTGGTTTATATATCATGTTAAAGCTCTTTTTATGACCTTTAATTTGATATGCAACATGTAAAAAAAATTCAAATTTAAATTTTAAATTTCTCAAAAAGTGACATTTTAAAAATTTTCAAAATTCTCATATTGACTTCATATTCTCCTTGTACATTTCCCCAAGTTTTATGATAGGATCTCTGTGGGATCAGAAGATACATGAAGTTGAAGTTCACATCTAAAGTGAAAATTTTAACTTGTATTTCAATGTTTTCATTTTCAACTGATGACAAGTAATGAAAAAATTATATAAATGCCATAAACTAACATTTTTCACATTTTAATAAATATTTCCATCTTCTATAAATATATTAGACCATAAACAATCAGAAATGAAACGTTGGATATTATTATTTGATAATTCACAAATATATAAATACTATAGATATAATATATAAATTATAAACACTATAGATCTTTATATATTACAAGATTGTCTAATTTATTTTATTATATAAATTGAAAATTTATTTTACTTTGTGAAGTATATCTGACACAAACATTTCATATATGAACTGATTCATTTTTGATTCCAGATGGCCACCTTTATATTATACATGTTTAATCTTTCTTATATATACTTAATATTTCTACTAATATCACTTTATAAATACTTAATATAGATAGCTTTTTAAATGCAGATAAAATATAAATATTATACTTTGTTTGCAATAATTTATGTAATAATTTAATGTAAATAGCACATGGAAATATGGTATGAAAAAGTTAAGTTACATTGGCAATGTCATTTCTACATACATATGCATATCGCATTTTATGCAAAATGATTTTCTGATTTATATGAAAGATATTTGTGCCCACCTCACAATGTAAAATAAATTTTCAATTCATTTATTCGAAAATAAATTAGATTTGATCTTTTCTTGACTGCAAGAAATCTGTAAACATTTTCCCAATTTTGTTTGCTTCATCCGGTAGCAAGTATATGTACGACCAGTTCGTGTAGTAGGGTTTACTTTGCAAATGACATCAATTGATGAAATCCACAGAACATCAGGTACGGAAGGGTAAAAGAAAGAATGTGCTGGTCTGGGTAGATGAAGAAAGGTAACCTTTATTTAATTTTCATCTGCATTTTTATCTAAAATATAACACAGCCACCATTCATCGTTGTAGTAAGAAAAAAGGTAGCCAGTTAATTTCTCAAAATCTAATTTTTCTCCAAGAGGAATAATTGTATGGGTTTCTGATAATTGTGAAAATGAAAATAACTTTGTTTTCATTTTCATCCCACATGTTGAAGGGATAAAAGCATGAAAATTTCTAGTATTAGGTACTGCCACAGCCTGGGTAAGTCTGTGTTCAAGGTGCTGCTTAGTTTTAATACACTCCTCCTGGGTAATATAAGAAAATTCCGTTGTCTTAGATAAATGAAATTTTAACCAATCATATAACTGAAATGACGTAGTTATTTGGTCTTGGTAAGGCCTTTGTAGGCCTGCTCTTGCTGCTTCCCTTTTCATTGTACCTCCTACTCTATCACATGGTCCTTTGCTGTGTGCTATAGCAGAAAAGTGCCATTCTGCTTCAATTCCAAAATCAGTTTTGTGATAGCAAAGATTTGTCAAATTTTTTTTATTCTTGTACTGGGCTGCACTGCCGTCTGAAAAATAGTAAAGTTTCTTCACGTCAGTAAATTTAGATTTTAAAAACTGATGTGTTTTCATTTGCATTGCTATCATTCTTTCTTTCTGACAAGCTCTTTCTGCAGTTAGTACATACTTTTGAGTTTTCTGGAATTAATGCACACATCCATGGCGTAACAGTTGTTAGTCCTTTTCTTACATGGGAATGATGAGGTTTTTTGAAGGGATTAAAACAATTTAAAGTCCCAACTCTTCTGGAACCCATTGTGAATATTAAATACTATGCTAACAACAAATAAGCTTTGTAATTAACAAACTTTTACTGCATTAAAAAATACAATTTGCAGATTGTTCAGACAAAATTACTATTATGAATATTTAAGTACCAGAACGGCAACAAAAATAAAATATGTGACAATGAACTCTTACAATACAAAGATGTAGATATGGCCAAGTAATACATACTAAGATCCGCCCCTATACTCATTTTATCCAATCAATCTAAAGGATCCACCCGCAAGCATAGTATACATCCACAAACACTCTTTTGAAGTACTTTCTAGAACATTTATTATGCTAATTCTAAAAGAAATAATTTGTTCTGCATTATTAAAATGCAAATAAGGGATCAATATGTTAATTTATGTAATAATCAGGGTTCGCACAGACTCCTTAGACTCCTTGGAAACTCCTTAGAAATGAAAACGTTCCCAAGTAGTACTTAGAACTACTTAGATAAGCAAACCACTACTTAGAAACTCCTTATATTCTATTGCGGCTTCGGACGCAAGCGATAATTGCAGCCGAGGAAGAAAAAAATTGTGATTGAAAAACGCACGGTAAATCCTTTATGCATGTCATTCATCTGAAGCACAACGTTGATTGGGTAGGGTAATGTTAATGGCAGGGCTCCCACTAGGTCCGTTTTTTCAATTATTAGGTCCGTAAAGTCCGTTTTTCGACACTGTTAGCCGACTTTTATTTTAAATTTTATCGATGTTTGGCATTTAGCCAAGAATCTCGGAAAAATCGCGTTTTTCGCAAATATGTTCCAAAAAATACCGTCAATCGATCGCGGAAAAAATTCTTAAATTTTGTCAAAGGATCGTGAAAAAACGCGAATTTCTTAAAAGACAGCGAAAAAACGCGAATTTGCTCAAAGGATCACGAAAAAACACGAATTCCGTTAAAGATCGAGAAAAAAAAGCAGATTTCCTCAAAAGATCGCATAAAACGCGAATTTCCTCAAAAAATCGGGAAAAACACACGGGTTTCATCAAAAGATCGCGAAAACGTTCGTTTCGTCAAACGATCGAAATAAAACGCGAATTCCATTAGAAGATCGCGGAAAACGCGAATTTCTCCAGAAGATCGTGAAAAACACGTGAATTTCCTCAAAAGATCTCGAAAAACACGTGAATTTCCTCAAAAGATCGCGAAAAACACGCGAATTTCCTTAAAGATCGCGAAAAAAAGCAGATTTTTTCAAAAGATCGCATAAAACGCGAATTTCCTCAAAAAATCATGGGAAAATGCGAATTTCCTCAAAAAATCGGGGGAAAAATGCAAATTTCCTCAAAAGATTGTGAAAAACACGCGAATTTCCTCAAAAGATCGCGAAAAACACACGGTTTTCATCAAAAGATCGCGAAAACGTTTGTTTCGTCAAACGATCGAAATAAAACGCGAATTTCCCCAGAAGATCGCGAAAAACGCGAATTTCCTCTAAGGAACGCGAAAAACACTCGAATTTCGTCAAAGGATCGCGAAAAACTCAAATTTCGTCAAAGGATCGCGAAATACACGCAAATTTCGTCAAAGGATCATGAAAAACACGCGGTTTCCACCAAAAGATCGCGAAAAAAATGTCAGATTCGTTAAACAATCGGAATAAAACGCGAATTCCATTAAAAGATCGCGAAAAAAGCGAATTTTCCCAGAAGGTCTCTAAAAAAAAAAACGAATTTCTCTCAGAAAATCGTGAAAGAAACGCGATTTCCCCCAGAAGATCGCGAAAAAAACGCAAATTTCATCATAAGATCGCGAAAAAAATGCGAATTCGTCAAAATTTCACCTTCAAAGAAAGCGATTACCGCTGTTCTAAAAGAATAAATTCAAAACTTGTTATATTTTTTCTTGTATGTTACATTTAGCATTCTTTTTTTTTTTTTTTTTTTTTTGCCTTTTAAAATTTTCTTTAAGATGTATCATGTATGTGATATACATAATAAGTGTTTGGGGTTTGACTAATCTCTATTTATATGACCTAAAGGTGATTCTAATCCGAATTTTCCGAAAATGTAAGGCATTCATTTCTGAAAATTTTTAAAAATCGGTCACCAATCCAAAAATTCGACATATGGTCGCCGAAAAAAAAAAATATTTGTCCATCGTTTGCAGAAAAATCGCCAATTTCGTCAAATAATCGCGAAAAGACGCAAATTTCGTCAAATAATCGCGAAAATCCCTGACAATTTCGTCAAAAGATCGCGAAAAAATCCAAAAATTTCGTCAAAAGATCGCGAAAAAATCCAAGAATTTCGTCAAAAGATCGCAAAAAAATCCAAAAATTTCGTCAAAAGATCGCGAAAAAATCCAAAAATTTCGTCAAAAGATCGCGAAAAAAACCACAAATTTCGTCAAAAGATCGCGAAAACCCTCAAAAATTTCGTCGAAAGATCGTGAAAACCCAAAATTTTTGTCGAAAGATCGCGAAAAACGGCAAATTTCGTCAAAAGATCGCGAAAAATCGACAAATTTCGTAAAAAGATCGTGAAAAAAACACAAATTTTGTCAAAAGATCGCGAAAAAACGCGAATTTCGTCAAAGAATCACGGAGTAAACGCATAGCTTAGTGTCGGGAGTTGATTTTCCCCCCCCCCCCCCCTCTCGTGTAACTTTACAGAAAATTTGCTGTGAATTTCAGAATTTTTTTTTTTACTCATAATCACCCTAGTAGATTGTCGATTTTATATTTAAACTTACGAAATCATTAAGCAATATATTGTGAATACTGTGCAATTTCAGCACTAACAATTAGATTCTGATTGAGTAAAATTTGTTTTTGAAATGTTTTTCTCTCCAAATTGGGTATTAAAAATTGGAGTGTGCATACCACATAACGATGCAGCACAAAACAACATCGACAACAAAAAAAAAATGGCAAATTCTTAAAATTTTTTGGAGTCCTTGGATTTTTTGGGTACTCCTTGGATTTTTTCTTCCCAACTCTGTATGAACCCTGATAATTTACAATTACAAAAGTTTATTTAACATATATATATATATATATATATGTATAATGGATACTATATTGTATCTAACAAATTATAGAAAATATATTCTAAAAAACTAACATGGTATTGAAAAGTAATTTAAAATTATCACTGTACATATATAAACTTAAATTTCCTATATCTTTTAATCCCATAAAGATCCCATTGTGAAACTTGGGGAAATGTAAGAACACAATATGAAGTAAATTTGAGAATTTTAAAAATGTCACTTTTTGAGAAAATTAAAATTAAAATTTGAATTTTTTTTAAATTAAATTTATTTTTTTTATCATGTTGCATATCAAATTAAAGGTCATAAAAAGAGCTTTAAAATGATATATAAACAAAGTTTGTATCACATTTAGTTTTTAAGAAAATGGCAATTAAGTGATTCAAGATGCAGCAAATTTTAATGAAAAATGCTGTAAAATAAAATTAAAACTAATTTTATTAAAAAAATAATTTTAATGTTTTCTTACATAACTATGTAATGACACTTGATAAACCAAGTTTCATCAAAATCCGAGGGATCAAGGGAGATTTTGGTCTGAAACTGTGTTGATTTGACATGGAATGACTCGATAATTATGCAAAATTTTAAGTCTTTGACTTAATTAGGGGCTGAGTTAGAAAAAAAAGCTTAAAATACACAAGTTAGAGCCCAGAGGGTTAAATATAAGATTTTTTCAAAATTTTATGATTTGTCATGTGATCGCAAGTGTTTAGCGATAATTATGCAAAATTTTAAGTCTTCAACTTAATAGGGGCTGAGTTAGAAAAAAAAAAAAGCTTAAAATACACAAGTTAGAGCCCAAAGGGTTAAATATAAAATTTTTTCGAAATTTTATGATTTGTCGTTTGATCACAAGTGTTTAGCTATAATTTTGTAAAATTTCAAGTCTTTAACTTAATTAGAAAGAAAAGTTTAAAATACACAAGTTGGAGCCCAGATGGTTAAATATATTATATTTTCGAAATTTTAGGTTTTTTCGTTTGATATGAAGTGTTCAGCTATAAGTATGCAAAATTTCAAGTCTCTAACGTATATAGTTTCTGAGAACGGGCTCTGCGACGGACAGACAGACAGGAGCGATGCGAATAGGGCTTTGTCAGATGAATGAAACCCTAAAAAGCAGCACATTCCCAACTTCAAGAAAGAACAAATCAGCTCTGAAGCATCTTTATTGTCTATGTATGGTTCTGCTTATCCTTCCCATTTTAGAAATCCTACAAGAGGTTAGATGATGAAAAGTTATAAGCAAAATAATGAGAATACATCATGCTTACCATGATTTAAATAAACTAATTAAAATTTCCTAGTTTAATGTATTATGTATTCATTAAATTTACATGCAAATTTACAGTCAGATTATGAAATTTTTAAAGCTCGTCGCAGACAGTTACAAAACTTTCTGCCACCGGGGTGTGTATGAATGTGTGTCTCATTTTCATATTTTTTTTTTTTGTTAGCATAGACATACATGTGTGTAAGTTTAGATTTAGGCAATTAACAGTATTTTTTCTAAGTACAAATACAAAACGAGCTGTAAATGATATTTGTTTTGTTATTTGTGCTAACTAATGAAATTATACTAATTTGCAATTTTTATTAATTCTGTAATTACTTACTGTTCCCTCTAGCCCATTTTTAAGGGCACATCACCTTGCCCTTTTTAAAATTGTCAAAATTAGCACTGCCCTTTCTAAGATTTGGCAAAATACACCCTGCCTTTTAAAAAAATAATAAAATGCACCCTGCCCATTTTTTAAATTGATAAAATGCACCCTGCTCCTTTTTTAAATTGGCAAAATGCACCCTACCCTTTTTTAGATTGACAAAATGCATCCTTTTTTTTAAATTGGCAAAATGCACCCTGCCCTTTTTAAAATTGGAAAATGCACCCTGCCGTTTTTTTAAATTGGCAAAATGCACCCTGCCCTTTTTAAAATTGGAAAATGCACCCTGCCATTTTTTTAAATTGGAAAATGCACCCTGCTGTTTTTTTTAATTGGATTGCACAGAAAACAAATGACGACATAGAATACTGTCGATGGGCACACACACATAATTTCACAAACTAGGCTGTACGTCGACAGTACCTTTTGTTTTGGGTTGATGCACTAGCTGAGTACTGAAAGTGTTTCCAGTAGAATGGAGCAGGATTATGGAGAAACAAACTTCATGCAGGGGGAGGTCAGTGATGAAGGGGTCGGCAACATCATTCGATGACATTCGATGTAGGGCACACCACGGGCTAAAACTTTTCTCTTTAAGCTAGTGTGGAACCAGCAAAAGAAAGGTGTACACAAGTCCATTAGTGCAGCGAGGGCAGGCAAGTGTATCAATATGTGTTCAAATTTTGTGTATAGTGAGGACTTAAATGATAATTGCAGTTTAAAAGGTAAATTACAACTAATAAAATACAACTTGATTTTCATTTGATCATATTTTGTTTTTAATTATGAATAAACTTAAAATAAGGGTCTTGCACTAACAAGAAACATATTAAAAGGAAGATTTCATCCTTTCAAAGATAAATGAAACTTCTTTTACTTAAATTCTTTAAATATATTACTTGAATTTGTGCTGGTATTAAAGGCATACTTCATGAAATGATTACATACCTTTAATCATATTCACTATCAGAAATTATTCAATGCATTAAAAAAGCATTAAAGAACAAAACTTTGAGAGAAAATTAAATTTCAATTTAATTACAAACATTCAATTTTTTAAATAGATAATTTTTAGTTGATTGTTCTGTGACCCGACCCAATGCAAGTGTTTAGTTTAGAATGAAAAGCAGTCTAAGTATTTTATGTCATATGACCTTGAAATAATATTTTCATTTTTTAAGGTGTTTTATACAGTAGAATTTGTTAAAGTTCTATCTTTTCCTTTCCTTTACAAAGCTGCAAAGTAATTTCTATTTTTCTCTGAAAATTTCAAATGATTGAATTTTTCTTCAAATAGTAACACCCACTTTTGCTATCATATTAGAGTTTCTTAAATCAATATGGAAGAGAATGTAGCTGATGCATTTTTTATATTAAAAAAATATACAGGAGAAAGTAGTTATAGAGAAAATTATTATACTTTTGTTTATTTATTAAGCATATTTTAAAATCTGATTATTATTATTATTTTTTTTAAGTCAGAGGGGATTAATATGTTTATTATTTTTTTGGACAGCATAGAACCGGGTTTCTATCGTCTGTCCAACTGTTTAATTAAGGTTAAACTTGTTTGTAATAGAAATCTGCATAAATCTAAATATGTTTATTCTGGAACTGAGCATCTAATATCTATCCAAAGTTTATTTTCATATGAAACAATGAGATAGACATGCAAAGCCTGGCTAGTTATAAATAAGAGGACACATTTTGTCTTCCCATGGAACTATATAAAACAATAGTGAAGGTCTTAAAAACCTTATATGCACATCTGCATTAAGTCTATAACTATGGATTAATAATTGCCTCCACACAAATGAAAGGTCACCAGGCCACAGGTGATCTGTGAGCTGCAGATTGGGTATGGTTGGTCTATACAATAATATGAAGTTTGGCATTTGCTGTGTGTGCTCTTAATTTTTTTCTGTGGTGCCTATGATTTAAAGAATTAATAATTTAAATGTTCAAGACTTGTAATTTTCAGTCTGTCATCCCTATCTTGTCCAGCTTTGTTGGGAGTATTGTCCTAAGTTGATTTCAAAGTGCTTTGCCAAGACGAGGGTGATTCCAGTATTCTTTTTGCTTTTGATTTGTTTCAAAGAGTTTAGCTGAATTTTGATGGTACAGAACATATAAAAGGTTTATGTGAAGATTGTTAATCAAATTAAATTTATATTTAATACATGTTTTTTTTAAATATAGAATTTAATTATTCTTTAGGATTTTTTTTATGCTCAGTGTATGTTATTATGTCATATTTATGACTATTTTGTATTATTCATCACATTGTGTTTCTTAATAGGAACCAAATCCCGAAGATCCCCTAAACAAAGAAGCAGCTGAAGTTTTACAGAATAATCGAAGAGTATTTGAACAGAATGTTAGAAAAGCTATGTCAGGAGGCTATGTAGGCTCTACTTATTTTGAACGTTGTTTAAAATAATTTAGTGAAATTTTATATAAAACTGAATCCAGTGGACAACAATGTTTGGGATTATTCAGATTATATTGGAAGAGCATGTATGAAATAAGAGACTGCTATGTTTAAGTTCATCTCTTAGTGTTTACTATCAAAGAAATATTCACATTACATGAACTGAATAATACTTTTGTCATGGGCAATTTTAAAGAAAAAAATGAGCTATGCATTATTTATTTTTTGAGCCTCACTTTACTTTGCATATCCTTTTCTGTTATGTGTTCTTATCATCTGTATTTTTTCCACCTCCAGCTAATGCAATGATTTGTAATTTAATTTGCTGCATTTTTTTAGATTTTGATCAATATTTTAAGTTGAATGAATTTGTTTTTAATTAAATAACTCATGTGAACGTTTATGTATTTTTTAATGTTTAATTTTGTATTATTTCTCTTCTAATCATTGTGGATAGTATATATACTCAAATGAATGTTTGCAGGTTAATATGTGAATACACATGTTATATGTAAATATTCTCTCTCAAATTTGACAAATATTTCACAAATTTTAGGTAAGTAAAAGTAATTCAGTTTGAAGATTATATCCATAAGGATTATTTTTTACATAAGCTAAATTAAGTGTTGATACTCTTGATACATTTTCTTTGTTCCTTATGTGTTTGTACTTTATTTTTACTAACAGAAAATAAGCATATTCAATTCATGCTTTGGATTTAAAACAACATTGGTGCTTATCTATTCTTCCTGAGATTTTTCCTTTATGTGACTGTGTATATGTCTGCATATGTACATGTTTGTTAGCTCTGAAAAGGCTAAAAACAAATTATCAAGAAAAGTTCTACCTTTTGACAAATGGGAAGTGTGCCTAAAGCTATTTTATTTTCTTGAATGTTATTGTATAAGTGTTGTATATGTGAAAAGGAGAAGTGTATCACTTCTCAATGAGATTGATTATTATCAATTGTGAAAGTTTTAAATTAAAGCATTTTCAAAATATGTGAGCTTTTAAGAACTTAAAAAAGCAGAAAGGTTTTTTAATTTTAAATTGTAATAAAAAAAGGAACTGTAAATTATTAAAGTATTGAGGGAAAAAAATAGGAGCATTGGTGTTTATTTTCAGTTAATTTAATCATACTTATATTTATCAGTATTTTTAACTTTATTAGATTATAATAAATTATAATTTCCAAAATATCAATGTTAAAAATTCTTTTATAGTGATTGAAATAGAGCTTCATCTTTATTATGTCTAAAAGAATAGATAGAAGCAAGAAACATTTAAGGTTGTTCTGAAATCCAAACTGGATATTTTCTGACACAGTTTATAATTCAATTTTGTTAACAAACACATTATATTGGTAGGTGTCCTAATCCAGAAACTTATATAATCGAACAGGTTTTTCCATTTTTCTGTAAATGTTGCTAAAGTTGGCATTTTGAACCAAATTTCTGAATGTGATAGATTGGGAGAGGAAAAAAAAAAATCTACTGTCTCTATATAGAAATTGCTTATAAATCAAGATGTAATTAATTTAATAAAAAATGAAAGAAACTGTTTGATTACAAATCACTTCAATAATTATGCCTGCAAGTGTCCTGCTTTTACATTAAAAAAATGTGTCAGAAAGTTTTGCATTGTGTAGTGTGGGAAAATAATTCTTCATGAACCCCTTTAATTGGTAATTCATACTTCTCATTTGTGACTTAAAGTTTATAATGGTGTGATGTGTAAATTTGTAGGAGGAAGAGGAAGAAATTCTGTGCTGTAAATCTGATGATTCAAAATTAAAATACATTCAAGGATTGAAAATACAGCTGAGAGCTATAACTTTGTGTGTAAATCATGAACTGTATCAATAAATATAGCAAATTACCACTTAAGATTGCAAAATGAAATAAAAATGTCTTTAAAATCTGAAATATTTCAACTATTGAATTTATAGCTTTTATTTATTTGCTTTGTTACTTATTGCTTTTAATCTTATGAAATCTCATTCAAATAAAAGTTATTTATTTTAAACTAAGAATTATGTTTGAATAATAATAAAAAAAAAATCTTTGCTATTTTATTTTGTATTTGAGTAAAAATAATCTTGCTTTATATTGTTGTATTTATCTATGTAGAGAAGTATGCACAAATCAACTAGTATTTATTGTTTTTCCTGGCTTTTTTTACCCACTTATTCCACAAGAAACAAGGAATTGGCATTAAACTGTATATCAAGTAGAGAATGTATTGTCACAGAAATGTAATTACCCCAAATTAATTTAAATTTGTTGAACTATTCTTTTTTTAAATGCCTTGTCCTGTTATTATTTTAATGACAACTCCCTTCTGAAATTCTTTACTTGGTATTTTAATGATTGAAGTGGCTTTTATTTGACAGTTAATTCTTAAAGCTACTGTGGACAATTAAAGTAACAGCTTTTTTTGTAAATAACTTTAATTTAATGTAGTAATAGAAATGCATTCAAAATTGTCTCCAATTATAAATTGTTATTTTTTGTTCATTATCTTTAATCATGTTAACATCGTGCAATGCCTTTGAATATGAATTTTATGTAAAGTTCTTAACTTTATGTTAATTTTTTTTCCATTACAACATGAGGAAACTAGTTTTTGTTTGCTTTCATAACAGTGTAATTTATTTTTGATGTTTAGTACACTTTGTGTTATTTTTAAATCTACATTACTTTTTTTTTCTATGCAATAAGTAAATTGTTTAAAAAAAAAAAAATCTAGAAATTTTTGTAATGAAATGTTCTTTTCAATTTTTGTTTTAGAATAGGATTTTTTTCTTTATTTAATAATTACTGAAATGATGTATATTTTTGTTTTGAATATATGTCCTTGAATGTATACTAATGGCTATACACTCTTTTACTTTCATAAAAGTAATTTATTAAAGAGATTTTTAATAAATTGTAAATGATGGTATAACTTTACTATGATGAAAAAGTGTCAGAAAACATTAAAAAATAAAATTTTAAATCATTCAAAAGGCAAGGCTTGATTTACTTTTTTAAATTATCCCTTTAAAATTAATTTTCCCTCTACCGTGCATGACTGTGAGCAATTTTCTTCACAGTTCTTATAATCCTTTATATTTTAAAGTTATTTTCTTTAAAATGATTTAGAATTTGCCACAAATCTTCTTTCATGGCTCCATTGACTCACAAGACCAGAAAAGCTGTAGTTTTTGTTAAAGAAACTAGAAAATGTTGCATAGTGCCATATTAATTGTAAAAGACCTTGAAATGTATTTGTAAATTTTTGGTTAAAGATTCATGAATTAAAACATTGTGAGCAAATGCATTATTGCAGTGCATAAATTACCCTGCTATAAACAGGGCTGTTCTCTAATTCTCCCAAATACCATAAAAATTTCAAATAGTATTCTTATAATACTTTGACTAAATTCGCATTTAGAAAAATTACAAGAACAAAAAAGTAGTTTACTTGCAATGTTGAATAATTTGCTACTAAATGTCAGCAAAATGCCACTCCAACCTAGAGAAAGGAGAATGAACAAAAGGCATGTTAAAGATAGTCATTCCTGATCCTTTTTTTAAATCTCTGTTTTGATAACTCATTTTTAAAAAGTGATACTCTTTTGTGCATTTCTTTTAAAGTGTAAATGTGCATGTATTCTAGTGTTGCCAGATTTAAAATCACAAATGCTTGAAAATTGGGAGAACATAAATACTCTAGTAAAATCTTTGAAAACAGAATCATGCTTAAATAGAAAACTGAAACACCAGCTGAAACAGTAAAATACAATTAAAAGGAAGAGTACTTATTAAGGCTGAAACCTGTTTAAAATAGAAGTAAATTTTTTTTCAGTCCCTCCATCTTAATAGATTTAGTTTATTTTCACTCTATTTAATATAGGTTAATTATACATTATCCATAGGGGATTATTTGAAATTAATCATGCTAGAGTTTTTAACATATTAACTATACTTTTATGATGATAAATGCTCACAAATTAATTTAAGCAAAATTATTTTGTGGAACTCTGAACTGCTTACTGTGTATTATGCCATCTAGAATATAACAAAAACTCCAGCTTTCTGTTGAATTTCAACAAATTTTATAATATAATAATAATAACAATAATAATAATTATTATTATTATTACATTGTTGCCAACCTCCCGAATTTTTTATATAAATGTTTTTATGCAGAAATATTTGTTTCATACAATTGCCCAATTTCTGCAATTAGATAAAGTGAACTTTTTTGTAAGAGTTTACTGGTATTCAAAAAATTGAGAGGTTAGCAACTGTGTTATTATAAAGAAACTCAATCATATTAATTTTTTTAATAAAAAATTTATAATGTTGGTAAGATTTTTATTAATCAGACATTTTGTAAATGACATAAAATTAATGCGTTGTGTTTAAGTACATTTTTATTTAACCACAAATAAAATTTATATCTTTTAAAATAATATATTCTAAGTTAAACAACAGTATGAAAAGTTGAGTTACAGATTATACTATATATATATATATATAATAACATTTCAGAAGCATTTTTTACATAATTATGTTTTTTATTTGTTAGTGCATAGTCGACAAATTTGATGTAGGTCATTTTGAAATTTGTCTTTATTTGGATTTCTGCATTTTACATGATCAAGTGTTATACGATAACATTTGTCAGATCATGTTATATTAGCTTGAGAAAGTACCTTTTCTGTTACAGTATTTGAAATGAGACTGATGCCATAAATTAAATAAATTTAGGGAATTTGAATTAAAAGAAATTTCCCTTTTTCTAAATGCTTTTCATTTCTTTGCTATGAGATACCACATGCTGTGATGAAGTTGCTTTTTTTGTAAACATTGACAAAGTGGTTTTTATTGAGTCTGTTCACAATTCCCTAGTCATGGCAATTTTTGTTCATTTTATACTTTTTCAAATTAAACATTTCAAAGTTTAAGTATTTATAAATAAAATAGTTTATATTTTTAAAGTGAGGTTTGTGTAGAAACATGTTCTTTTATGTGGACTTTCATTTAAACGCCACTAACTGCCAAAGTTGTACCTGCATGCAGGTTCTCACAAATGCCTACTACATAAGAGGAATGTGCTAAAGATTTTGTGGTTTTTGCAGGATCTTGATTTTACTAGACAAAACTGTTGAAAATTAAAAAATAATACATAGGTATCCAACTCAATTAATTAAAAAGCTTAGAATACTGCTCAAAAGATGAAAAAAATTACAACAATATAAAAAATTGGACTTTCATAACAATTTTTTTTTCATCGTTTACTAAATTTTTGGTTTTCAGCTGTTTTTTATACGTACTGTCCATTGTACATTTTCTTCTAAAAACAGATCTAGACGGTATGTAAGGGAAAAAAACATGTATGGTTTCTCATGCTGTGGGACTTGGAGAACAACTCTAAATAGTTCATGAACCTTGGGAAAATAGATAAATTTTCACTTATGTTGTGGAAATGCATCATTTCAGCACACTGTGCATCTGTCAAAGACGACAATATAATTTAATGTGATTTTTGTTTTATCGGTTTCAGGTGAAACCGCTCAGAAAATCATATGTACTGTGGACCTTTATATGCAGTGCAACATAAAAAAAGAAGTCCAAAAGATGCATTTTTCAACAAAAATTAATAGAAGTTCAAAATATGTGAATAAAATTTAAAATCAGATTGCACTTGTAAAAGAATATTTTGTTCATTAAAAATGAAAAGAATTTGGGTTATAGTGGAAAAGTGGGACATTTAGCATTCCACATAAGGGTTCGGCAAGTCGGGTCTTCGGACTGTTTCAAAATCAGGACACCTGGCAACACCAATATATTCATTCATGGTAAAGAAAATACAAAATTCTTAAGTCAAATTTTTTTCGTTACATTATAATAAAATGTATATGAGTGTTTCATAATAATTGAATTTTATATTCTTTAATTTTAATAAAAGGAATTGTCTTTACTCTTCAAAAACTCTCTGTTCAGCAAATTGTAAATAATAGTATAACTTATTTTTGAAGTGTGGTACTTTTTGTGTGCTTTTTTTAATTATTAATTTTCATTCTCTCACATGTGATACATGTATTTTTTCCATACAATAAAAAAATCTTTAAAATCTTGACAGCGGAGTTTACTTTTGTCAATGTAATGGTTGACTCGCTACAAATTTAAATTAGATGTAATAAATATAGTATGCACGGAATTAAAAATTACCAGCGACAATAACTGTATTAACTCTCTATTGAAATATTTAAACGTTCATATAATTTTATATTTTATGTGCATGTTTAAATATTTCAATGAAGTGTTAGTATGCTATATTGTTATTGACATTGCCCATTTTTAATTGTTACAGTTGCACACTGCACATTTTTGTATAATAAAGACAAGCTCACTCATATGAACACTTTCACTATACAAGTTTCAACCGTATAAAATATACTCCAGAATCCAGTCCTTGTGACACATCTCAGCATGGCTATTTACCAGGGTTCACTGAAGTTGAAAGCTTAACTTCAGTGAGCCCTGGTAAATAGCATTTTGGTTATCTTATAAAAATTAAGATATACACACATATTGAGCCCTTCCTGCCAAATTATCATGCCATTTTACATAAAATGGGTTTTTAATTGCAGATAAGGCAAATGTGAACTTAAAAATGCTTTACAAATGCTGAGCAAATTTAATTGCATGTTTAAAAAGTTATAATAGGAATTAGGGTAAAACCACCAGTGATGGTTAGGTTAAGGAACATAGTTTTGGTTTTTAGCATATAATTACTAGGTCAAGCAAAATTTTTTCATAGTGATGATCAAAATGGAAGAATACTCTAAAATCAAGAAAATAAAAAAATATTAATTGGCATAATTTGTTTTACAAAAAAAATTAAAAAGCATCAATGATGGCCCACAGAAATCATTCCTTTTTTCCTGATCATTTTTGGCCGGCTTTGATTCTTGGCCTCTTATTAGCTTCTTTGTCGGCATTTTCAGTTTATTTTTCTGCCCGTTTTACCAATCTTCCTGTTTTGCTTCTTTTTGATGGACATCTTGTTTCTTTCTATCTTTGGCATTTTGCAGCTCGTGCCATCTTTGCAATGTCAGGACAAAAGGCATTCTATTTCCTTGCCTTACAGGACTCTGTGGCTATTGAATGTTTCGTTCTTCAAGTGTGGTGTGGGGAGGGTATGAATTTTTTCGGCCTTTGAAAAACTCTCTCAACCTGTAGTTTTCGTCTTCCTCATGAATAACTTTAATTTTCATAAGAATATTTTCAAAGTTCTCACTGAAACTCTTTCTTGGACTCTTATGTTTAACCAATGAGAGCAGTCTTTGGATGTGCTGTGGGGAGGATATGAATTTTTGGGCTTGTGAAAAACTCTCTTGGTCTCTAGTTTTCAGGCTCCTGATGAATAACTTTCAGTTTCATAAGAATATTTTCGAAGTCATCGCTGAAACTCTTACTTAGTTTGAATGCTGTGATGTCTAGTGGGCATGGATCATCTTCTTCCCCTGATTTCATTGCCGTTTCCATAAGCCTGGTTTGAATGTTCACTTTTTCCTCCAGATGCTTACACAAATGGCGTAAAGCTTAACTCTTCACTTGGCAGTTGATTATTTCCGACTATCTTCACATTATCACCGGCAACTTGATGGAAGTCTTCAACCGATATTGCAGCGTTCAAAGACTTATTACAAGTAGTAACAGTTGAAACATTGTTGATGATGTGACCCGTGCACTTTGAGTAGTCTACAGCGTTTTGCAGCATATGGATAAACTCTTGTTGCCCTGAAACCATTTTTATTGCCATCTTCATGTTGTTTCCTATCTCTATTTTTAGGACTGAACTATGATGTAGTTACAGCTTCAGGTGGATGGTTTTTGCACATGCAAAGGTGGGACTGAATTTTTAGCAGACGAAAAGCAGTTGAAGAATGTGGATAACAAATGGGTATAAAACGATCAAAATTATCTGTAGAGGTTTGAAAAGTTCTTTTGTTTCATGATTAAAATGCGTTTTGTGTCCATCCATAAGCAAAACTGTAGGCAATTTAACATCATTCTTCATTAGAAAACATCATTCTTCATTTATGTTCCTGCATCTAAATGTTGCTGCCCTACCAATGCTCCATGATCATGGAGAGCTGTGAATAACTTGTGTAGGAATTCTTTCAAATTTTTAGATAATAGGTTCCACTGAGTTTCCAGAAGTCAAAAATGCAAACTTGACAGTTATGGAAAATGCGGAGAGTCAGCTTTTCGATTTCATAGGCATTCATGGTACCCTTTTCTGCCAAAGCCCTGTATATCTCGGGTCAAATCAAAGAGTGAAGTTCATCTCAGTGTTGAAGACTGTTTTATCCAGTAAAGTTCCAAAAAAGTTTTCATTCTTAAGCAATTCATTGATGTACTGAAGCCATTTATGAATGTCCTTTTAGTTTTTTCACTGGCTTTTGTAATGACTTCTGGTTGTCACTGTGCGATCTCAGGGCACCAGCACAAAAAAACAAGTTACCATTGTCTACCTGATCAGTAAAAAGCTGGAGTTGAGAGACTTTTCGAGAATGGTACACAACACAAATGCACACATTGTTACATCGATATTTCAAACACAAAAAAAGTTCTTTCTAACTAACATGTGCAAAATTTAGAAACTAAAAATAAAAACAGAATGATTAAAATCTTACCTTTGGTAAAACTTGTGTTTCCTTTAGGTCATTTCTATAGGAAACGTCTTGACACTGCTTACAGCATCATGCTGGTTGCGGGTAAAACTTTCTTTTTCCTGAATGATTTTAATTTTTGATCCCACAAATGAGGCAGTTGAAGGTTAAGTTGTGCTCATGAACATTTGCATTAGCTTGGAAAGCTTGAATAGACAAAGATGGCACGAATTTGACGTGACATCTGTGCCGCACTACCATTGATGTACTGAAGTGAGATGCCTCGTGCTGACGGCCACCATAATGGTCTGTTTATTTACTTTAACCGACTAAAATCCATAAATATAATAAATAAATGGTCTTTCTTTTCCAAGCGCTCTGTGGTTTTTAACAAAATAAAAGTGGTCTCAACAAAAGAAAGAGTCGGAGATTGAAATGTCAACAACATCCACAGGTGACCTCTGACCTCTAAACATCCTACGAAAGTCATAAAACATGAAAGGGAGTGCCTGACCACATAAAAAATTCTGATGTGAAGAAAAGTAATCTGTTTGGACCTTAAGGGTCACCTATGCAAAATGTCGGAATTCAAACTAAAGGAGCAAGCGGTCGCGGCTATGGTCTACTCGACAAACTTGCTATGCCTGTTTGAGCATTTATAATGTAAAGAAACGATATCATGTGACGCGTCAAAGTAAGCAAACACATAAACCAACTGGTATACCAATATTTTTGTTTAGCTACCGGAATAATAATATATACCGCATAAAAAATATGGTTCAATGCAAAAAAAAATTTTGGTTACGAAATATGAATACAAAATACTTTTTTTTGAGCTGAAAAAGTAGTCAAATAAGCTATTTGTTTAGAATAGTGGTTCCCAACCTTTTTTTGGCTGCACTCCACCTAAGCATCCTTAAAATCCCCATGTCCCCACCCCCTTTCTCACCCTCTGTAACATATAATTCTTATTATTAAATTAACTGTTATTCACATGAAGCAAGCCTAAAAGATCAATAACTTTGACAAAACATTTCACATTTTTATCTAGTCAAAAGGATCATTTTTACAAATAAGTTTTTAACACATTTCTGTGATCTCGCACATCTTTCCATTTACACCTAGAAAAGTTTTATTGTTCTTTGGCAACTTATCTCAAACACAAAAGTGGTGTATTGTCTCCATTTTTATCATCTTGAAATTTCTTGAGACACGTTCACATTTTGCATTACATTTGATAGAATTGATCCATTTTATAGTTAGTATTTCAGTAAGAAGATTTATTTTTTAAACACTGAGACTATATAAATACAGTCGAACCCCATTAATACGCGAACTTTCTTTGGTCCCTTGAAATATGCCTATCTTATGCATATAAAAAACCCCGCTTAATACGCGAAATTTTATGAGTCCCTGGCAAGAAAACCTACGTTTAATACGCGAATGAGCTTGGTTCGAAACAGACGAGGCTTTAGAGGAAATATTTTCCCAAACATATTATACAACAATTCTTTAAACCATGAATGCTATTTTTCTGTCAAAATTTAATGCAGCCATGAATAGCTTTAAATTTCAACCTCTCCCGGTTAAAGAATTCATTCCCGGCCTCGATTACTTCCTATATTCAAACAGGCCATTAAGAGAAAAGAGAAAAATTTACTGCTAACGAGTGCATTGTAAAATAAGCAAAAATGCTGTTTTTCCCCTGACCAGAAAGAGCCTGAAAGGCGTCTCCTCCAATAAGAAGAAAAAAGCAATTTTTTCCAAAACAAATGAGAAACTATGTGACGCCCTATCCTAACTTAGAGCGGTAGCAAACCGATAGACTATGCTGCAATTGCAGATTAAAACATGAGTCTTCCCATTCACTGTCTGGTCACTTGTCGCTGACGATAGATTCCAGTCTACGATATCCAACTGTACTTTTAAAATTATAATCTAGTCTATACCAAGGCAGAAGAAGCAAAGAATATTAAAACAAAGGCTCTCTCCATAAATCAGTAAAATGCCCAGGATGTCTCGAACAAGTCTGCGTTCGCCAAAGAAAAAGGCTTATCGGAGTCATCTTTAAAAACTTTGTTAAAGAAGAAGGCTGCCATGATTAACCAAGCTGTTGTTGGGGGGAACAAAGAACAAGAAAATAAAAACCGCAAAGTTTGAGGACAAGGAGAAAAAGATTCATCCACGAGTGCTTTGATCAAGCACGCTCTGCAATTATCCCAATAAGCGGCCTGCTAATCCAAGATAAAGCTTTTGAAGTCGTTGATAAAACTGGATTGCTGGATTTCAATCCCTCAAATGCATCGATGGTGGATCAGTTTAAAGGTCAACACGGAATAAAATTCAAGCAAGTGTGCAGTGAGTCAGCTGCTGTCAACAATGAAGACGTCGATTGTTGGAAAACAAAAGTTCTTCCGTAGCTTGTGAAAAACTACTCAATCCATGATATTTACAACGTGGATTAATTTGGGCTTTTTTACAAAATGACATTCAAGAAAACAATGGCTATGAAAGGAAAACATGTCATGGAGGTAAACTAATGACTGTCTTACTCTTTTGCTCGGTGCCAGCTCTGATGGATTAGACAAGTTAAAGCTACTGGTCATAGGGAAATCATGCAACCCGCGATGCTTTAAAAATATCAAGAATCTTCCCTTCCTATACGGAAGTCAGTGCAGAGCGTGGATGACAGGCAACCTTTTTCAACAAGGGTTCCTAATTTTGTCCAGTGTATGGGAAAGGAATCGCGCCATGTCTTATTGCTTATGGACTGCCCTGCGCATCCAAAAGATAACGAAGTATTGAAGAATGTTCAAGTAGAATTTCTACCTTTAAATTCGAACACTGTTGCTCAGCCAATGGGCTAATGAATAATTAACAGAGCCAAAGTAAATTAAAATACTTGCCTAGTACGACGATACCTTCACCAAATGGAACATGGCAGCAACCTTTCTTGCTAAGAGTACCGCCCTATAAGGGAAGGGCATGTTTACAAACAAACACTTCCGTCAACCAATCTACCAACTACATTTTTGCCATAAACATCATTGCAGGAATAGCCTTGGCGACGTAGGCCAATCATATCAGAGACGAGTTAAACGTAGACCAATCAAATTTCCCTAGCTCATGCGTACGGGTAAGAGTCATAAAGAATGGACAGGTTTTCTTGCTGAACCAACAGTAATTCAACCAACAGTGACGTCAGCTGCCCTTTCCTTATTACAGTCCTCGATGCTATGCACATGCTTACCGCAGTGTGCGGGAGTGTCCCACCAATGACGATCGCTAATTGTTTTTGCAAAGCTGGTTTCGGAAGTGGCGAGGACATAATTTATAGGGAAGTTGCAATCAGCTGATTTACTTTCCATCCGCCAATCAAAACTGCCCGGTTGACCTCCAGCCGTGCCCATAATCCTCTCGGCAATCAATCACAGCTGTCATTCAACTGCTGTTTGACCTCCAATGGTAGGTTTGTGTTGTCATATGAAACTGCCCTCTAAAGAGCCAACCTTGCACAATAATGTTGAAAAAGACTGGCTGAGCACACAAGAAACTGTAGGGGAATATTTTGTCGATTTAGACACATTCATTAATATAGACAAAGATCTAGTCCCGTCCGAGCTCAGAAGTCTAGATGACATTATCGGTGATGTAACTGCAACTGATAAACCGGATGAGGAGGAAGAAGATGATGAACCTGCGCATCCGGTCTCCATCCCCATCCTCCAAAGTTGCAGATGCGTTCAGTTTTCTCAGACAGTATGCATCGTCACTGGATGAAGGACTCTCGACGAACAAGCTTTACCATCACCTGAACTGGGCTGAAAACAACGCGACCACATGCCAAACAAGCCAAAACTGATACAGGGTCTGTCCAGGAAGTAATGAGACTGGATTTATCGCACTAAGCACAAGGCCAAAGGGGCGGAGTTTGTGGGCGGTACGTACGGTGAGGAATGTAAGCTATAGAGTGCAGCGGAAGTCAGTTGGCCTAGAGCCTTTACAGCGCACGGAGACACGAGTTTGAATGTGGCGTTAGGTTTTCAGAATTCAGCGGAGTGTCGAGCAGCGATACACCATAAAGTTTTGTGTAAAGCTGAACAAATCGGCTAATGAGACGCTTTCCATGTTACAAGAAGCCTACAAGAAGTATTCTTTGTCCAAGGCTCAAGTTTATATGTGGCACAAAGCCTTGAAAGACGGAAGAAAGGACGTCGATGACAAACAACACGCTGGACGTCCGTCAAGTTCTCAAACTTCAGACAATGTGACTAAAATTAAAGCGCTTTTGGGCTCTGATTGTCGGATGAGTGTCTGAATAGTACGGAGACGTTGGGACTTACAAAATCAATTGTGCATCAAATCGTCACGGAAGAACTTCAAATGCAGAAAATTTGTTCCAAACTGGTTCCTTCAAAGTGACTCAATTCCTAGCAAAACACAGCGTCGCAATGCTGCCCCAACCATAGTACAGCCTCAATCTGTCACTGCCGGACTTTTTTCTATTCTCTCGGTAAAAATCCAGCTTAAAAGGCCATTGTTTTGACTACCTGGAGAACTTTTAGCAAAACTTAACGCATGTTCTGATCAGCATTCCAGTTGAAGACCTTAGGTGAACATAAATGGGTGGCAGAGTGATTGGCAAAGGTGTATTAATGCAGCTATTTTGAAGAATATTATGTGTCTGTAAAGTTATCTTCAAATAAACGAATTTTATAGAATCAGTCTCAATACGTCCTGGACAGATCATGTACTTATTTTGCCAAAATGTAATTTTTATGTCATTATTGACTTTATTAAATTTTAACTTTCGCTTTTTTATATTGATTTGTTATTATTATCAACACTGTTCCCTATTTGTTCTGTATAGTTAAAAGGGTTTTAATTTTGTTAACATTAGTTTTAGTTAACATGGTTAACAGACATTTTTGTGTTTGTTTTGTTCAATTTTATGTGTCATACACAATAAATCTAAATTTGAAAAGATTTCTTAGATTTATACCTAAGACAATATCGCTTATTTGAATTTACAGCTTTCAAACGTTCCTGCTTAATAAGCACATAATGATTAAAACAAATAAAATGTCATTTTATGTCTTAAGAACGCTAAAAATTGTCAAAAAGATGTGTTTTATCCGTACAGATTGCTATTAGACGGACCACTGGACGAAAATTCGTGACCTTCGCTTAATACGCGAATTTTGGTTGGTCCTTTAATTCGCGTATTAACGGGGTTCGACTGTAGCATAATTCACAAGTCGAATTTCTGGATTTGCAATTTTTATCGTTTTGCAGTAGCCATTTTTCATCCCATACAGCATATTTTCTAATTAGTTCTTCTTTTTCCCGACTTATTAATTTTATAAAAACCATACCTTTTTAGGAATTTCAGATATATTTTAGGTTAAATGTGTTCAACCTTGTCAATTTTAGATATTTCTTTAAGTAATTTCATATGTAAAATTTTCTGCGTGTGACATATTGCACTGTCAATGCAAGTGCAATTTCGGTCAGTACATAGTAAAAACCAATTGGTGTGTTGTAAATTTCTTTTAAAATATAAAGGTGTCAATTATTAAAAATAAAATTTCATATAATTATTCCGGTAATAGTTGTGTTTTGAAACTTTATATTGGAACTTTTTGAAAATTTATTTTTATTCAGTTATTTTTAAATTTTCATGCATTATTCTTAAACTACAACATGTCATACTAAAAAATAAGTAAATGAATAATATATTTTAAAAAAATGATAAAATGTGGGTTAACAACAAGTCTGAAATTGCCCCCCCCCCCCCTGTGATGCGCATGCCCCACATTGGGAACCACTGGTTTAGAACTAAACATTGTGAATATAGAGAGAACGGCGTAATGTGAAGAATAAGGAAAGGGCGTTTACAAACAAACACTTCCATCAACCTATCTGCCTGCTACATTTTTGCTTTCATTGCAGGAGTCATCATGGCGACTGTCACCAATTGTATCACACAAATGTTAGTCATAGAACAATGAGATCGCCTGAATTCTTGTGTAATAACAGCAGGAATAGGCTAATATAAATTTATACTCAAATAATTCAAATGTGCCAAACCGTAAACGAAGCACCACCATCTTACCTACTATGACGTCATAATAATATTGTCCATTGATTGTTGGAGAACTTGCTTTGTGCTTTGCCTCAATGGTTTAATATTTTTTACTCTTCACGATGAATGAATCTCTTGCATTTGTTTAGGTTTATGTAATGAGATATTTAAGCTGTCAACCTAATTTCAACTGAAGTTATGCTAGGATATATATACAGGATGCTTATAATTAAACTCCCCCCTATAAACAGCATCCTACAGCGCAAACGGATGAACGGAATGCAATAAAATTTGTTAATAGACTACGAGATGCACTCACGGAATTTCGAAAAAGAAAAATAGTTCCAAAATGTCCACCAGAGAGCGCCTTTTCCAAAAAAAGCATTAAATTTAACATAATAAACGACCAAAACGGAATACAGAGATAATATTAACAATCAGAACAAGAATTATGAGTAATAAAATGTAAAACCGGGAAAAACTCTCAGTTCTAGGAAAAAAATGTCAAGATTTGTGTGCTTGCAAAGAAGAGCAGGCCCTGACTATCACCCGGGGCCCATGCCTTGGGCACAAAAATTTTCATAATTTCATCTAAATTTCTATTACAAAATAAAATAATTGTAAACCATGAAATGACAAAAACATCTCAATATATCGTTAAAAACCCATTTCAATAAATAATAGAAAAATATATTATTTTTATTCCTGGAACCGTTTTACAATTTTCCGGAAAACTTGTTTGAGTTGACACTTTTCGAATTTTGAGTCAATTTTTTGAGTTGACACTTTTCGAATGTGTAATATGTAAAAAAATCTAGTATCAGTAAATCAACCAATCAAAGGGGGCACTAAAAATTGAAAGTGCCCTGGGCACAGAAACTTGCTAGTCAGGCCTTGAAGAAGAGGAAGCTTTATACAAAACAGGTTAGGGTATAAAATGTTTGCAGACGTTATCATGTTTTATGTTGATGTTTCTGGCTGTTGTGATGGCGGTATTTTTAGTTGAACGTGAGTTATTCTTGAAGCTGTTTTACGTAAACAAGGGGAATGCTTCTGCGGCAATTCGTTAATTTCGTCGTATAAAGAACATACAGCGTGGACCAATAACTACTAAAGGTATCCAGGCCATGATTAAGAGATTTGAAGAGACGGCAAAATTAGGAGTTCAACCTGGAAGAGGCCGTAAACCTGTCGCACCGGTACTTGTTGATGCCGTCAAGACAGCTATTGTCGCACAGCCACGGATATCAAAGTTTGGGGACAGTAGCACATGTGCAGTTTCTCGACAGACAGGCTATTCTTACAGCACCGTCTGAAAAGTGCTTAGAAACATAATGCACTACTTCCCATACAAGATCCCCCTTACCAAAGAGTTGTTGGCTAGGGACAAGCCACAAAGTCTCTCATTCGCAGACAGTTTTCTCAACAGAATGACTGTTGATCTGTCATGGCCTTGGAATATTCTGTGGAGCAATGAGGCTCATTTCTACCTCGATGGGATAGTTAAGGCGCGCCACACACCAGGGACACATGCAACAAAAAATGTTAGGGATTAGCACTAATACCAATTCCCCAACATCTTACACTTGTAACACTGATTAAAAATTATGTTGATAAAGCAGAGTTCAACAGTGGAAGTAGATCGGAGGATGGATTTCTAAAAATATGTAAATGAGAATAATTATGAAGTACGTTGAATGAAGAAATGTTAAAAAGTGGATGAAGTAAATTGACAGATGAGATAAAGCTCCAGGCTTAAACTTCTTTTATTAAGATCCAAAGTTCACAGTAAAATATCTTGATAAAAACAGTCTTTAAAAATAAACCAAATATTGATGAATAAACAATGAATCACTTTAAATCAAAACAGCCATTTTAAACACTTTAACTTAGAAGCCATGAAGAACAGAAAAGCTTAAATATCGTAACTTTAAAAGATGATTTTAAAAACAGAACGAAAAATAAAAAATAAGCCGCATGATTTTAAATGTTTACCACAAGATCAAATACAGCATCCCGAGAACGCTTAAAGCAATTCTCGTATCGAGAACATTGGTAGATAAAACAAGTAAGTAACATTTCCTTCCAAATAACCCCTTTAAATACAGCAGCTGGAACGGCACGTGTCGACACGCCCACTCTCCAGAATGATCTACGAGATGGTGATTTGCCGGTGACGAACTACGTCAACTAATTCATTCATAAATCCGTTCCCGCCATCTGTCGGGAGAAAAGTACACCACGTCATACGCTCTCGTAAATTCTACTATGTCGCGTGGAAAACGTAAACATCTGCAGTTGTAAAAATAAAGATACGGCGTTATCAATGAACTGTAACTAAAGAAACGTAAAGCTGAATAAATAACTAAAGGATTAAAAGAATGAACGCAAGATAAAAGGTGAGTTTAATTTCAGAATACTTTTAAACACAGAATACTTTATACTTATACTATTTAAATGAAATGACCTTAATAAAAATAAAGATTTATAAATAACGAACTGTAAATTATACTACCAGGGTTAATGTACTATTGAATATAATTAGAGGCATTGAGAACTGGGAAATAAGCTTGTTAATATTTCTTAACAAGTGCCCCCCCTCTCAATGTCTCAATCGAAAACGAAAAATAAAAGATCTAAAAATCTTCACTGACCATGGAACACCTTCTTTCTATAAAAACGGTTAAAAACAATGAACAAAACTAAAAGAAAAATATTAATCCTAACACTTAACATGAGAAATGCCTGATAATGGCTAACAACTAACAAGAATTAAGCATTAATAAACTCCCAACGCTTTAAATTTAACAACTAACATTAAAAACCGAGAAATGCCCAACAAAAATTTCCAAACGAAATCCCACAAATTAACCATCAAAAACTTCAAAATCAAAAGCCAAAAGATCCAGCATAAAAACTCGCCTAAATCCATTCATGGCCTCTTTACAAAAATTCAAAATTTAAATTTCTAACAATATAAACACAATTCAAACATTTAACAAATTGAAAAATATCACAATGAAAAATCAACATACGTACCAACTTACAAAAGTAACGTTTCAATTTGAAACTATACATACTAGCCAACTCCGTCATCTTGACCACAGCTAAATATGCAAATTTATACAAAACTTAAATAACTTTTATTTAACAAGAACAAAGATAGAAAAATTAATTAGAGTAACTTCATCAGTCTCTCCCAGTAGCTTCCAAAATCCAGTAAAAATGACAAACTTAAGCAATAACTTGGCATCTGATTAATAAGACATAACAATAAATAGCTGTACACTTATCCATCTACAGACAACATCTTACAGCAATATCCATTTTCTCTACCTACATTCGCACAAATATTCACATTGAAGATATCAGATGCCTGCAAATAAAAGATCTATTAGAAACAACATAATCAATACAAAAATAGTCCATTATCATAAGATATATTTCTGTAACAAAACTTCTATATAAATATAACAGTACTAAATCCAACTTAAGACTTAACAAAGGTATAACAACCTTAAAAACATAAAACCTCAAAAAAAAACTATTGCTACAAAGAAGAGAAACTGGATTTCCTAAACAAAAATTCATATTCTTAATTTCTATTACTTTAACTTTAATTTAATATATATACTTCAAACAGATTAATCAGAAACTTTAAACTATTAAATAGATATATCCAAAAATTTTAAAAATTAAGTTACATATACTTCTCACAACCAGCTGATAAACGGGGACTAGTGACATTCTCATATATAAAAACTAGGGACTCACAAAATCAAAAATACAATGCCCGCAGCAGATCCGCCAGTGGCGGTTACCTCTCACACAAACTACCTCAGAAAGTTCTCTGGCATTCGTCTCCCAAGGGACCACCCACCCGAAACGGTACTGTGGGCTGCTCGAACCCCCAAGAATAGAATGGTAAGAGGCACCATTTCCACCATTGGATGGGAATTAAATGCTTAACAGCTAGATGAAAAAGGTAATGAAAAACAATTGTGATCAAGAGACTTCATAAAAAGCTAGATAAAAACTTGCTAAACATCGTTTGCTTAAACCATGTAAATGGCTATGGCCACTCACCACGTACACAGGATTACAAACTTTATACATCTTAATACACGTAAATCTTATACTGAAGAAAAATGGTGGTACGCAGTATGATTTCTAAAAACTTCAAACAAAAATCTAAAAACAATCTGAAAAACTATTTAAACATTAAAAACCTGTATCAAATACAGTTCTAACAAAAATTAACAAATCGTGTTTGGTCTGAGGCTTCGTAAAGACATCACTGAGGTTTGACTTACTAGGAATATATTCTAAATCAAAAGCTTCACTGTAAATTAAATCCCTAATAAAAAATAACTTGACATCTATATGACGAGATTTATAGTTTTCTATAGGTGATTTTACAAAATTAATGGCCGCCTGGTTATCTGCATAAAGCTTCGACTTGATACCTAAATCGCGTATGATTGCTCTATCCCGACACTCCTGCAGGATCCGGTCAAACCAAACCAGGTTTTTGGAGGCCTCAGTCATGGCGACAAATTCCGACTCCATTGTGGATAAACTGACGCACCTTTCTTTAAAGGTACGCCAGTCCACGGGGGAACTGCCAACCATGACTATTTGCCCACCAACCGATGTTCGGTCATCCCGATTCGCCGCAAAATCAGCGTCAGAAAAGGCAACCAACTTCTCCTCGTTACACCGTAACCGGAGATGGTAGTGTCGAGTATACTTTAAATAACCAAGCAACCGTAATAACCCGTCCCAATGTGAAATACCCGGATTAGACTGAAACTGACTATATATATTAACCGCATAACTAATATCTGGCCTGGTTCTACTGGCAATGAATGATAAACAACCCAGTAAGCTTCTGTAAGGAAAACGAGCCATGTACCCCTTTTCGGAATCAGAAGAAGGACAATTAACCTTAGATAATATAACACCCTTACTAATAGGGAGAGATGAAATAGGAATTCGAAAATTCTTAAATTTATCACACACCTCATCAATATAACTAGACTGGTGTATACATAATGAATTCCCCTTTTCAACAAATTCGACCCCTAAAAGTTTACGTGTTCTTCCTAAAAGCTTGATGTCAAAATTCTTTCCAAGCAAATCCAGGATTATGTCAATCTTCTTCTTAAATTTTCCAAAAACTACGAAGTCATCAACGTATAGTAGCAGAACTATATCAGAATCAAAAAGGTAAGTACAGTTACATGACTCAAATTTCCTAAAACCAATCTTTAATAAAACTTTATGGATCTCATAATACCACTCCCGGCCACTTTGATGCAGCCCATACAGCACCCGATCCAGTTTGCAATACATATGCTCTTTACCGGGGATAACGAAACCGGGCGGTTGTGACATAAAAACAGACTCCCGTAGCGGGGCGTATAGGTAGGCGCTTGTTACGTCACACTGAACGTGTGACCATCCGCAACACGATACTAAGAGGGAAAAGAAAAATCGAATCACTCCAAAGTTTACAACAGGGCTGAAGGACTCCTCATACGATTCGCCCTTCACTTGTTTAAATCCCTGGGCCACCAAACGGGCCTTAAAACGAGCGATTCGTCCTCTTTCGTCCCTCTTGACCGTGTATACCCACCGACAGCCCACTGGGGTCACGTTTCCTGGCAAACTTTCCAAATGCCAAACCGACCGTTCGTTCATAACCCCGATTTCCTTTCGCATTGCATCAAACCACATCGCACGCTGCGGAGATTTCTGAGCCTGCTTAAAAGAGTTAGGAATTATTATATTGTCTAGTCATGCAGATATATTTGAAGATTCAGGATTATCAGAGTTCTCGTCATCAGATTCAGAATGTATAGGGACTAAACCAGCATACGTATTTGAGCCACTGAAATCAAAAAGATTTGGATCATACTTAATACCATTTACATTACAATACCTCTCAACTTCTGCAGGTGATCTTAATCTATTAGTTTTACCTTCCTCAAAATAGTAAATATCTGTTCTGTCCCTGGAGGATCGCACCACGGGTTTACGTAACCACCTAACTTCTCGCTTGGAGGAAATAGGGGTCTTAACGTCTTCAGCTTCGGAATCAGACTCGGAATCCGCAACCCCCTCCCCATTAACCCGGGAATCCGGTGGTATGCCGGGAGGATTCAAGGGTCCCCAAGAATCTACTCCTCCAGCATCTTCACCCTGATTATCACCGGAGTCAATGGAGAAAGGATCACAAGATCCCGGGCCCATCACGAATCCACTGCCTCCAGGAACATCCTCAGGAATCTCTCTAAATGTAACACTAATAGTTTCAACAATTTGATCATCTTCAGGTATCCAAATCCGGTAACCCTTGGTATTAAAAGCATAACCCACAAGATAGCCCTTTTTTGCCTTTGGATCTAACTTTGAATTACGTTTCTGGTGAGGAATTCCCACGTAAGCAGTTGTCCCAAAAGGTTTAAGATGCCTCACAGATGGTTTTCGGCCCCCATACAATTCAAAAGGAGTCTTCGTTAAAGACTTAGGACAGACCCGGTTCCAGGTATAACAAAAATATTTTAAGCCCTCTGGCCAAAACCTGGGATTCAATTTACTTTCAGCCAAAATAGTACGGACTCCATTGACAGCTGTCTGCATAAACCTCTCAATGACCCCATTCTGTTGGGGAGAAAATGGATTTGTCAACTCGTGATGTATTCCCTTTTCATCAAAATATATTTCAAAATTATCATTGACGAACTCACCCCCGTTATCAGACTTAAAATTCTTTACTTTTCTACCCAAGAAATTTTCTGCACGAGTAATATGAGATTTGACAATATCAAAAACATCCGATTTTAATCTCATTGGGTATACTGAAACTCTACGGGAGTAGTCGTCCATAATTGAAAGAAAATACCTTTCCCCATTTCTCCCAACAGTTCTACAAGGTCCCCAAACATCCGCAAATAAAAGTTCTAAGGGATGTTCAGAACGAATGCTGCCAATGGGTTTAAATGAAGGTCTTATAAACTTATTCAACTTACAGACTTCACAATGAAAATCGTTATCTTTCAGATCAACCAATCCCCGGACCCCATTTTCCTTACATGTATGAATCAAAACAGAGGGACTAATATGCCCACATCGGCGGTGCCATAATTGCATTTTACTTATACGTTTAGCATTACCCACAGAATTAGATTCAAAAGATACATTTTTCAAAGGTTTAGGAGCCCTAGGGAAAAGCTGATAAAACCCATTTTTCAAAAATGCATTGAATAAAATGATGTCTCCCCTCATGATGTCAATTACGCCTCCACCACCCAGAAATGTTAAGCCTCTCTTATCCAACTGAGGGCCAGAGATTAGATTACGTCTTAGTTGGCTCGAGTACATCACCTCCGTAAAGGTGAACACTCTTTGTCCAAAGCGTAATTTTACCTCTCCCTTACCCTCAATCGGAAAAGATATATCCTTAACAGCCACATTCATTTGTTCATCTGAAACATTACAAAATTTAACAAATAAATTACGATTAGAACAGAAATGATGTGAAGCACCTGAATCAAAGATCCAGGTGTCAACATCCGATGCATTACATAAACTGGCTTGAGATACAACATAAGTTGACTTACGTGAGCTGTCAGGAAAGTCCTCTATATCTGCTCCATGCTTTCTGGGCTGTTGTCTGGATACATGATTCTTTCCAAAATTACGGGATCTTCTGTAAGGCCTGGGCGATGGAGATCTAGGATACTGTCTGGAATCACGAGAAAAACTCCGGCCAGCAGTGGAATCAGTCGATGAGTCACGATAATCACGTCGGTGAGATCCTCTACCTCTGGGCACAGTCGGAGAAAAATCAGAAGAACTCCTGGATTTTGGTGAAGATTCTGCATAAGTTGGATGGCTCTGTCGATCAGGATTATAACGAGAGTTCAGATACTTGCGACACTTGCTTCGAACGTGACCAGAAACCCCACAATGCCAACATTTCTTATAAAAACGAGGTTTCTTCTTGCATTTTACACTATTAGCTGATGGCACGTACTTAGAACTATCTTGATCACGAACAGTCAATCTGGTCTCTTCAGACACTAATTCTAAAACTATCTTTTCAAACTTAAACTCGTCTTCGGACCACCTCAAGATACTCTGCACAATACCATCATATTTCCTTGGTAAATACCGTATTAATTGAAAACTTAAATAAATCTCGTTAAACCCTTTATCTTGTTCTTTAATTATACTCATAAGCCTCCTTAATCTAGTTGCAAAGATACTTATCGACTCGCTCTCCTTCTTTCTGCATTCTATCAATTCACTAAATGACTTCATCAAGAATGACCTAGAGTCGGGATGGAAATGTAACCTAATTTTGTTCCAAGCTTGAACAGCATTTGTACATTCAGCAATTACACGCTTAAATTCTCCCTCAATATTCAAAAATATTGCCGAAAGAGCTTGCCTTGAACGCTGTTTAAAAATGCTTGCATCTGATTCAGTTACTGAACTACTCGGGACCAGCTCCTCTTTATCGGATTCTATAATGTCCCATAGTCCTTTGTCAATTAGGACATATTTCATGTCAATACTCCATCCAGCATAATTCGTGGAGTTCAGCTTCTCTATTGTGTTGCCGGCCATTTTTTTTTTCATCAACAAAAAAAATAAATAAATGAAGATGAATGATAAAACTAGAATTTAAAAATATAAAACTTTCTTCATAATCTTCCTCAAAAATTTTTTTTTTTTTTTTTTTTTTTTTTTTCCAGACACGTACTAAATCTTCGGCCCCCCCCCCTCTTTTTAATCACGCTGCGTCATTCTTTTTAACTTAAATATTTCTCATAGACCTCTATAAAGGGTAAAGGGCCAACTGAAGATTATCAAATTCAATCCTCTCCATTGATCCATATCCTCAAATCTGGACTTATCTGCCCATAACCTAAACTGTTAGGGATTAGCACTAATACCAATTCCCCAACATCTTACACTTGTAACACTGATTAAAAATTATGTTGATAAAGCAGAGTTCAACAGTGGAAGTAGATCGGAGGATGGATTTCTAAAAATATGTAAATGAGAATAATTATGAAGTACGTTGAATGAAGAAATGTTAAAAAGTGGATGAAGTAAATTGACAGATGAGATAAAGCTCCAGGCTTAAACTTCTTTTATTAAGATCCAAAGTTCACAGTAAAATATCTTGATAAAAACAGTCTTTAAAAATAAACCAAATATTGATGAATAAACAATGAATCACTTTAAATCAAAACAGCCATTTTAAACACTTTAACTTAGAAGCCATGAAGAACAGAAAAGCTTAAATATCGTAACTTTAAAAGATGATTTTAAAAACAGAACGAAAAATAAAAAATAAGCCGCATGATTTTAAATGTTTACCACAAGATCAAATACAGCATCCCGAGAACGCTTAAAGCAATTCTCGTATCGAGAACATTGGTAGATAAAACAAGTAAGTAACATTTCCTTCCAAATAACCCCTTTAAATACAGCAGCTGGAACGGCACGTGTCGACACGCCCACTCTCCAGAATGATCTACGAGATGGTGATTTGCCGGTGACGAACTACGTCAACTAATTCATTCATAAATCCGTTCCCGCCATCTGTCGGGAGAAAAGTACACCACGTCATACGCTCTCGTAAATTCTACTATGTCGCGTGGAAAACGTAAACATCTGCAGTTGTAAAAATAAAGATACGGCGTTATCAATGAACTGTAACTAAAGAAACGTAAAGCTGAATAAATAACTAAAGGATTAAAAGAATGAACGCAAGATAAAAGGTGAGTTTAATTTCAGAATACTTTTAAATACAGAATACTTTATACTTATACTATTTAAATGAAATGACCTTAATAAAAATAAAGATTTATAAATAACGAACTGTAAATTATACTACCAGGGTTAATGTACTATTGAATATAATTAGAGGCATTGAGAACTGGGAAATAAGCTTGTTAATATTTCTTAACAAAAAAGTGTGAGGCATGCGACAATTTCACCCTGTTAACAAAGAAAAAACCGGTTTGAACAGCAGAATTTGCCTCATGTCTCACAATTGTTGTCGCATGTCTCTCTGGTGTGTGGCGCGCCTACGCCTAACACACACAGTTGCTGCATTTGGGCTCAGGAAAATCCGCGGATGCACACTGAAATTTCCCTACATTCTCCAAAGTTGACTGTCTGGTGTGGATTCATGGCGACATTCATCCTTGGGCCATTGTTCTTTGAGGAAATAACTGCACGTGGTCCTGTCACATGTTCCATTATGGGCCGTCCTGGACACGATTAACAATTGCTCCTCTTGTGCAATTTCGTCCTAATCTGTTCTTCTTTCTTCAAACTGAACTTTTTTTTCCCCCTCAGAAAGCGTACTGTTATTTTTTCCTTACCTTTACTTAATGTGGTTGGATGACAAGGTGATCAGAAAATTGTCAATAAATGTTAATATTGTTTCTGGATTCTGTTTTGGCCATTTATTATGTTAAATTAAATGTTTTTCCGGAAAAGGCACCCTCTGGTGTACATTTTGAAACTAATTTTTTTTCAAAATTCCGTGAGCGCATCTCGTGTATAGTCTATATATCAAATTTCGTTGCATTCCGTTTGCACTGTAGGATGCTGTTTATAGGAGAAGTTTAATTATAACCACCCTGTATATTTTTAAATCTAAATTAAAAACATTGCTTTGGTCTTGAAATAAAATGTTTTGGTTTCTGTTATTGGTTATTTCTAATAATTATTTAATTAGGTACTTTTCCACTATAGGGCCCTTTGCATTTTTAAAGAAAAGGTTGGCGCAATTCGAACTTCAGAAAGTGAGATATGTTGTCAAAATATATAAACAGCTGTGAAAATAAACCTGATGCACTTTTATTTTTGTTTGTATATGTATTTACATATAAAAATTATTTCTAAATATATATAATATTTTTTTATATGCAAATTACTTCTGTTTATAAAAGTGGATAAATAGCTTCTTAATATTAAATAAATTGTATAAACATGGAAAAAATTGCTTGTGAGTATGAAACAGTATATAGGTTGTCAGAAAATATGTTGCCAAACTTCTTTCTCGCCAAGAAACTTTTCTCTATTTTGCCAAAAATAAAATGGCTGATTTTAACGAAAGATTATCGGGATCCGGATGAGTTCACTCCGGAAGTTGTTATACACTTGGCACTATTTTATTGAGGAATTGGAACGGCTGTATTATTTAGAAAAAAATACGAACACCATGGGAAAAATTAGTAATTTTATTTAAAATTTAATTAAAAAGAAAGAAATTAAGGGAACTTAGAATTATTCTTACGGAGATTTACGTAATTGCGCATTATTAAAAAAAATTCATGGAAATAAATTTATATATATTTTTTACTTCCTTACTGTTTAGCATGACTGCGTATCCACCCTCTTTTTACGGATAAGTGATTACAGTATTTTTGACTAATCTTTCGTAATTGAGTAACGCCCCTCCCCCAAATGCCGTATAAATTATGTTGTTGGAAGAATTTTTCATGTTTGTAGAGAATTCTTCACGATGAATCCTATTACAAAAGATGAGCTAATCTCAAAATTAGCGACTTTTTACAAATTTCTGGTTTTTCACTTAACCAGTTTTCACAAAGGCATGCTCAATGCAGTAATGAACAATCTGGACACAAATTGAGAAGCTTGGGTCGTTATTCGCGTGTCCGAATATATAATCGAATATATTGATTTTTGGTAATAAAATTAGCTTTTTTCATTTATGCGATTGCAAATGTTGCCAACAATAAATTCCTTTCATCTTGACGTCGACATATCTCAATATCCTTGGTTAAATATTTTAAACTTCTAAACCAGTTAGAAAAATAAACCTCCTTTGCCCCTTATTTTTCTTTTTTTTTTAATTTTTTTAGTTTTATGTTAGTATTAACCATCTCAAAGGATTTCGGAATTAAAGATTATTTTAACGGATATTTATGCAATTATGTATTAATATTATTTGCATAAATCTCGCGATTAAAAAAGAAAAGTGCTTGTTGAAATAAAGCTTCGATCATCTGTTTATTATTATATATTACTTCATTGTTTTCAGCTTTCAGCGATATCTTCCGTTTTCATCAGTGGTGTAGTCGAGGGGGGACGCGGGCGGACGGCGTGCCCCCACTTTTTTATTTTATCTCAATCGTCCCCTTACTTTATATTTTCAAGGGGGACGCTAGAGACGCAGGAGGACACAGACTTTCCAATTCATTAATTTTTTTAAAGTGAACAGAACAATAAATTAACAACTTTAGAAAGAAGGCATTGATTTTTAATATTCACATTTTGACTTCATAACTTTGCTTGAATTGCATCAAAAATTTATGTATACTTTTTAGGTTCAATGTAATATATCACTATCGTAAATGATGTGTATAGCATCGGTATTTCCTTTACGTGAAACAAAAAAGAGAGTTCCTTCATAGTACGCTTTATAGGCAGAAATTGTTTGAAATAGACATTAATGAAGTTATAATGTTTTAAATATAACGGAAATGACATTTGAAATTTGTTACAACATGTTCCCTATCGAAAATAGCATTTATCATTCGTTTACAAGGACATTAAAAATATTTTAAAACACCATGATCCATTAACGATAATTATTTGAAATGCATGTAAAACTATAGGAAACTGTGTATGAAAAATTTATAGTACTTTTACAAAACCACACAAAAGTATCCATCACTATGGGTTCAGTTGCTTAAACATGTTTTCGATTATATTATCAGGGCTTCCAACACATTTTAGTCCTCCAGAAATGGGAAAGGAGTCATTTTTATTTAAAAAGGAGATTCAGGATGCTATTTATATTAAAAAAGGGTACTAAAAAGAACCATTTGTCTCTTTCTTGCAATACCGCATAGCTTTACGAATTTGTTATTATAGGCCTCGTCCCGCTGCCCCCCCCCCCTGCATATTCCCTACCTTATTTTAACCGTTTTTGCATCCTTCATTGCCTACTTATTTTCAACAAGTAAAAAAGTAAAGTGTGTTTAATTTTTCCTAACACACTGTACAGGCCGACCTTAGGTAAAACTTGAAGATTTCGTCTAAAAGATTGCGAGACTTTGATAGCAACTTTATATTTTTAGTGACAAAATCTGCACTTTTAATTTATATTAGTAATTTAATTTTAATGAATAATCTGTCTAATCTTCTAATGCTAATCATTAACGGTTCACCCTTATCTAACCGAAAACCACAGGCTTACACTCTCAGAAAGAACTGTAAATTTATGATCGTTTGCTCTTCAATTTTCACGGGCAACAGCCTTATTTGATGAAAAACGGTCTGATCCACTAAAAAAAATACGATTTGACCTCATACATTTTCCTCCGCTAGGGTGTAATCCTTCATTTTAGTCGTGTTTCGAAAAATAATGTCACTTAACCGTCACCGTAATATCTTTTCTAACCCGCCAAAAAAGCGAATCTGTGATGGTTATTTAACGTGTTGCATGCTACAGAACAGTAAGTAAAATGTTATTGTGTTTTGAAGTGCATTATATCTTTGCCCCATAAAATTACGGGCATGGGTTTTTTTTCACGGGGTATGACTGCTGAAAATTACGGGCTGCACAAAATGATGGGCATGGATTTTTTTTTTTTTTATGGGTAATCACTGCTGCCGGCTTCTGCCCGTAATTTTATAGGGATAATTTTAGATACTCGGAAAATTAAGGGCAATCCACATATTATTGCAGTTCTAGCCCATCTGTTAGCAAAAATACTGTACGACCCTATACATTTTCCTCCAATAGGGTGTAACCCTTCATTTTAGTCGTGTTTCGAAAAATGTCACTTAACCGCGACTGTAACATATTTTTTAACCCTTCAAAAAAGCGATTCTGTGATATTATCTAACGTGCTATGGAACAGTAAGTAAAGTGTTATTGTGTTTTGAAGTGCGTTATATCTTTGCCCCATAAAATTACGGGCTGCACAAAATGATGGGTATGAAATTTTTTTTTACGGGGTATGATTGGAATCTCTGCTGCCGGCCTCTGCCCGTAGTTTTACAGGGATATTTTTAACAGTGTAGTCAAAATTTGGTAAATGGAAAATCATAGAATGGCTACTGACACAAAATCTAGAAAAGTATAAAGAGTTGAGAACTTTTATGTGAGGAAGTATTTCTGAAAAGCTCTTTGAGAGAGGAAAAGTAACACACATTTTTAAACTGTGACAAAATTAAATATATTGGTGACGTTTTAAACCGATTTTTTACTTTTATTTAAATATTTAATAAATAAAAAAATTAATTTGAAACTTTTTTTATTAACTTCAAAACTAATGTATTTGAAAGGGCTTCTTAAATGACTCATCTGGTATAAATGTAAGTATTATTTTCTATCGAAACTCTACTTAAAAAAAAACAAACTCAAAACTCTATCTTTAAAAAATTTCTGCTCCACTCTTTAAACACTTCATCGAATGCCATCAATTCAAATAAATTTATACTTATTCTTGCTAATAATATGGTGACATTCATTGCGCCGATTCACACATTAAAGTTTCAATCCTATTTCATTCTTTCAATCAGAATAAGTTACGCATTAAAAACAACTTCTATGTCAAATTTAAAGTTTCTAGTCCTGATAGTTTCAGAAGAATAGCAATTATAGAAAGTTTTCAGCTTATTTCATTAATCCAAGATTTTTAAAAGCCTTTCTTCGTGAGCATCTACATGTTAATACTTACCATTATATTCTTCGGGCTAATAAAAAGCATTATTTATCGAGATCTTCGGCCTTGGTCATATTTTTTGATAATTTTTCTCACATAAATAGTACTTATTTGTTAATTCTGGTCAAAAAATGGTTTAAAAATTGCTTAGATGCAAAACCCGTGTCGAATCTCTTCAAAATTAAAGTATGCACTGTGGCATAGAGTCTCAGAATATTAAATAGTCTATTCATCATGTATAACATTGCAAATTTGAATTCAGTCGAAAACACTATTTAAACGCTAGCATGTTCAAACACTCATGGGAAAAACAGACTTTGAAAGGAAATATCAACATACACACATGTATATGAACATACATAGAGAACTGTTGTAAAAATAGGCAAAATGGATTCAGGGGGCTTCAAAAAGTAAAGATATAACAAAATTTCATAGTCTTGTTTTTAATTGTCATGGCTACAATAAATTTCTTACATTATATTTGACCATAAAGTAAAAATGCAATAATTTTCAATATTCTCAGTGAAACAGTTATTTTATAACTATTTCCAAAAAAAAAAAAAAAAAATTCTACTAAAAATTTCGTTGCTTGAATTAGTGTTATGGAATTACGAATTCTATACCAAAAATTTTCAGTTATGAAATAAGGTTTTAATTTCTTGAATTCATTAGCAAAGCTATTTAATGTCTAACAAATAAACTTAAATTAAATTGACATTTTTAATTTTTTAATTAAAATTTAATTTTCCAATTACTTTTCTCTGCAATTGAAATTGAAAAGCAAAATTCAAAATAAAGCTTGCCCTATGGGGTGATGCAGACCCTAATGTTCGAAATTATGAGCGTCCCCCCACTTTTTTTCACAGGACTACACCACTGGTTTTCATTAGGTAATTGGTCACAAGATTCCGGGTTAATCTTCCGTAATTGGATATCTCGCCAGTTGACTTATTAAATACAATGTTGAAAGCATCGTTTTTGTTTGAAGCGAAACCTTCAGGATGAATTTTGTCAGAAAATCATATCATCTACTACATATATAAAATGCGGCTTTGCATTTCAACCGGAAGGTTTATACTATTTTAATAGAAATTACAATGATAGTTTTTGGGGTTAGGTGTATAACACATTGTTCTACATTGCTTAGTTATAGAGCTACAGGGAAATTTCTAAATTTTGTGAACCTGATTATTAAAGATTACATTTTTTAAAGAATTTCATGAATTAAAACAAGGTTTTTTAGAGAGAGAGCTTTTTGTGACGTATTAAAAAGAGTGTTGCATTTTAAACGTTTGAGTGCAGAGGAGCGCGACAGCGCTCTCCTTGTTATGTGCCAAAATTGCGGGAAGCACGATAGCGCTCCCCTTGTTTTATGCTAAAATTACAGAGAGGGTGATAGCGCTCCTATTTGTTGTCTCAGTTTGGTGTGCATTTAAGCTGATTGCACTATCGAAGCGTATAATTTCTGTGTATACCGTTGGCTTGCAAGTAATTTTTTTTATATATGTTACCGGCCAAACTAGTTTATCCTAACGCCCATAGGATAAACTAGTTTGGCCTAACGCTCATAGGATAAACTAGTTTAGCCTGTTATTTATTGGTCTGAACTAGTTTGTCCTAGGCCGATCTAGTTTATCCTAGACCTATTCAATTTGGCGTGCTTTTATTGATCCCAAAAACCGCTTCCGCGCCAACCTTCTATTTTATCCTAGGCCAATCTAGTTTATCCTACGCCAATTCAATTTGACATTCTTATATTGATGCCACAAAATGGAAAAAAAAAGAACCGAACCGAACTAATTCAAACTCAAATTCAATTTCTCAAAAATGAGTCAAGTTCAAGCTCAAATTCAAAATTGTTCAAACGAATCCGCTCAACTCAAACACATCTATGGAAGTCCACTAAAAACTTGTATTTTTAATTATTATTTTTAAATATAATAGAAGCTTAGCGACTAAATTTACAAAATTTTGTAAGCTAGTCTTTGGTTATTAGATGTAAAGATCTCTACTGGCCCGCTAAATTTTCCTTCCCGACACTCGGTCCGGGCTTGGTTTGGGATTACTTTTTTCGAGAGGTTCAGACCGAGATGGACCGGGACTTCCGTGATTTTTTTCCGGCTTAAGTAGGGGCTGGACTGCATTCTTCTTGGTGTCTGCACAGTCAGAAATGTTAAGTCCAATTTCCAACCCAGCTCATATGAAAATCATTTGGACCCATCTCTGGTCTTTTCAGTAAAAATATCAGTAACATTTGGCACGTCCAAACTTTTTTTTTTATGCACGTTTTTTTAAATCGCTTTTATTCCACAATTAAAATTTATATATTTATTATTATTATTATTATTATTTACTTTCTTCTATCTTTACAAGATTAAAATATTGGATTCGTGAAAATTTTCGACAGATTTACATGTTTTAGGGGTCAGAGATTCCCAAAAGCATGTTTTTACAAAATGTCTGTCTGTATGTATGTGACACAAATTTTGTGGGCGCTCTATCGCAAGAACTAATCCACGTAATTTAATAAAATTTACATTTAGGTAGTCCCTGATATAAATTGGTGCTGATTACTTTTTGGTGTAAATCACCCAACAGGTGGCGCTGCTATGCTGCCTTTTTGACGATTTACGTAATAGCTCTATCTTAAGAGCTAAAGCACGGATTTTCATGAAACTTCAGATTCAGTTAGTCCTTGATATGAATTGGTGATGCTTACGTTTTGGTGCATATCGCCTAACAGGTGGTGTTGCTATGCTGCATTTTGCAGGATTTACACGATTTCTGCAATAGCTCTATCTCAAGAACTAATGCACAGATTTTCAACAAAGTTCATATTCAGTTAGTCCTTGATATGAATTGATGCTTATTAGGTGTTGGTGTAAATAGCCTAATAGGTGGCGTTGCTGTTCTGTATTTTTCACGATTTCCTCAATAGCTCTGTTTCAAGAACTAATGCACGGATTTTCATAAAACTTCAGATTCAAGTATACCTTGATTAATATTGTGGCTGATTATGTTTTGGTGTAAATCGCTCAACAGGTGACGCTGCTGGGCTGGATTTTTCACGATTTTCGCAGTATCTGTATCTCAAAAACTAATACACGGATTTTCACCAAACATCAGATTCAATTAGACGTTAACATAAGTTGTTTCTGGTTAGGTTTTGGTGTAAATTACTCCACAGACTGCTATGCTGCACTTTGCTGGATTTACAGGATTTCAGCGATAGTCATATCTCAAGAACTAATGAACGGAATTTCATATCTTTAGTCCTCAAGCTGTGCATAGATTGCCATTTAATTTTTCACTGTGATAGCAAATTTTGAAGCATTAACATGTTTGAGATAGAAAAAAGTTTTGGTATTCGTACATCCTACTAGTTTTAACATGAGTAGATGCATTTTTAGGTAATAGAATTAAAGTACGGTAAAACCTGAGAAAAAATAACCAGCCTATGAAGGAATGCCGTGTTTAACAAAAAAATATTTTGATCTCTGTAAAATGAGTATATACACTCATTGCCATAAAAATTTGTGCACCAAGAAATAATTGTGGGATCGTAACGAAACTTGGTATGAAGATACATATCAGGTAGATATGCAAATGATTAGAAATGCAGCGTGATTGCGCATTGCGTAATGCCACTAGAGGGCTTTGAACTTCGTCCTCCTTGGTGTATAAAACTGGTAAGCAGAACTTGTCTGAGTGTACCTTTTATTTTGCAAAGGAAACGCTGAGGTAGACATGCCGTTACGCAGCCATCGAAGACAATATGAGCAGCTGTCAGAGTTTGAAAGGGAAAGAATCATCGGGATAGTGGAAGCTGGGTGGTCAGCTTGGCGAGTAGCTCGTCAAGTAGGCCGTTCTGATTTTACTGTTTGGAGGTGTTGGGAACAGTGGACTGAAGAGACGTCATTTATACGGCAACCAGGCTTGGGACGCCCTCGACAAACCAGTCGTCGAGAGAACCGTCACATCATACGAAACGCACGCGCAGAGCCAACTGCCTCATTGGCCGCTATCCAGACACAGGCAGCATCTTCACTACGGACCCCTGTGTCTTCCCGAAACATCGCAAGGCGCTTGGGTGAAGGACATCTGGTATAGCGGCGCCCATTACGTGTGCTGCCAATGACACTCACCCACCAACGCCTCCGTTTGGAGTAGTGTCGAGCATGACGGGATTGGATTGCAACGGAATGGAATCAGGTCGTCTTCAACGACGAGTTTAGATTCAATCTGAGCAGCGATGACAATCGTGTTCGTGTGTGGAGGCCCTGTGGTGAACTCCTCAATCTTGCCTTCACTTTACAGCGACACACCGCTCTCACAGCTAGCGTGATGGTATGGGGTGCCATTGCTTACGATACATGGTCACCCCTAATATTGATCAGTGGCACAATGACAGCCCAGCGGTACGTCCAGAACATCCTTCAGCCACATGTGTTGACACTCGTGGCAGGGCTCCCAGGAGCCATTTTTCAGCAAGACAATGCTCGGCCACGCACAGCAAGAATGTCACAAGCCTGCCTCCTCCACATTATCACCCTTTCCTGGCCTGCTCGATCCCCAGATTTGTCACCAATCAAGCATATCTGGGATCATTTGGGACGGCAAGTCGGACACCCTACGAGTTTGGTTGAACTCGAGGAGCGTTTACAGCAACTGTCGAACGAGATGTCTCAAGACATCATACGGAACTTGTATGCCTCAATGCTTGCTCGTATCACATCGTGCATTCGCGTTAGAGGGGGTCCAACAGAGTACTAAAATTTCCGTTCATTTGTACTTTTATCTGCAATAAATGATCCTTTTTCTTTGGTTTTCTACTCACTTACTTATATCACAGTAGTACTTACGCGTGTAAAATTTCGTTTCATTTGGACGTCTTTTTCTTGGTGTGCAAATTTTTATGGCAATGAGTGTAACTTACTTGTAAAAAGAATATAATGCATTTACAACAGACGATGAACCTTCTAATAAGGGAGTCTGCCTATAACGGATTTTCTTCTTCCCTGTGCAATTCCGTCTTAGATGATTTTATTGTATAGGATTTTTAAAATTTTTAAATCTCCAAGCCACAGAATGTGTATTAACGATATTAATGATTCTATTGTAAACTATATTGATTTTTTAAATGAATATCTATTTGTATGTAAATATCTGAATACTTACCACTAATTTTTTTACACGGCTTGGAGACTTGAAAATCTAAAATAAATTATATAGAAAAACCTTCAAAGTCGGAATCACATAGAAAAGAAAAAAACTTCGTTATAGTTAAGTTCCTTTTTTAGCAGGCCCATCGTCTCTAGCAAATGTAGTATGTTTTTTTCAAACGGATTATTGTATCCAATTTGCACCGATTAAAAAAAAAATTGTGTTTAATACAGAATTTCGTCATACACAGATTCTTCTAACAGGTTTTACAGTATACAGGTTACGCATAGCTGCCAACCTTCCACTAATCTTCTGTAATATCTGGTTTAATTTGACCCCGGTTAACTACATTTCGAACCAGAATTTTTTTTTTTTTTCATGAATGCTTATTTATTTAATTCCAGGTTTCTACCTGGAACACATTTCATTTCATTTCTTAAAAAAATTTCTGGTTCGAAACTTATTAAACCAGGGTCAAATTAACGCAAGTATTACGGAAGATTAGTTTGAGGTTGGCACCTATGCCCATCCGTATAAACGTATATGTACTATTCTTTAAAGATAACTTTAATTGTGAAATAATGGTAACTTAAAAATATATGTATTTTTGGCCAAACTGGTGCCGGGACTTCGCCGGATTTTTGAAAATTCCAGATTTCTGAAAGAATATCAAATGTACTTCTTATATTCTTAATAATGCATTTATTCATAAATAATTCAAAGCCAAGTGATATTTATGTGAAAACAAATCTATAAATTCTTCCTCTCCTAAACTTTATGATAACCTCTCATCCCATTCTTTGGTACTCCAGCAAACAATTTGTTATATGGAACATATTTTGCAACTACCGGCAGCGGTGAAATGGGGAAGATAGGGGGGACAGTATCCCACTCCTCATCAAATATATTTTATTATACGGGGGGTGACGGCAATACTACTTTGCACAGGCACCGGAGCGGTAGTTGGGATCAAGAAAAGCACGTCATATTGCACTGGCCTTCGATAAACTAGATCGGCTCAGGATAAACTAGAAAGTTGGCGCCGTTGCGGTCTTTGGGATGAATAAAATCACGCCAAATTGAATTGGCCTACGATAAACTCGATCGGCCTAGGACAAACTAGTTCAGACCAATGAATAGCAGGCTAAACTAGTTTATCCTATGAGCGAGGAAAAACTAGTTTATCCTATGGGCGTTAGGATAAACTAGTTTGGCCTAGGAAAAACTAGTTTATCCTATGGGCATTAGGATAAACTAGTTTGGCCTAGGAAAAACTAGTTTATCCGATGCGCGTTAGGATAAACTAGTTTGGCCTAAAATCGGGTTTGGCCGGTAACATATACACCTAAACACATTCGCATTTTTGGCATATATCCACAAGATTTGTTCCGCGCTCAAACGGTTAACTAACGATGGAAGCTACAGTCTTATTTACTGCTATTAGAGTTTTAACAGCATTTTTCTGCTAGAATGGAAATATGAAAAATTGTGGCATTTTCGTTTTATGAAATATAACAGAACGTAGAGTGATATAGCATTTAAAGTACCAGAATCACACATGACACAAAGCCGAGAAGCCCAGAATTAAAAAACTAACAAATGAGAATGAATCACCTGAACATTTCGATGCTACGTACAATCTCTGCAATCATTTTAATGAACCCCATTTCACTAGTGTAGCGACTAAAGAACATTTTGATTCCTTTTGTCATAACGGCTTCATTTTCCTATTAAATCTTACAATAATTGTTCAACTAAAGTCGTTGGTACTTAGGCTAATGTCAGACGAACGTCTCTTTGCATGCATTTTTCCTTACGTATTATCCCTACACAATGCCGCTAGCATTGTGTAGGGATAATACAAGAAAAAAAGCGTGCAAAAAGACGTCCGTCTGACATTAACCTTAATAACTCAAATTTTGTGCAATATATTAGAAAATATAATACCGCAATGGCGTTTACATCGTTTCCCGAAATCAGGAAATACATTACAGGTAGGAATCCATATTGCCTTGAAATACGTCATATTCACAAATATATTTCGTTTGGGAGAATAGGACCAGCGTAACTTGCTAGTTAAGAAATACAATACTCCTTCAGATTTAGACTTTTTTGAAGCTGTTTATATTCATAAATTTAGCAACTACCTGGTCAATGATTTTTGGAGTGTACCTTACATCTCACCTTTCTGGGTTGATTTATTGTGTCAGGGTGCATCACTTCCAGCTTAATTTCATTGTAGTCCAAGAGCCGACAGCACAAAAACCTATGTTATCAAGCACAAGAAAAAAAACCTTTATTTTATGGAAGAGTAAAAGTAGGGGAACCTAATGATTCACGTCTGCCTGAAGTGAAGTGGTGCATAAGCCAAAAATTAATACCACTAGTGGTTGACTCGTAGGTTTATCATTGTGTTTGTCCTACAAACAAAAAATGAAAACATGGAGGACTGGGAGCAGGAAAACACAATGATAAACCTACGAGTCAAACACCGGTGGTATTAATTTTAGGCTTATGCACCACTTCACTTCTGGCAGACATGAATCCTTAGATTCCCCTACTTCTACTCTTCCATAAAATAAAGGTTTTTTTTCTTGTGCTTGATAACATAGGTTTTTGTGCTGCCGGCTCTTGGGCTATTGGTTGCTTTGCTAGAACATGATGGCTTTTCGGTGTGTTCTTTACTATTTGGGTTTTCGACTTTCAGTTTCACGTCTCTGTGGGGTTATCATTTTTATTTTTATTGACACTGATGCTGTGAGTCTAAGTTACTCAAAAAACGTATGCATGTTCGTTTTAATGGTGCTTCATTTGGATATTGTGTGTTTAAACGTTGGATTTTTAGTGTTCAAACTGAAAATGTACCTCAAGGATGTACAAAAATATCATATAATTCTCTATAGATATATTAAAATAATCTTAAACATTCAGAATTGTTTAATTTCCTTGTAACATATCCGAATACTATTGAATTAACTGAATACAGTTTAAGCAATGAATCAATATCCTACTATATTACATTACATAGTATATGTTATATTTTATATGATAAGATTTACGTCTTTGTGTGTGTTACTTGCCTGGCGTTTTTTCTCAAATTAGACACACATTGTTTTGTTTCTTTCTATAGACAAAATGTCTACAAATGCTTACTTAAAAATAAACGAATCTATGATTTTTAAACAAATTAAGAGAATAAAGTAAAGGTAAAAGTAGCACACTTATTACCTTTAGTTTGCTCATATCGTAGTCAAGTATAAACAAAGATAGCTTATTACACTGTACAACAGTGGTTTTGTCCTAGAACTAAAATTAGTTGATTCTAGATCAGTTTTTGACGCTGATTCCAAATATGCTTTCTGTTTATCTCTAGGTGGTCCAGATTTTGAGAAATTTGCATATTTAAATTTATGCAAATTTAAGTTTTTTTGTGCTATTTTATGCAAATTTTAGATACAATATATGTCACATCTAATTACGTTTTCTAGATAATGACTACTTGACTATCTGCTTCAGATAAATGTAACGATTTGCATATTCTTAACATTTATTTATCAGTTATTAAGTGTAATTTGCATATTTTTCAATGGTGTAATGTTTACATCACTATCAACTTTAAAATAGTTACCGCATAATTGAAGTAATGTTTTTCTAGACTATATTTTTATGCTGATTTCAAATCTGCAGTATTATTTTCTTATGTCATGTCTAGTTTTTGAGTAAGATGAATTTCTACTTTTGCACGGCATTAACACAGGTTTGATATAAGATGCTTTTTAGGGGTGTGTAATGCATTGACAAGAAGGTGAACAGGGTAAGATTCATATCAGAGACATAAAAAAAAATTATACAATCGAAAAAAAAGTAAGTAGTAGAATCTATCCTAACTAGTTGAAGTTTATCATACAAAGTATCATAAATAGCTATTTCTGGCTTTTTTGACCAAAAACTAAAATTTCACTTTTTTCAAAAACTAGACGTGATAGAAGAAAACAGATACAAGATTTGAAATCAGCTCAAAAAACTGGTTTAGAAACATATTAGCGTACTCGTGCGGCAGAAATATTTGAACGTCAAGAAACATTATTAGAAAAACATGAAAAATATGCAAATTAGGTACGAAATTTCACAGTCACATGTCAGTATAATCTCAGAAACAACGTTTTTGTGAAGTAAATTAGATAGTAATCATAACATAAAACAGAAACCCTGTCTGATATTGCTTTATACTTTAAATTTGCAAATAATTGTATAAAATTTACTAAATTTACATAAATTGAAATATGCAAATATCTCTCAAACTTGACGGGCTGGAGTAAATCTAAAACTAGATTCGGAATCGGCACAAAAACCGCATAAAAAACAAGTAATTTTTGTTTTAGGACAGAGCAAAAGTTCAAATTTGTTGACCAGTGTTATTTTTAGGGTTTTGAGTAGAAAAATGACATTTTTTTCATTAGTCTTAATAAAAAGCATGGTTTGGAACATTGAGTCGATACTGGTTTTATTGTTTTAATGTTATGTTGCAAAATGAAACTGCTACCATCAGTATGAGATTCTCGAACAACATAGTTTAATGAACATATGACATGTTTTTTCACCAACTTGATGTTTATCAGCTTGAAAGACTTAGTATGTTCAAATCTTAAAACTTAAGTTTAATATTTACATATAACATTTTCAAAGTATTTTGGTGTAGAAAGGGGATTTTTTCAGTTGCTACAGATTAATCCTAAACTTGGGTCTTCTCAATAAAAATGAATATGATGTGACCAGAAATTTTGGGAAAGGGGTGGGGGGGGGGCACCAAGACCGTGGGAAGTAAAAATGGCGCCCCGGATCGAATTTTCAATTTTGCGCCCCCTCCCCCCCAAGAAAAAAATCTTTCTCTTTGTGATGGGTGTAATAAAATTGATAAAGTGCAGAAACATAAATAAATTCTATCGAATAAATATTTCGCGTTTATTTTGGAACTTTAAAAGGTTTAATTTTAATTTAGGAATTCAGAACAACTAAATAACATAACAGAAAATCGCACTTATTTGTTAGAGAGTTCATGATGTTCTGCAACAGGAAAAAAAAATGATCAAGAGAGAAAAAGAAATTCCCCGAAAAATGATCGGCGGCAAAAAAATGAATAAATAAAAAAATAAAACCGTGGTTTGCAGCATAAATTTCGCTCCTTTAGCCCCCTCTTTGCACCTCCCTGGGGGGCACACTAGAGGTCCGCACGGACCGCAATTCCCAGGCCCGGGTGCAGCCCGGAGAGAAAATTAACAGTTCCACCCGGCCCCGGCCCGTTTATATTTTCACAGTTTACGATCAGGCCCGGCTCGTACAAAAATTAATGAAAACAAGCCCGGCCCGTGAAAAAATCAATTAAATCAGGCCAGGTTCGGCTCGACACAATTTCCCAAAAAATTCCGATTTTTCTTAACATACAATTGCTGGGCTGCAACTTGCTATTAAAATGCTACTAAAAGCGACTATTTTCAACATCCGGCGGCTATGGCGACAATTTTAGGCCGAAAACCAATAAAAAGCGAATATTTCAAGAAAACAGGTGCCTTTTCTCGGATTTCAGCGACTATTTTTACTGAAAATATTTGCGAACGCGCCTGAAAAATCATCTTCTTAAATGCACTTTTTCAACGTTCGTTTGAGGAGATTAGCGATTTTTCCGCGTCGAATTCCAAAATTCGCGATTTCGCCCCACACCCCAATCTATTGAAGAAAATACCTATTTCTTTCCGAGATCTTTTTATACTATCGTTGAAGGAGATTTTGCGATTTTTTCCGCGATCCTTTGCAAAATTTCGCAAATTTTTCTACGACAGATTGACGAAATTGATTTTTTTCCGCCACAACTTGTCCAAATTCGCGATATATATTTTCCGCGACCGATTGATGGTAGTTACTATTTGTTTCAGAGATCTTTTGACGAAATTCCCAATTCTTTTCCAGATCTTTTGTCAAAGTTCGTGATTTTTTTTTCACGAACGACTTACAAGATTCGTGATTTTTTGCGCGATCATTTGGTTAAATTCTCAATTTTTTGGGGACCAAATTTGCGATTTTTGTCCGCTACCATTTCACGAAATTTGCGATTTTTTTGTGATCGTTAGACGAAATTCGCAATTTTTTGTCCATTCTTTTGACGAAATTTGCGATGATTTTTCCGCGACCGAATGACGAAAATCGCCATTTGTTTCCGCAACCTTTGGTAAAATTCAAGATATTTTTTACGGTTGTTTGAGGAGATTCGCGATTTTTTCCACGACGAATTGCAAAATTCGCGATTTTTTCCTCAATCGATTGACGAAAGTAGTTATTTCTTTTCACTATCTTTTGCCACGATCGTTGAAGGAGATTTCGTAATTTTTCCTATGACCTATTGTAAATTTTCTGATTTTTTTGGGGGGGGCGATCGTTTCGCGGAACTCACGATTTTTTTTCCGCGATCCTTTGCCAAAATTCGCGAATTTTTCTGCGACAAACTGTCGAAATTTTTTCTTCACAACCACTTGTCGAAATTCGCGATATATATTTTTTTCGCGACCGACTGATGGTATTCACTGTTTGTTGCAGATATCATTTTCACGATAGTTTCTCTAAATTCGTGATTTTCTTTTCAAAACTGACTTACGAAATTCTTGATCATTCGCGCAATCATTTGTTTAAATTTTCAATTTTTTACGCGATTATTTGATCAAATTTGCGTCTTTTCAGGGGTGATTCTGTTCTGAATATTCCGAAAATTAAAAAAAATCGGTCATCAGTCCAAAAATTCGGACACAAAAAATATCGCGAATTTCGGCAAACGGTCGCCGAAAACATGGATTTCGACAGTCGTTCACAGAAAAAAATCGCCAATTTCTTCAAAAGATCGGAGAAAAAAACGAATTTCGACAAAGAATCGAGGGAAAAAACGCGAATTTCTACAAGGATCACGAAAAAACGCAAACTTCGTCTAGAGATCGCGAAAAAACACACATTTCACCAAGGGATCGCAAAAAACGCAAATTTCATCAAAAGATCGCAGAAAAACGCAATTTTCGTCAAAGGATCGCGATAAAGAAACGCAAATTTCGTCGAAGGATCGCGGAAAAACGCGAATTTTGCCAAAGGACCACCGAAAAACGCATAATTGGCGCCGGCAATTTTCCCCACTTTCCCTCCTCTACTGTAACCTTTCAGAAAATTTGCTGTGAATTTCAGATTTTTTTTTAAAAACTCAGAATTATCCCTGCCGTCTTTTTCTCCGGGACCATTTGACGAAATTTGCAATTTTTTTCTCTTGGTCGTTAGACGAAATTCGTAATATTTTGTGCATTCTTTTGACGAAATTTGCGGTAATTTTTCCGTGACTGAATGACGAATATCGCCATTTGTTTCCGCAACCTTTGATAAAATTCAAGATATTTTTCCAAGGTCCTTTGAGAGATTCGCGATTTTTTCGACGGTGAATTACCAAAATTCGCATTTTTTTCCGCCAATCGTTTCATGGAATTCACGATTTTCTTTACAGGATCCTTTGACAAATTTCGTGAAATTTTCTTCGACCGATTGACGAAAATGATACTCGGTATTTGTTTCAGAGATTTTTTGACGAAATTCACGATATTTTTTCACGCTCTTTTGTCGAAATTCGTCTTTTTTTTTGTCGACTGAGTGAGGAAGTTCAAGGGCAAGAAGGCAAAATGAAGAGAAAGATCATTTGGGGGATAAAAGCAGGGGCGGTTTTATTAGCCATGGCGCCCTGTGGGAGATTTTTTACTGTACCACTGCAAATGCTATACTTATTTTTTCTCTTTTAAAGGGTTTTACTAAAGCATTTTACTTTGCGCACTCCTTCCAGGGCCGAGACTAGCTACATTTTCATCTGGGGCAAACATGGATTTTGGCGCCCCCCCCCCTTCCTCCGCAAAGTAAATTTACAAAAAGAAATTTGCGAAAGTTTCTATTAGCGAACTTATTTTAAAATTTTAAATGTGTAACAGTAAAATACGTAATATTCAAATATATAACCAGCTTTGTCCAATTTTATTCATTAAAACCTGTGATAAAAAAAATCGAAAGGGAGCAGAAATAATTACACTTTATACAGGTTTCCGTTTTGGCAGATATAACTGTTGGTATTCTTTCTGTTGGAACCATGCAATTTTTTTCATTTAAGACAATATTCCATTATAGACAGATTTCATTTTTCCAGATTTTACTGTTGTCGTAGCATTACAAATTATTAGGTAGCTTTCATTACAAAAAGCTACCTATTGCAGCCGTTCGGAGGCAAGCGATTTCAAAAAATTTTGGTATATTTTCATCGATCATGACCCCCAGACCCCGAAACCACCCTCCGTTTAAAAGTTGATATATATATATATCCATATATATATATATATATCTGACCTTTGTCATACTGTAACTCTCGAATTTATGAACCGATTTGGATGTAATTCGGTATGTACATAGTACATACCAATGTCTCGACCGAGTTCGTTGGCCAGCTTCATCCGCCATTTTGTTTCAAAATGGCGGCCATTTAAAATTTTCTTAAAAATTTTAAATTTGAAATATGGTACCAAAGAATTGAAAATGGAAAAATATTTTTTCTTATGTATTTGACCTTTATACAAAGATTCCGGAGCAGTTTTTGTTTCGTCTATATCTTAAAAAATGGCTGAGTTATAGCATTTTGAATTTCTAGCGTGGCTGACATTTTGAAACGTCCTGAATTTTGTCACGCGATAAAAGGCGTATTTATGAACCGATTTGGATGTAACTTCGTTTGTATATAGTACATACCAATGTCTCGACCGAGTTCGTTGGCCAGCTTCATCCGCCATCTTGTTTCAAAATGGCGGCCATTTAAAAAATTTTTAAAAATTTTAAATTTAAAATGAGGTACCAAAATATTAGAAAATGAAAAAGATTTTTTTTGTATGTGTTTGACCTTAATACAAAGATCCCGGAACAGTTTTTGTTTCGTCTATATCTAAAAAAATGGCTGAGTTATAGCGTTTTGAATTTCTATTGTGGCTGACATTTTAAAACGACCTGATTTTTGTCACGCGATAACAAGCGTACTTATGAACCGATTTGGATGTTACTTGGTCTGTACATAGTACATAACCGAGTTCGTTGGCCAGCTTTATTCGCCATCTTGTTTCAAAAGGGTTGCCATTTAAAAAAATTAAATTTAAAATTTAAAATGAGGTATTAAAAATTGGAAAATGAAAAAGATTTTTTTATGTGTTTGGCCTTGATACGAAGATTCCGGAGCAAATTTTGTTTCTGAAAATTTGTTCTTTCGTTTATATCTTAAAAAATGGTTGAATTATAGCACTTTGAATTTCTAGTATGGCTAACATTTTGAAACGATCTTGTATTTGTCACGCGATAACACACGTATTCGCCTATTTTCATGTGAGAAAGCATGCGGATAGTATACATCAACATCTCAGCCAAATATAAGTTACTTTAAATAAAAGCAGCTTGGATAAAGCTGACTAATTTCGTGAAATTCTCATTCATAATGATTTAGTATTGATAAAAATTAGTATTGAATCTCCTATATTCGGTTTCCACTAAATTGAGCTTCGTGTGTTTGAATAATATAAGTTGGCTTTTTTAAAATAAGGTATTTGAAAGCTACCTCTTCCTCCCGGCACTGGCCGGAAGGACTTTTACAATTGCGGCACTTTAATGTTATAGTGATATGAGTCACATTGTTTTAGGAACTAAAAAACCAGGATTTACTGTAAGGCATAAAAATGAATTCCAGCATTGTAAAATATCCTCCTGTACTATCTACACCAGTTTTGTGGAATTGTGACTTTTACTACTCTTCTTTTTATAGATTGATATGTCTACATACTTTCCTCAACCTAATGCTAATTTTCAAATTTATGTTTGACTCAAAACAACAACAAAATTATTAAGTTTTTACTTTTCATTTTGTGAATTTTCGACCGCTTTTTTTTTATTGTCCCAGTCAGTCACCGGACCTCGCCCCCTCTAAGAACAGATATGGTGATATGCATGTGAAAAAATAATTATAAGAAAAAGAATGGGGTTATTCATTTGTTGTCTTGTATAATGTAGGCGAACCTTTTTATCAATTTAACAATTTTAATGCACTTTACTCAGCTTTTCGTTTTGATTTTTCGGGTAAAAATATTTTTTTACACAAATTTCACAAGCACATATATATATTGCATAAAAGGGCAAATTGATATATACTATCCACATACCATCTTACATGGAAATAGGCGAATACGTGTGTTATCGCGTGACAAATACAAGATCGGTTCAAAATGTTAGCCATACTGGAAATTCAAAGTGCTATAATTCAAATATTTTTTAAGATATAAACAAAAGAACAAATTTTCAGAAACAAAATCTGCTCCAGAATCTTTGTATCAAGGCCAAACACATAAAAAAATCTTTTTCATTTTCCAATTTTAGGTAGCTTTCATTACAAAAAGCTACTGCAGCCGTTCGGAGGAAAGCGATTTCAAAAAATTTTGGTATATTTTCATCGATCATGACCCCCAGACCGCGAAACCAACCTACGTTCAAAAGTTGATATATATATATATATATATATATATATATCCATATATATATATATATATATCTGATATTTGTCATACTGTAACTCTCGTATTTATGAACCGATTTGGTTGTAACTCAGTGTGTATATAGTACATACCAATGTCTCAACCGAGTTCGTTGGCCAGCTCCATCCGCCATTTTGTTTCAAAATGGCGGCCATTTAAAAAATTTTAAAAAATTTTAAGTTTGAAATGTGGTACCAAAAAATTAAAAATGGAAAAATATTCTTTTCTTATGTGTTTGACCTTTATACAAAGATTCCGAAGCAGTTTTTGTTTTGTCTATATCTTAAAAAATGGCTGAGTTATAGCACTTTGAATTTTTAGCGTGGCTGACATTTTGAAACGTCCTGATATTTGTCACGCGATAACAGGTGTATTTATGAACCGATATGGATGTACCTTCGTGTGTACATAGTACATAGCAATGTCTCGACCGAGTTCGTTGGTCAGCTTCATCCGCCATCTTGTTTCAAAATGGCGGCCATTTAAAAAATTAAAAAAAAATTAAATTTAAAATGAGGTATCAAAAAATTGGAAAATGAAATTTTTTTTTATGTGTTTGACCTTGATACAAAGATTCCGGAGCAGTTTTTGTTTTGTCTATATCTTAAAAAATGGTTGAGTTACAGCACTTTGAATTTCTAGCATGGCTGACATTTTGAAACGATCCGATATTTGTCACGCTATACCACACGTATTTATTAACCTATTTGGATGTATGGCATGTGGATAGTATATAGCAATGTCTCGACCAGGTTCGCTGGCCAGCTTCATCAGCCATCTTGTTTCAAAATGGCGGCAATTAGATTTAAAAAAATTATATTTAAAGTGAGGTGCAAAAAATTAGAAATTGAAAAAGGTTTCTTTCTTAAGTATTTGACCTTGATATAAGGATTCCGGAGCTTTTTTTATTTTGTCTTTATCTTAAAAAATGGCTCAGATATAGCAGTTTGAATTTCTTTATGTGGGTGACATTTTGAAAAATCTGATTCTTTACCTGCGACAGCACTCGTATGTATCAACCGATTCCGATGTGAGTGAGCATGTGCGCAGGAATTACTAAGGTCTCGACCAAGTTCACGGGTTAGTCTCATCCACCATGCACCATGTTGTCTTAAAATGGCAGGCACTTCAAGATATCACCGAATTTGGCAACCAAATATAAGTTACTTTATATAAAAGCAGCTTGGATAAAGCTGACTAATTTCGCGAAATTCTCCTTCATAAGGATTTAGTATTGATAAAAATTAGTATTGAATCTTCTATAATCGATTTCTACCAAATTGAGCTTCGTGTGTTTGAATAACATAAGCTGGCTTTTTAAAAATAAGGTACATGAAAGTTACCTCTTCCTTCCGGCACTGGCCGGAAGGACTTCTTTAATACCTCATTTTAAATTTTAAATTTAATTTTTTTTAAATGGCAACCCTTTTGAAACAAAATGGCGAATGAAGCTATCCAACGAACTCGGTCGAGACATTGGTGTGTACTATGTACAGACCAAATAACATCCGAATCGGTTCATAAATACGCCTGTTATCGCGTGACAAATATCAAGTCGTTTTAAAATGTCAGCCACAATAGAAATTCAAAATGCTATAACTCAGCCATTTTTTAAGACATAGACGAAATAAAAACTGCTTCCGAATCTTTGTATCAAGGTCAAATACATAAGAAAAATATATTTTTTCAATTTTCAATTTTTTGGTACCACATTTCAAATTTAAATTTTCTTAAACATTTAAATGGCTGCCATTTTGAAACAAAATGGCGGATGAAGCTGGCCAACGAACTCGGTCTAGACATTGGTATGTACTATGTACAAACGAAGTTACATCCAAATCGGTTCATAAATACGCCTTTTACCGCGTGACAAAATTCAGGACGTTTCAAAATGTCAGCCACGCTAGAAATTCAAAATGCTATAACTCAGCCATTTTTTAAGATATAGACGAAACAAAAACTGCTCCGGAATCTTTGTATAAAGGTCAAATACATAAGAAAAAATTATTTTTCCATTTTCAGTTTTTTGGTACCACGTTTCAAATTTAAATCTTTTTAAAAAATTTTAAATGGCCGCCATTTTGAAACAAAATGGCTGATGAAGCTGGCCGACGAACTTGGTCGAGACATTGGTATGTACTATGTACATACCGAATTACATCCAAACGGTTCATAAATTCGAGAGTTACAGTGTGACATAGGTCATATATATATATATATCAATTTTGAACGGAGGGTGGTTTCGGGGTCTGGGGGTCATGATCAATGAAAATATACCAAAATTTTTTGAAATCGCTTTCCTCCGAACGGCTGCAATAGGTAGCTTTTTGTAATGAAAGCTACCTAAAATGGCTGAGTTACAGCATTTTGAATTTCTAGCGTGTCTGGCATTTTGAAACGTCCTGAATTTTGTCACGCGATAAAAGGCGTATTTATGAACCGATTTGGATGTAACTTCGTTTATACATAGTACATACCAATGTCTCGACCGAGTTCGTTGGCCAGCCTCATCCGCCATCTTGTTTAAAAATCGTGGCCATTTAAATTTTTAAGAAAAATTTAAATTTGAAATGTGGTACCAAAAAATTGAAAATTGAAAAAATATTTTTTTCTTATGTGTTTGACCTTGATAAAAAGATTCGGGAGCAGTTTTTGTTTCGTCTATATCTTAAAACATGGCTGAGTTATAGCATTTTGAATTTCTAGCGTGGCTGACATTTTGAAACGTCCTGATTTTTGTCAGGTGATAACAGACGTATTTATGAACCGATTTGGATGTACCTTGGTGTATACATAGTACATACAACGGCGGCCTTGGGGTGTTTGCTCACAGGTATTCCCTTTAGAGCCAAAAGACATATATCATTCCTAATTACTCACACTGTTGATGAATGATCGTACGGCAAAATAAACGCGAAAAACCAGACCAAAAAAGTACGTCGTTATCGGATGGAAGGAGCAAAATTTCTCCCTCCAAATACGAGTCGTTCCCCACCGTGAAAAAACCATTAGGATTTCTGCTAATTGAGATTTTCGGCGCAACGAAAGATAACTTGATCTATACCCCCTGACCATGGTCGCATACCTTCCTTATCCTATGTTTAAAGATTGTTCAGAACAAGATGCTAGAAATAAAAAAAAAGTGAATATTTTTAGCATTTCATCGTGTAACATTTGGTGCATACTTGTATGCCATAATACGGTTATAATATGGTTATTTTTCTTTAAAATTAATATTTATTAAACTATTAAACAGTATATTAGTCATTTTAAGATAGACCCAAGATAATTTCTAAATAGAGTTATTTATCTTATTATTGGAGAGCTGAAATAAAATAATGTTTAAAAAGTACAAAATTGTAACAAATTTCACGTTTTCGTTAATGATAAGTATGCTTTATGAATTTCATTTAGTATTTCAACATTTATAGAAACATTTCTAAAAACTATCTTTTATACCCTTTTATATAAAAATCTGCCTGTTTATTTGTTTCACAATTTCTAGAGAATATGAAAAGCAGCGCGATGAAATTAACACCAATTATTCGCATGAATCCGGGAATGTCTTAATGACTCACAGGACTTTAAATTTTTAAGTAGTGTCCAAAATATTAACTACATTTTGCCATTATAACTTTTAACTGAGTTTCTCAGAAATACAAGTAAAATACTTCATTTTTGTGGAGGGAAAGAGGAAAATAATGCTATCCGAAATGATAAAAAAAATATTATTTTTGTTTTGTTTAAAACAAAAATAATTTAATAGTCAACTCTATTGGAGCAATTTATTTAAAAAAATCTAGTGAAATATCGTAAAAATTCAGAAAGATATAGGCGTTAGAGTGAGCAAATTTTTAGTTGTTCTCTAAAAGCAGCTGAATGATAAGGGAATTTCCAAAAATTGTCATTTTTAATTTTATTTTTTTTATTTTTCATTTTTTATTGATGCTTTAGTTCTTCTTGGATAACCACCAGAACAAGCCTGTACCATGATCAAAAGAAGTATCAAAATCGAAGCATTTTTTCCTAATCTACTCTTTAATACTCACTAAATACTAACTTTTTTCAGAAAGTCAGTGAATAAAAAATGATAATTTGTATAAAATCCCTTATCATTCAGCTGCTTTTATAGAAGAATTAAAAATTTGCACACTTTAATGCCGATATCTTTCTGGATTTTTACGATATTTGACTAGATTTTTAGTACGTTGCTTTATAGAGTTGACTATTAAATTATGTAAAATGATCCTTGTTATCGTTCGCGCATGCGCAAATAAAAATTTTTTCATACAATTGCTCATATTTCCTAAAATATTTAATATATTTATATTCCAATCACACTATATTGTTTCTACTATATTTTGTCAATTTTTCAGAAATCGGCGTTAAATTTGGTTGAAAACCCTGCATGTAATAAGCAAAAAACATGCAAGAATTTTTTAATTATTTTAAATAAATCGCTATATCTCTGTTAATATACGTGCTATTCTTACACAAAATAATACACATATTACACAATGTCTGTTTATTTATATTCGGTAACGATAGATCATTTCGTGCATTTTATTTTACAGGGTGATCCCAAGTATTATTTTTCTTCTTTGATTTTTTGTTGGCCCCCTAATTGCCCCCTTAACAAATCGACATTGCTAAATATGAGGTCATACCCATTCTTTTTAATCCTGAAATTCCAGAAGAATCTGTCAAGTATATTTATAAATATTCGACAAAATGTCTAAAATTGAAAGTAGCCGTTGCCGGTCATTAATGGCTATATAGTGTATATGTATATATATGTATGTATAATTCCGAGCATATTCTGATGCAACATATTTGAACCAATTGAAATTAGCTTCATAATAATTTTATGTTCAGCACAGAATGAAAATCTGGGTTTTTGTGACAAAGTTCACTTTAATGCCAAAGTGCTATATCTAGTGAGTGCTCTGATCTTATGATTATAATCGGCTCTCTCTTTTTTTTTTTTTCCTTCGTAAATAAATGTATAATATTTGATTAAATATCTGTGTCGGAGTTTCCTCTTAGTCCGCACAACTTCGAAGAAAATCCTTATTATTTATATGCTGCCACCACCGATATGATTACGTGATATCGGTCACGCACTGAGAAGATTGTTTAAATGAAAACCAACGCTTTCAATTAACTAAATTAACAGTTTATTTACACACTATTTACACAACAACAAAAGACTATTTACACTTACAAACTCGGATATAGATGATCCGGTTCAACATTAAATTGAATACAGTAAATGCTGGCTGTGTACTCTTAAACTGCGTTAAACCACTCTCACTCTACACACGTTAAATTAGCTTTCCGGAGATCAATCTCGATCTCCCAACACCTATGTGCTCTAAGCCTACGCTCTATCTCTAAGAGCTCTCCCCCTGGGACACCCGTCCACTTTGCGCGCTACGCTCCAAAC